>LPNX010709922.1:28577-65101 GCA_001517045.1 Pseudotsuga menziesii | reverse complement strand
TAAACTAAAGCAATCAAATATACCCCTTAGCATGTATACTAAGTAACAAATAATGGAAACACCTTCATCACCTTCATCATCATCATCATCATCATCCTCATAATCATCATCATCATCCTCATCCTCCTCATCATCATCACCTTCATCATCATCATCATCATCATCCTCACCTTCATCATCATCATCACCATCAACATCATCAACATCATCCTCATCATCATCCTCACCATCAACATCATCAACATCATCATCATCACCATCAACATCATGAACATCATCATCATCATCCTCACCATCACCATCAACATCATCACCATCATCATCACCATTAACATCACGAACATCATCATCATCATGCTCATCATCATCCTCATCCTCATCATCATCATCACCTTCATCATCATCATCATCATCATCCTCACCTTCATCATCATCATCACCATCAACATCATCAACATCATCCTCATCATCATCCTCACCATCAACATCATGAACATCATCATCATCACCATCAACATCATGATCATCATGATCATCATCATCATCATCACCATCAACATCATCATCATCATCATCTCTAACAACATCATGAACATCATCATCATCATCCTCATCCTCATCCTCATCCTCATCCTCATCCTCATCATCATCATCACCATCACCATCAACATCATTTTCATCACCTTCATCATCATCATCCTCATCATCACCATCTCCAACAACATCATGAACATCATCATCATCATCCTCATCATCACCATCAACATCATGAACATCATCATCATCATCATCATCATCATCATCAACATCCTCATCATCATCACCGTCAACATCATGAACATCATCATCATTCATCATTATGAGTAATAGGGTTCTTTCATTCCTTCAACAATATAATATCTATTATGTGATAATTCCCTTTAGACAATGGCATTTTGTAGGGAAAAGCATGCAACATGTGTAAGTAAACACAAAGTATATGTGGGTGGAAGCAATATTTTTCCTTTTCCTAGTACCCTAAATAAAAATATCGAGAGTGTAACCCTTAACCTAATAAGTTCTATAATATGCATGGTGTAGGTTTATATCTATAAACAAAAGCTATATTAAAGCAAAACCAATGTTTTTAACTCAAAATTTAAATTATAATGTTGATGCAACATGTTAACACTAGTACATGTGTATATTTTTTTCGAGATGCCACTTGGCATGCATGGACTGTAACGCACCATATTTTTCCTTAGGCATGTTTATCAGCCAGACTTGCTAGGGTTTCGCTCAGTAGGGGACAATGCAGTCATGCCAACGAGGGCCAAATCTGGAAAGCCATGGATGGTGGGGGTACGGTTGGCATTGCCATATTTCCCATGCCAAAACACACTAGCAGGAGTTGACAAAATTCAAAATTTCCGCTCCGTGAGGTTTTCTGCGCATCGGGCCCAAGTCCACCAGGTGTCCCTAAACGGTATCTGGAGGTGACCTGCAACTCACCATAGATTGATGCTCAGGCCTCCGATCGACAAACCGTCGATTCCGTTGGATTCGTGACGTGGGGTTTTAGCTAGGGGGGGGCCTCTCCCTCCTATCCATTGCCCGATGACCTCCGTCTATGGTGGTTTTTGAAGCTAGGGTTTCGCTCAGTAGGGGACAATGCAGTCACGCCAACGAGGGAAAAAGATGGAAAGCCACGGATGGTGGGGATGCGGTTGGCATTTCCATATTTCCCATGCCCAAACACACTAGCAGGAGTTGACAGAATTCAAAATTTCCGCTCCGTGAGGTTTTTTGCGCACCGGGCCCAAGTCCACTAGGTGTCCCTGAACGGTATCTGGAGGTGACTTGCAATTTGCCATAGATCGGTGCTCGCGGCTCGGATCAACGAACCGTCAATTTCGTTGGATTTGTGACGTGGGATTTTAGCTAGGGGGGGGCCTCTCCCTCCTATCCATTTCCCGGTGACCTCCGTCTACGGTGGTTTCTGAAGCTAGGGTTTCGCTCAGTAGGGGACAATGCGATCACGCCAACGAGGGCCAAAGCTGGAAAGCCATGGATGGTGGGGATGCGGTTGGCATTGCCATATTTCTCATGCCCAAACACACTATTAGGAGTTGATAGAATTCAAAATTGCTGCTCCGTGAGGTTTTTTGCGCATCGGGCCCAAGTCCACCAGGTGTCCCTGAATGGTATCTGGAAGTGACCTGCAACTCGCCATAGATCAATGCTCGGGCCTCCAATCGATGAACCGTCGATACCATTGGATTTGTGACATGGGATTTTAGCTAGGGGGGGGGGCCTCTCCCTCCTATGCATTGCCTGATGACCTCCATCTACGGTGATTTCTGAAGCTAGGGTTTCACTTAGTAGGGGACAATGCAGTCACGCCAACGAGGGCCAAAGCTGGAAAGCCATGGATGGTGGGGATGCGGTTGGCATTGACATATTTCCCATGCCCAAAGACACTAGCAGGAGTTGACAGAATTCAAAATTGCCGCTCCATGAGGTTTTTTGCGCACCAAGCCCAAGTCCACCAGGTGTCCTTGAACGGTATCTGGAGGTGACCTGTAACTCGCCATAGATCTATGCTTGGGCCTCCGATCGACGAATCGTCGATTCCGTTGGATTCGTGACGTGGGATTTTAGCTAGGGGGGGGCCTCTCCCTCCTGTCCATTGCCCGGTGACCTCCGTCTATGGTGGTTTCTAAAGCTAGGGTTTCGCTCAGTAGGGGACAATGCAGTCACGCCAATGAGGGCCAAAGATCGAAAGCCATGGATGGTGGGGATGGGGTTGGCATTTCCATATTTCCCATGCCCAAACACACTAGCAAGAGTTGACAGAATTCAAAATTGCCGCTCCGTGAGGTTTTTTGCGCATCGGGCCCAAGTCCATCAGGTGTCCCTGAACGGTATCTGGAGGTGACCTACAACTCACCATAGATCGATGCTCAGGTCTCCGATCGACGAACCATCGATTCCGTTGGATTCATGAAGTGGGATTTTAGCCAGGGGGGGCCTCTCCCTCCTATCCATTTCCCGATGACCTCCATCTACGATGGTTTCTGAAGCTAGGGTTTCGCTCAGTAGGGACAATGCAGTCACGCTAATGAGAGCCAAAGCTGGACAATGCATTTCATGCCAATGAAGGCCAAACTTGGAAAAGCCTATCCCTAACTAGGGTTTATTGTTTAACATGCATGTCCCATTACCATGACCCTACCAAGGAAACCCTAATCCTAACCCTAATCTTATCTTACTGTCACAACTCAATTCAGAATCAATCTAATGTCGAACTGAACTTTTTCAAATCCGATGGACTTATGCTTCAAATCATGTTGATTCACAAAGTTGGTTCTCAGTCTTTGGATTCTATTGTAGTTCCTTTAATGCTGAGTGATTAGTCATTGGGTGCATGAGGTTTTTTGAATAGTGTTGTTGGTTGTTGATGAAATGTAAAGCATGTATTGCACTTAGTTTTATTAAATTACACTTGAGCATTGAATTAACTTGTAATTTAATGAATCCAAACTCACAATTTTTAATTAGATATATCCAATTGGTGTGCAAGTAGTGAGTTTAATGAAACCTTGAAATACATTGTATTGCACTTATATTTATTAAATTACACAAGCAAGAACTTTGACTTTAGTGTGCATGTATTGAGATCATTGAAACCTTTAAATATAATAGTTTTTCTTTTGACATAGTGCATTCATAAGTAATAGATAATCCTCACAAATCAATACAATAGATTGACACAAGAACATGTGGAAACCAAAGAACAAATTCAAAGTGAAATGTATCATTCATTTATAACTGAAATGTCAGTTGTGTACATGTCTCCAAAAGTACATATATATCCAAAAGTATCGAAAAGTACATATATATCCAAAAGTAACCAGAAGTACATGTCTCTCCACAACTATCCAAGACTATCCAAGCCACATGTACATGTATCCAAAACTATCCAAGCCACATGTACATGTAAGTGAAATGTCAATGTACATGTCTCCAAAAGTACATGTATCCAAAACTGTCCAAGCCACATGTACACATGTATCGATATGTACATATCCCATAAGATGCATCAAAACTCAAGCTTCCTCTTGTTCTTTCTTGAGGGTGATCCTGTAGGCACAAATATAGGACCAGTGTGCATCTCTGGATCCTGCAAATTAAATATCAATTGTTAAATTCAATTAACTATGTACTAATACATTAGCTCAATAAAATACCATATCTAAATTAACTCAAAAATTATGAAAATGTTAATGGACATTGCATGAAACAATTGTTCATTAATGGACATCTCACCTCAGTGAGAGACTGTGACAAAGGGGATTGTGTTTCTTGTGTAGCAGATAGAGCTGTTGGTTGAACATGAATGATGGTCGCATCCATGGTTGAACCAGAGGGGGCAGGACCTGGTGGTGGTGGTGGCTACAATCACCAAATATTGAAATAGTTAGAAATGTGCATGAATAAACAATAGACAACAATAACACACTATGTCTATATCATGTTCAAATAGTTGTACCTCTGTGTGACTTGTTGCCATTGTAGATGCAGCACTGACTGCTGCATCAACCATCCTTGTAAGGTTTTCAACAGTAAACTTTGGCTCCTGATGCAGTAAACATGCAAATCAAACATTAACAAAATATTTTATGCACTGGATTTCAAGTTAACCAAGAAATATCATCGAAGGATATACAAATTACCATGGTATCAGTATCTCCATGGTCGTGGACAACTTCACTCTTTCTAGGAGTAGGCCATCTCATATACACTTGACCCTTGTTCACATATGGCCTATGAGGAGATACAACTCCAGGAAATGGTCCAGGTGTTTCGGTACCATCCTATAGTCAACAATAGTTCATGTAGCTAGACATGCATGATTCAACGAACATACATGTATTTTAAAAATGACATTTTTTAAATGTTTAAAATGTTTACCTCCATCACTGCTTTCCCCCGTGAAGGATCTGGCATCTGCAAGTTTAATAATTGTAAATATTAGACCGTAGATAACATTAGTGAACTAACATGTACAATATGTGGAAATTAACAATTTAACAAGTATTAAAAAACTGAAATTTTAAAATGTTTACCTCGGTGTGAGATACGGGATCAGTGGATGGAATGTCTAGCCCCTGTGTAGAGTGTGGAACATGATACTCTGAGGCATCGCTGCTAGCATAAAGCATCAACTGCAAGTTCACAAAATTAATATATTAGCTCAAACTATACATATGTGTACAAAGAGGAAAATAAATGAAGAATTTATTACAATTAACCATATACATATATCACTCAAAAACCCATTGAAGACAACATCTGACCAAAGACCATAGCATGGACGACCACACGATGTGCACTCGTGAGGCTCAAAAGTAGGCTGGGAATGTGCTGATGGTGCTGCACTAGTAGATGGTCCTCCAGTAGATGGGGGTACTGCACTAGTGGGTGGTACTGCACTAGAATATGGTCTTGCACCATGATGACCTGGTGTATGTACCACACCAGGGACAGATGTCCCTTCCTCACCCATATGCTGAACCATAGTGCTATGGCGAACAACGGCTCGTACCAAACTAAAAAATGCCTCATGTGTCTGTGGAATAACATGATGTATAGGTGGGACATCTGGCCCAGGCAACTGCCTGCGAGGTGCAGGGATAGGGCGATCAATGTCTCGAAGCCTGGCATTGGGTCAGTTTTGGGGCATCCCCCCACCGATCCCCTGAAACACCAATATATCAAAATAGTTTACATGTTTACCCAACACGAACTTTGCATACATCTTCTGAAGGAAGTACAAGGGGATTTCCCTGTTGTTGTGTGGTGGCATATCAAAAACCATATACCATCTGTCCATCCAGTTATCAACAAATGGTTGATATGTGCACCACTCAATAGACATATGTGGCCTATTTGCATTTGGGATTTCCCCCATACGAGGGTCCCTAAACAATGAAAATATATGCTCTTTGGTGATTTTCAACTTTTTTATTGCACTGTAGCTAAGCCCATCAGCGTACTCACGTCTTTTTCTTTCTCTATATGAAGTAATATAATATAGTATGTTGTTTGACAATGTGATAGTCTCAACAATTGCATCCAAAGTGGATGCAAGTGAACGTCGAATCCTATCACCACCACTAAAAGCTACTACTCAGACCTCTCAACTGGGCAAGCTCAATCAATATTTCAGCATTGGGGTCCATAGCCGCAACTGCAATAAAAAAATCAATAAGAAGATAATTAGAAATGTATACATGGTATATAATGACATCTCTTCAAAATTGAAAATGTAAATTAAGGAAAACTCAAGTTACACGCAATTTAATGGCATTCACTTACATACATTTAAAACTTAAAATTAGACATTTAACAATTAAATAATGAGTTTCGTTCAACTTCTTTCTAGAAGTTAAGGAACTTCTTCACCCTCATTGGTGTCTTTTACATATATCAATTTTAAAATTATTTTCATTTACAAAATAGATTTAGCACTTCCACAATTTTGTTGTTCTATCTAAGTTTCAAGTTAGTTCAATTGGTAAGACATTTTCATACTGTTTTTTTTAAGAGTTTTTTGGGGTCAGGAATTTTGTTAAAATAGCCTAGGGTTTACAACCTCTACCATCCACTAAGATGGGGAAGTATTGCTAAATTTCCTGTGCATGTTTTCATGTGAACAACTCTAGGTCTATCTAAAATATACAATGGCAATACCTTAATAAAAGAACTAATAAAAAAATACAAATCTTTTAAAATTACATCAGTTATTTCTTCAACTATGTTTTTGAATTTTGTTACTCAAAATAAATGGAAGTTTCTTTCTTCCATTAGTATAAATTACTTGTTATATTGATATTATGATATGTAAACTTTTATATATATATATAAGTAAAGTGTTATATAGATTGACATTCTTTATATTCCATATAAATTTATGAAACATTTAAACTTATTTGAATTAAACAATATAAAATTTATATAAAAAAGTTCCAAATCCTTTAAAATTATATAAATGGTTTCTGTAGTTATGTTTTTTAATTTTTCTAGTCAAAATCAAACAAAGTTTCTTTGTCCCATTAAACATTAGCTTGGGAGTTGTAGGATTGATTATTTTATTAAAAAACACAATTACAGGGTAAAAATTGACAAAAACAAGAATACTTTGGGTGATTAAATTACCTTGTTGGATGACAATTCATGAGTGAAATCTCCTCCCCTCAGCCTAAATCAGCTCCTGCAACAATCCCAAGCAGTGAACTCGCTCCAAAACGCTCCAATTGCTCTTCGATTTCGCGTTCTTGATTGTGAAAATGGGTCGCGGGTTCGGGCCTGTGTATTTAATTTTTTTTTTATTTACAAATCGCGTACGCGTTTTATAATTACATATCGCGAGCGCGTTTTGTAGTTATATAACACGTACGCGATATGGCTTCCTATCCTACATGTCCCATGACATGTCAGGCTCGGGTTGAACCATACCAAGTGCTATGTCAGGCTCGGGTTGATGTATTTTTTGGTAACGTGATCTTGTTTTTGAAAACTAGGATTGCATCTAAAAGGTCCCTCAACTTCTTGCACACACCCTATTCACGTTCATAAAAAATTAAAACATACAAAAAGTCATTAAGAAAATCTATGTCTACTCAGTACTAGAATAAAATAAAAATTAAAACCCATAAAAAAATTACACATCAAGAAATTGGATCCCTCATAGATCATGGTTTAAAATGGATCAATATTTCTATTAACATAAATTCATGTTAACTCCCAAGATGATGATGATGATGATGATGATTAAGACCAAACTTTGGTCTATCGGACCTAAAGAAACAAATTATTTAGTTTGTTTTAAAATTGTACTCCTATGCTCAAAGAGCTTAGAGAGAAGCGTACCGAGCTCACTATAATTTTGACATGTTAAAAGGCTAGGAAGGTCGGTATTGCAACAAAGATTATGAAACTGATATCTAATGTGGGTGTATGCATGAAACTCTAAGGGGAAGTGATTTTCATCCTCAATGTTCATATTCTCACAGAGATGGCAGATCCTTTCCACCCATGGTGTTTTAGGAATTTCCCAATGACCTGTTTCACTATCAAGCTCATGAGAGTTTGTTCTTATCTTGGCTATATTAATTTTTTTCTTTGAACTAGTTAAAATAAAGAGATACTTTTGATCTTCTAGAGTAGGGTTGATGACCTCTTTACAATATCTTAATTTTCTTTTAGCCTCTAAATCTTTCTCACACCACATTTTCTCTTTAAACTTAGAAGTAACAATATTTTTAATGTTATTAATATTTTGCAATGCAACATTTTTCGTCGATCTCCGAATGGTTTAACCAAGCCCTAGAATCTTTATACCGGTCTCGCTTGAGCCTTAGGTAGTTTTGGATGGAATTTAAAGCTAGCTTAGGAAGTCTATGGTCTCCCATGTTATTGATTGTGTGCTTAGTATAATTATAAATATTTATACTAAAAGCTTAAAGATATTGATTTTTTTTAATTATAAATGATTTTAAAATATAAAATTTAACAAATAATATATAACTAACGAAATGATCTAAAGTTATTACTAGTACATCTACATTAATTTTGAAAAAATTATAATAAATTTAAATTTATAAATTCATCAATAATCAATATAATATATATTAAAATACATATACTAACACAACCTAGAATATCCATATAATATAACGTTTTTATCTTTATTTTGTGAAAGTTTATTTATAATATCCTATGTAACATTAATGTTTTACAAATATCATATTAGAGATATTATGATAAATTGATAGTTCTTAGGTGGGATTAATGAGTCCTACGGTTTGAGCGGCTTCGTGAACAAGTGACCTATTGTCATCTTCATATTCATTATCTTGAAAACAACATAAAACCTCACACAATACGTGCCTACGAATCATAAGGGGTGGGTAGAAAAGGATGGGAAATATGCTCCATTTATCTAGTCATTCATCTACTAATGCATGCATTCCATATAGTAAACAACTTAACATTTGTATCTTAGTACATATCAGACATTCATCACAATTCATAATTACAAATAGACTTCATAGAATGGAAGGGAACAAATTTTCTATTAATCATTAAAAAAGACTCCAATACATTTTACAATCTTAGTTGGACATCTCAGAACAGTTCATATCCATCTCAACAACTTCGGTAGTTCTTAGGAATACATCAAAACCTTGGGTTATGAACATTTATGTATAAACAATGAATGATAGAAAAAAACCCAATACAACCAAACCCAACCCATTACAAAAAATGTCTAAAAATAGTCTCATATTCCCTTTCTAGTCCTTAGCCTATGCATGGATAGCTAGGCATGCAAAATGTCATGCATAGGATACCATTGATACACACCACGATATTCCCACATGTTGGTCTCATTGGCATGCTCCTTCTTACTAGATGTATTCTTTGGCACACGACTGCTTGCCTCAAATCTTGGACACCAACAAGTCTTCAACATATCATGCTTGGCTCACCCTCAAGCCAATCGTCATTCTTTAAAAATAGCTTGTCAAACTGAAGGTAACACTTGACCAATATGTTGGTGACCTAGGACATATTATGTACATCCAATTGTTCCATAGCCTATAGTAATCTATCAATTTCATTATGGAATTGGGCATTTTGTTCCATGTAGCATACTGTAGTTGAGGTCACCCAGTCTCTCCCAATGAAACAACTTTATTCAACTTCTCATGCACTTTTGTAACTCCCAAATATTATTTCTTAGCTTGCTCTTGAAATTGCATGACTTGATTAGTTACCGTTTGTTACTCTGCACAAGTTGCCATTATCTTTTTGGTTAAGTATGATATTTTTGTTGAATGGTTTCTATCCATGTCAACATGACTAAATCTGTGAGGGACTACTTCTTTCTAATTACTTGCTCCTCCTAGGTCTTTATTTTCTCCTCTTTTTGAGTGATTTCTGGTGCTTCTTGCAAATAGATATATAATTGAAAGCTCGTATCAACCAATTATGACATGTTCCTTGTACCTTATTCTTATCTTACTAAAAAATATCTTCTACAAGTGTTATTTGTTGCTTCAACTATGTCTATCATAGAGTCTCAACAATCTCTAGTTGTTCCTTCAATAATGTGTTATGTGCTCACAATACATAGATTAATGTCATTATCAATGCTTCGAATGAGTCATGTGTAGGATCTTGTTGTTTGTCCTTCCATGATTTCATTTACACATTCTCTCCTGCTACTTCTAGTAAACTATGCTCAACTAGTTCCTTGGCATGTATATGCTAAACATTACTGTAAGCTCTTCTCAACTTCACATGGTGTGCACCACTTTCTTAAGTTAAGGTGACCACATAATCTTGCAACTATTGAAGTGGTACCTATGATAGGTCTACCTTAGACCCTAAGAAACTAAGTGTTAAAGATGAAGAAGTCTTTGCTTCCTTAATGAGCATGACTCTAGGATATACACTTAGAAACCTCTTCTCATCCTTTTGTTTATTGTGTTTCTTTGTGCCTAGTGCAAAATTCTATGTAGTATCATTTCCCTCCATATATAAAACTTACTAGCTTGAACTTCCCAACTGCAACTTCGATTTCATCTTTGAAAATTGCTTAACCGATTCCAATTTAAGTACTTGTTGTGATTCCAAGTTTACTTCAATTGTGCTGACGATATCTTGGAGTGCCAACTCTTATGTCACTGCTCCCTTCTTCTTGGGAAATAGTTTTGTTTTGATCCTTTGAAAATTTGGTAATGGGGTGTGACCTGGTGATCCAAACTTCCCCTCTACATGTTATTCCTATGCCTCTTTCTCTCGCTCATCAAAGGTGTAAGAAGTAAGCACAAGTATGCACTTATTCTTTTATGGATATGGAATTTCTTCTTGGGATTCCTTTTCCTTTTGTTTCTTCTTTTCACTCAATATTAGGGAACAACGTACCATTGCGATTGTAGAGTCGTTAATATATAGTTTCTTCCTTGGATTATACTTACGGCAAGTCAAGAATTCCACATCAAAGTATGGTTGCAATTGAAACTTTGGAGGCCAATTTTCCTTCGAATTTTTAAGATCATCTTCATTAATTCCAAATGAAAACACCTCATTCATGTTCTCTCTATTTGTGCATAGTGAAATAAACACATTTTGTGGGTTGACTATAAAACATACAATAGACTCATATTTATCTATCAATGAGACTAGAATGTGATATGGTTCATTTGTTACCTAAATCATCTCAGTATACTAGAACTAAAATGCAAAATTTGTTGTCTATTGGACCTCCTTATGTGTACTATGTTTCCACACATTAAAATTTTGTTTTAGGAATGTACCCATCACTATCATATCATACGTGCTCCCTTTAAGTGGATCCCACTCTATCATCACAATTAGCAACAATACCTAGTTTAAGTGAAACCCATTCCCCATATTCTATGTATATAGGAAATATTTAATAAATTTTTCCAACAAGTACTTGGCCTAGTTAATCTCAATGAATTTAGTGAACTAGTTCATTCTGAATGCACCCCCATAGCACGATCATCCTTTCTGCATTTTCTTACCATTTTTTCTACCAAGAATTGTGTCACAAACATTATCTTAGGCTCTATGATAGCTGAGATCACTACTCTTATGGTCCATTTGTGTGTAGCATATTTTTGATCCTCGTCCTCTTTAATTTTGAGCGTTGTTATGGATTCAGCAGGGTCTTCATCTGTACACGACAGATCTGATACACTACAAATTACCTCCTCATCAATTAGATACAAATAATCTAAACATAGGTAGATTCCGTGCAATCTTGTCAATACGAATATTATACACCACATGATGCTCGATTCACACCCAAAATGAGAAATTCCCAATAATATCATGATACTGGACTTAAATAATTTATTTTCTCGTTTCTTCCTAATAAACCTCTATGTATCATCTGGTTCCTTAATGATATCCACATACATTGATAATTGTAGTCATGGAAATCTATCATAATCGTGTAGGTTGAAATCCATGAATTTTGTGGAAGGAACTTTTCCCCGTAAGAATCCTTTGATGTCCAATCAATGATCAATCTACTATAGACATCCTAGTTTCCTTGACCACTTTGAATTTGGGTTCCCTTTTTATGTTGTGGATGTGGACATTTTAGCACCCATCTCGGTAACCTCTTGGCGCTTTGTGATGATATGGATGGTCACTGCTATCTCATCGCACTCAGTTGCTACTCAACTCTTTGATAGAACTATGATGTTCACCCATTCGTTGTTGAATTTAAACACAACTTAGGTTCAATTGGCCCCTTCGGATGTCATCATTCTACCCCATTCCTATCATAACTCCTAGAGCATCTCACTCAATATTCCTTATTTACCTTTATGAGCCCGATTTGTCCGTCTTGTGAGAATGATTGTGAAAACTGAATGTATCCCTATCTTAACTAATAATTTCCAATCCTTCCATAAATTTCGGGAGCCACTACACTTTCTCTTTTAAAATTTAAATTCACCTACCTTGACTGACTTCTCTAACTAAATGACCTTTTTAACCATAAATATAAATAAGTCACTTTTTATTACCTATCAAATCACATAACTATCTCTTTTCAAACCCCTATGGTGCTAGCATGCTTCATATCTATTGTGATCTACCATGCCCTTTTGTTATATTTTTATTGTTTAATCAATATGATCTAGGATCTTATCTGAGAGAATAACATGCACAACAATAATCACAAGAGACAAGAGACACAAAGATTTTTCCTCAGGGAAACCATAAAGGAGAAAACCCTACAACTTCCTCAGATATAGAATGAGCACCAATAGCAATAGTAAAACCCAATATTACAAAGATGATCTCCAACAATTGTTCTTTCTCTCACTTGTGTGATATACTTCTCTCTCACTCATGCGCTACTGTTGAGTGAGTGCCTGTTTCAAATAGAAAGTCTCACTCTCTATTTATACTTGTTTTCCACTTGACATTTACTCTACAAGGTTGAATTCTCTAGGAGAGTCTAATAACCCTAATACAACTCAACTGTGGGGACTATTTCCCCAACTTACAATGGAGGGTTAACCTCAATGACTTTACATGGCTTAATTATATTAATGACTCTCCCGATTGG
Organism: Pseudotsuga menziesii; assembly: GCA_001517045.1. Lineage (NCBI taxonomy): Eukaryota > Viridiplantae > Streptophyta > Pinopsida > Pinales > Pinaceae > Pseudotsuga > Pseudotsuga menziesii. The sequence goes on along the minus strand of LPNX010709922.1, from coordinate 51,942 downwards.
AGGAACAAACATTTCCATCGGGGTATAATGAAATAAAATAAGAAATATACAAGTGAATACATTCCAAAGTTACAAATACATCAACACTCCCTCTTAACTAGGAAGGTGTTCTCTTTACACAGATGATCAACATAATTCTTCATCGCTGGATCATCATCAAAGCTGGATCATTATCAACATCACTGTTGCTTCTATCTCAAGCAATGGTGCTGTCTCTCAAATCTACTTGTCATAGGAAATTCTACAAGGACAACCCTTTTCAATGATAGATGTACACCTAGCCTCCATGCCAGTATTCATCGACAGAGCCAACCCTTTTTCATGTTGGATGTAGGTCTATAGTGCCATCCTTTTTTCATGCTGGATGTAGGTCTCCATCTATAGAGCCAACCTGTTTTCATGCTGGATGTAGGTCTCTATCTACAGAGCCATCCCTTTTTCATGCTAGATGTACATCTAAAGTACCAACACTTTTTCATGCTGGATGTAGGTCTCCATCTATAGAGCCATCCCTTTTTCATGTTGGATGTAGGTCTATAGCGCCAGCCATTTTTCATGCTGGATGCAGATCTACAATGCTAGCCCTTTTTCATGCTGGATGTAGGTCTCCATATATAGATCTAGCCCTTTTTCATGCTGTATGTAGGCNTGAAATTCTATTGGTTCTTGAATTCCAACTCACAAAAACTTATTTTGGCACGTTTTCTTATAAGGCCCATTTTAGACCCCAAATTTCCTCTAATGCCTCGCCCTCTACAAGGTCTTTATCTACAGAGCCATTCCTTTTTCATGTTGGATGTAGGGCTCGCCCTCTGCAAGGTATTTGTCTACAGATGCAACCCTTTTTCATCCTAGATGTAGGACTCTCCCTCTGCAAGGTCTTTATCTACAGAGACAACCCTTTTTCATGCTGTATGTAGGCCTATCCCTCTTCCATGTCTTTTTCTTCAAATCATCTGATTGTCACACAGAGCAAAACCCAGATACACATAACACAACATTCACATTCACCGACATGGTAGGACACGCCTACTACCCTCCGGGAAAGGATTTAACACTTACATCCACCGGCATGGTAGGTCACACCTACTACCATGTCGAACAAGCTGTGACATACTCTGCTTCTGCTGTACTCTGTGCCACGCAAGATTGCTTCCTACTAAACCAAGAGATCACACCTGATCCCATACTGAAGCAACACCCCGAAGTTCTCTTCCTATCAATGGCATTGCCTACCCAATTTGAATCCACATAATTCTCTAGGTTAATCTTCTTATTTGCCTCATACTTGATCCCATAATCAACTGTACCATTTTGGTACCCCAGAATATGATTTGCAGCAATCAGGTGAACATGTCTTGGATCCATCAGGAACTGGATCAATGTGTTCACGACAAAGAAAATATATGGTGTTGTATTCCTCAAGTACATCAAGGACCTAATCATCTAAAAATACATCGTGGCATCAACCGACTCTGATGAAGCATCACTCAATAGATTTAGGTAACAGGTTTGATGCCATAGGTGTGGCCATGGCCTTGTAGTCCATCATCCCGAACCTCTTCACGATATCCATTGCATACTTCCCTTGTTCGAGGGAGATTCCATCTGCACTCTGGCACACCTCCATGCCTAGAAAGTAGTGCATCATACCCAAGTCTTTCATCTTGAACTTGGCATCAAGCTTCCTCTTCATGTCATTACTCAACCCATCCTCACCTTTCACAGACAGTTCATCTACATACAGTAGGAGTATCACTGTGTTCCCTTCCTCAACCTTGTAGTAAAGGTTGGAATCCGCTTTACTCTTGGTAAATCCCAAACTAGTCAAGAAGCTCTCAATCCTATCGTACCACATCCTGGGTGCATGTTTCAAACTGTACAAGGCCTTCTTCAATTAGCACACATGAGTCTCCCTATGATGTGTCTCAAATCCGAGTGTCTACTCCACATACACTTCCTCTTCCACTACACCATTCAAGAACGCAGTCTTAACATCCATTTAGTGTATCTTCCATTTCATCACTATAGCCAGAGAAAGTACCGATCTGATGGAAGTGTGTCTGGCTACAAGTGCAAAAGTTTCTTCATAATCTGTCCCTTCCTTCTAGGAGAAGCCACGTGCCACAAATCTTGCTTTATATTTCTCTAAGCTGCCATCTGCAGCATGCTTGATCTTGTAGATCCACTTGGAAGTCACAATAGACTTTCCTTTTGGTCTTGGGACCACATCCTAGACATCATTCTTCATGATCGATTGGTATTCCTCGATCATCACATCCTTCCATTATTTATTTTCTGTCTCTTCTTCATAGTTGGAAGGTTCTTTATCAATGATGTCACACAATAGGGCTACATAACTGGAGTAGGAACTAGTTCTCTTCCTTTCTCTATGCATTTCTTCTGGAGAGCCATATCTTTCTACACCTTGTATATCCTAACATACCCATGTTGATTTTCTCTTGTAAGAATTATTCTCATGGGGTGGATCTATTGGTTCTTGAGGTTCTTCCATTTCTCGATATTCTTCTGGAGTTTCTTCAACCATTATTGTATCTCGGATCCTGGGTATTTCTGTTTATTCAAGATCTTCAACAGGTATCTTTCTGGATTTGTTGTAAGCTGAGTCTTCATCAAATGTCACGTCCCTGCTGATGTTGATCTTCTTGAATCCTGAAAAATATATTCTGTAAGCCTTCGAGCTTTCACTATATCCCACAAATATACCTTTCTTTCCTGAAGGATCTAACTTCATCCTTTTTTCTTTCGGAATGTGTATGTACATTGGGAAACCAAATATTCTGAGTTGGTTGACTTCCGTTTTCTTTCCATAGAAGACTTCTTTTGGTGTCTTGTTCTCAAATGCTCTATGCGGAGTACGATTATGTTCATACACAGTTTTCCTAGCATCTTCTGCCCATAGATGCATAGAAAGATCTTGATCATGAAGCATTGCCTTTGTTGCTTCCATAATCATTCTATTCTTCCTTTCTGTAACTCCATTCTGTTGTGGATTATATGGAGTGGTAAACTCCCTCTTAATCCATGAATCTCTGCATAATTCATTGAATTCATCTGATGTGAATTCTCCGCCATTTTTTGATCGAAAGGTCTTGATTTTCTTTTCTGTGTGTTTCTCGATCAAGGCTTTGAATTCCTTGAACTTACTGAAGATTTCATCCTTAATTTTCAAGAAATATATCCATGTCTTCCTAGAAAATTCATCAATGAAAGAAACATAATCATACATACCCACTCAATGAACTGGATTGCATCGAACCACATACATCAGAGTGGATGATTTCCAAGATTCCTTTTTCCTTTCTCTCGCTACTTGGAAATGTCTTCTTTGTGTTCTTTCCCTCCACACATCCTTTTCAAACACCTTCATGCTTTGCCTATACTTCTCGAAGACCTTCAACAACTTTGCTTGCAAGTGGTAGTGCCCTATATTGCACATGTGCAAGCCTTCTATGCCAAAGTTCACTTAGTTCTACTGAGTCATGGACCAAAGCTTGTTCTGGTTGGCCCTTTAATTTGTATAAGCTGCCCTCTTGCTCTGCAATCACTACTGCATCATCTATGGTCTTTCCCTTTGACCACATAAGGACTTGGCCATCTACAAATGAAACCCTCATACCTTTTGCATCCAATGCAGATATGGAGAGAAGATTCTTCTTTAGTCCCAGTACAAACAAGACATCCTTCATCTTCATAGATTTTCCAGAGTCTAGCTTATAGGAAGCTTCACCATTCCTTTTATGGAATACTGGTAGTCATCCCCAAGTTTCACTTTGTGGGGTGATACATGTTTGGATATATTCACAAAGTTTTCTTTGAATTTCATCATATGCTTGGAAGCCCCACGATCTATGAGCCAATCATTGCTTCCACGTGTAACACTTCCTGTGAGGGCAGAAATCAAAACATACTCTTCATCGCTTGAAGAATATTCACTCTCTTCTTTCACTCTCTTCCTTGGAGGTTCATCATCCTCTACAGTGTGAGCCTGATGTCTTCTTTTGTTGTTCTTCTTGTGGGTGCCACCTTTATTTCTGGGACAATTTCTGGTGAGGTGTCCTTTCTCATCACATGTATAGCATCTGACACTAGATAGATCTCTTCTAGGGTTATCTTTCTGATTTCGGTGTGAATTCTTACCTTTCTTGGGATGAGAGTGGTCCCTTCTGATTTTCTTGGTGGGTTCTATGAGATCTTGATCTTCATTTCCCATCTTTTCTTCTTGAGCTACAATTTGAGCTTCTTCTTGTGAACATTCCTCCCACAGCCTACTAAAAGTGATTAACTTTCTTCTAGTAAAAATCCCTTAAATGAAGGAGTCTCGTGACCTAGGAAGACCATTCAAGGTGGTCATCATAATTTCTCCATTCTCTACTTCTTCTTATACAGATTCAAGTTGTTCTTTGATTTGATAGATCCTTGTTAAGTATGATTGTATGGTCTCTACATTCTGGATCTTTACATTCTTCAACCGATTTCGTAAAGTCATCTTCTGATTTATATTTTTCCCTTCAAATAGCTTGGTCAAAGAATCAAACATCTCTCTAGGTGTATTTAGGGAAGACACATATGGTATAAGGTGATCCTTGATATAATCAACAATTATCCTCATGTCCTTGATCAAGTTCTTCTTACGTAAGGCCTTAGGCCTCATCTCCCTCTGGAACTGGAACCTCTCCACTTATGTAGGTGTCCAGTTCATTTTCTTCAAGAACAAGTGATATCCTATACTTCCATGCTTGAAAGTTATCAACTCCTTCAAGCTTTTCATCAAGATTGGTGTGATGAGACATCTTTAATGAGAACCTCAAATGGAAATACAAGAGATTTAGATATTACCAATTTGAGATGCTCGAACTGGATCTGGAGCTGATCTTTTGCAGTGCTGATTTTCTGGCCTATGGTCAAATTAGGGTTTGAATTTCCCGTAGTTCTACCCAACCAAAAACTTCGATCTTGGTCTCGAAACTTTTATTTTGAGGAGGAGAGAAATCCTATGCTGGGCTCACTCAAAAATTCCACTTCTGTGAAAATCCCTAATTTCTTGTTGCAATGACATGTCAAAAACTGAAAATGCCCAGAATCATATTCTGCTTCAACAAGAAGATGCGCCCTTCAATGAAGAGTTATCCTATCCTCCTTTTGTTGATGATCTGTAGAGAGAAACTGAAAAATTAAGAAGCTCTATCTTCTGCAGCTACAAAGTGTCTTCTTCTCAGGTTAGCTCTAATACCATGTTAGATTTTTATCGTTTAATCAATATGATCTAGGATATTATCTTAGAGAATAACATGGACAACAATAATCACAAGAGACAAGAGACACAAATATTTTTCCTCAGGGAAACCATAAAGGAGAAAACCCCTCAACTTCCTCAGAGATAGAATGGGCACCAATAGCAATAGTAAAAGCCAAGAGTACAAAAATGATCTCCAACAGTTGTTCTCTCTCTCACTTGTGTGATCTAATTCTCTTTCACTAATGTGCTACTGTTGAGTGAGTGTGTGTTTCAAATAGAGATTCTCAATCTCTATTTATACTTGTTTTCCACTTGACATTTACTCTACAAGGCTGACTTTTCCAGGAGAGTCTAATAACCCTAATACCACTCAGCTGTGGGTACTATTGCCCCGACTTACAACGGAGGGTTAACCTTAATGAATTTACATGACTTAACTATATTAGTGACTCTCTCGATTGGAGGAACAAACATCTTTGTCGGGGTACAATGAAATACAATAAGAAATATACAAGTGAATACATTCCGAGGTTACAAATACATCAACACCTTTATTGGATCTGACCCTCACATCTATTAGTTTTACTTTTATTAAATAAAAACAAAAATATAAGTGAAGAAACTTCTGATATTTCTCTTCCATATTTGTGTGGATAGATTTATTGACACTAACTTCTAAACACTAGCCTACATTATGTCTCTTATGATTGACAAGGACTTACATATTTTCCTAACTTTGTGGCCCATGATATGGCTTGATTGAACTTCCATTGATAAGTCATTTCAGTTGCTAACCTGCAAGAGTGGAAATATTTGATGCACCAACTTATCTAATGAAAAATATATGGAATGGGCCCAACTTTCTCATCCTCAACTTACCTAGGTTCTTGAGAATGATATTATCATACATGATAACTAGTGCTTTAAGTTCCAATATCTTTCTCTTGATGTTTCAATCATGCCATCATTTTTTCCTATTGTTCTCTACCAATTGGTTGAAACATGTGAGGAACCAATCCTATTCTAGCTCCATTAGTGCATCCATATTATTTTGTATAGACTCATCATATGTCATCCTTGTAGTTATGGAAATACATAGACTCGAGAGTGTTAACTCATCTGACATTACTGCTTCCTTACCATATACCAGTCTTAATGGGGTGTGCTTGGTAAGTATTTTGCATGTCATCTTGTAAGCCCACAACATTAGTAGAATGTGTTTATCCTAGTCATCACACTGCTAATTACATACCTTTGTAAGTGTCCTCTCTAAAACCTTGTCGGCCACCTCAATCATACCATTTCTTTGGGGATAATATAGTGTACTCTTTCATACATAGATCGACATGAATTCTTGAGTGATAAGGTGGATGGTGGAGTTCAGGAAACATAATCCCTAATCACTCATTAGCACCTTCGGGAAACCAACCCTGGTGATTTTCTTCTCAAAACTAAATTGTTTGGATGCCTCAGATGTGCAATCCTTCTTTGGCACAACATCTGAGGAGCGAGTCAAATAATCCATCACAGTGATGATATACCACATGTCATTTCTTCACACAAGTGGGTTAATATGTCCCAAAAATTCGGTGGCCCACTTCTCAAAGGGGTCAAGTGTGGTCACGGGGAAGAGAGGCATCGCATCCCATCTCAACGTATTCTCCACCCTCTAGAAAACATCAAATTATTTTCAATATCATATTTCTTCTTGAAACAATGAGTGCCACCATATTATTGCAAAACACCTTATGCAGAGTTGCCTTCCCTGTACTATTTTGGTGGTGTGATGTTGTGTATTATTTTAGTGTTCTACGTGTTTCCAAAAATTCTTCTATCTCATTGAACTAAGGCTAGTACCGCTTCAATATGAAAAAAAATGTGCATCTAGAAAATCATCATCCAAACTCTAGGCCTACTTCACCAAACTCAATTAAATAAGATAGATGGTCCTGCACAACATTATAGTTACAAGGTTTCACCACTACCTTGAACTCAAATTCTTGAAACAATAACAACCATCTACATATTCTCCCCCACAACACTGGCTTGTTGACTAAGCATTTCAGTGCTAAGTGGTCTGTGAGAAATTTAAAGAAACTCTTAAGCAATTAGTGTCTAAAATTTTGCATTTAATACACCATAGCCAAGCCTTCATTCCCTATGGTGGTGTAATTCTTCTCCGCTAGAGATAATTTCCTAATGGAAAAGGAAATGAGATGGTAAACGTTACCTTCACCTGGTTGGACTAACAATACTTCTAGTGCAACTGATGATGCATCGACATGTATGTGAAACATTCATTCCCATTATGGGATGATTAATATAGGCCACGTAACATATTCATATGGTTTCACCTGCCATAATGTAATCCATAACATAGACTTCCACCATTCAACTTCCAAAGTATACTATATACAAAAGATGAAAAAGCTTGATACCATCAAATAAAGCATACCATTGCAATATGTTGATTTAATTTGAACTAATTCACTTCATAATTCTATTGTAAACATGGAAGTTATTTATCTAAAAATCCCATTCTTAATTATGCAATTATTCCTACCATGAATGCATCCAATCTATACCTAAAAATTGAAGAACAGCATTTTCACAATAAGTAATTTAAACAAACACACATGACAAAAATATTATCCATTTTAATCATATGTAAGGAGTACTTATAGTTGTCGTAAATTTACAATTGATTGCAAGTGAAGGATGTTCCTCGAGCCACATGCACTCTATCTAACTTTCTCTTTTTTTGAGAGAGGCCACCCTCAGGTTGAGGTTATCATTACACAAGGGCTAAAGTCTAAACTCTTTCACGCAACCACAAAACAAACAATAATGTCTTGAAAATATCTCCATAAATGTCGCAATCTACTAACATTCATCCCCAATCAACCTCCACAACATAAGGAATAGAACCCCCATTCTTTGCTTGCAGTTCCTTAATCTATCCCCATTCCCTTCCATTTCTCCAACATAGGATGACGAAGGAGTTTTCATGTAGGACTCTAGGGAATTCAATTGCAAGCCAAATTTCTCTCACACGAGCACCAATCCCATTAACCAACTTCTAAGGGTAATTGGCATGAGAAAGTACTAGTATATAGAGATGCCAGATAACCTAATGGAGTGAATGACATAGTGAATGGATGAGTTTCTAATGTTATATATACATACATTTTTTTGACATGTGGCTTCCCCATAACAGACCACTTTTTCCCTCTTAATCCCATATTAAAATAATTAACCATGATTAATTAAGATGATAGGCCATAACCATGGTTAACATACTTTGAGTTAAAAATTCTAATGAAGGCCAAGTACATAAAATAATGTTCATTATGGTCATCACCCCTTATTCCATTCTCACTTCTCCCAATGGTAGAATCATAAGCCTCATCTCTTCTTCATCATTTTTCACTTACACCTCGAAGGGATTTGTTTATTAACTATAATGTATATCATTTACAATAGTCATCCCTCCCTAGACCATATAAATTTAGCATCTAACGTTTACAAGATTACATACACCATCATAGATCTATCTAAACTTTGGCTCTATTAAACGCCCAGAGAGATCAAATCCCTTCAGGTGCAAACCTTTCCTTAGAATTCCAATAAGAGTTTGCAAGGGATTTTATCCCTTTCAACGCTTAATAAATCCAAAGTTTAAATAAATCTATGATGGTGTAATATATATGTAATATTTTTTCTTGTAAATATTTGCTTGTTATCTTTATATAATCAACATAAAAAAGTCACTAACTTGTTATTTAAATACTCACTCTCTAATATATATATAATTTCATTTATTTATTTATTTTATTGAATAGTTAAAAGATTATTTTTGACCACTCATTGCTTCTTATTTTTAATGAAACAAAAATAAAACATAAGTGCAGTAAAATAATGCAGACAAGAATGTTTAAAGGGTTGCACCGAGGGAGATATAGTTAGAACTAATGCACATAAAAGATTAATATGATAAAAAAGCTGAATTTTGAATGGGATGTATATAGAGAAAGAATGTGTTAGAGTTAGAACCAATGTAGATAGAAAATTTAAATGATACATAAAAGAGATAAAGTTATAAATATAAATATACAACTTTGGTAATGATAAATTTTAAGAAAAGAAAGTCCTAAAAAACCTATTTTAGTATTATGTTTCCTCATTCTTCGTGGAAAATTACAATTAAGGGAGAGAAAAATATTCTAAATTTGTTGAGTTTACCCTAACCTAATGGAAGAAAGGAGATAAATACTTAATGGGCATGCATCTACCCAAAAATATTTGACACCACTATTCATCTTCAACTATATATATTTCCACTAAAGTTCATTATAAACAGTTTAGTGTAAAATATTAAGGTCCACATATAATTTTATTATTATTAATATTTAATATTGTTTATGGCCGACATATAATATTTTTTATTATTTTTTATTTTGTTAGGAATCAACATTGCATCGTTTCCCCACACATGGTTTTAAAACCATATGCAAGGCCCTCCTACAATCATGGGTTGTTTAGGAGGCCTTGCACATGGTCTTAAAACCATTTGCAAGGCCCTCCTAAACCATGTACAATAAAACCATGGGTTGTTTAGGAGGCCTTGCACATGGTTTAAAAACCATGTGCAAAGCCTCCTAAACCATGTACAATAAAACCATGTGTTGTTTAGAATGCCTTGCACATGGTTTTAAAACCATGTGCAAGGCTAACATTTTTTGGGGGATAATTCAATCCCCCATATTAGATTGTTTTTGTGGCCAACATTTATTTTGGCCTATTAGAAAATTTATTTTTTATTAATAAAAATAACGTTAAGAAAGTGATATTATTTTTTATTTTGTGTTACAAAATATCTCCCATAATATTCACTATTACTATTATTTTTTGCCGACATGTTACAAACGTTACTAACCTTACATCACATTACAAGATCTCTTCCATAATATTCACTATCACTATTATTTTTTGCTGACATGCTATTGGAATGTTTTTTTTAATTGGTTAAAAATTGTCATTTCAAAGCATGCAAAGAGATAGGTAATCACCGCTAAAATAATTTCAAATTAATATTTAATAAGACATATACACACAAACTTATAACCATAGTAGTAAAATTACAAACTTATAACCATAGTAGTAAAATTAGGTTATATCGGTTTTTCTGTGTATCTAAGTTATGAATAATTTGGAATTAGTTGAATATTTTATTTATATGTTATAAGCTAATTTTGAAAATTGATTTTAAAAAGTTAAATTTAATTATTCAAACACTATAAAATAAATGTTTTTCAATTTCGTACTTCTTAATTCAATTCTATAGGAATAAAAATAAGTCAAAGAAAATAAATATGCAAATATAAGAGTAACACTAGATTTATCCTTAAAAACTCATAGAGAAAAACCATCCATAATAGATAGATCTATTATTGATTCTTGGTTAAACAAAGAAATCCCACCAAAAGAGCATCTCTTGCTCACTTTGACATATTAAAAAGGAGAAGTACAAACCTATAAATAGGGTTCTTTACATGCAAATACAACTAGCAAGAAACAAAATGCTTCCAAAACCATGTGCCCAAAACCACTTATATCCTTACTCATTCTCTAACACAATTTAAACATTCATTAATTAATTCCAAATATAAGTAGTAGTAAATACTTATTTACATTCTTTTTTAAATAGTTACTAACTATTACTAACTCAGAATTTTCTCTCCTATACTAAGTGCATTATATTTTTGTTTTAAATTTTTTAACGAATATCGTTATTTGTACTCGAATTATGCTACTATACTTACAACATATATAAAAATCCAACAAATAGATGGATGGTATGATTTCTTAAAACCCGTGAATAACTAGCATGTGTCAAGCCATTAATCTTGAGAATTTGCAAAGACAACATTTGTTAAATTATGAATTAGATAGATGTTTAACACGATGTGATTTTTAATGGATTTAAATTTTGAAGCCAACTGAATTGTCGTTTTATACTATCAATAACTCTACTTAATAATGATATTTGTAATATACACGCTTAAACAAGAAAATTAATTTATGTTGTTACTTGCGATTGCATTCAGCCATGTCAAAGATCAAGTTTTCTTAATAATTCATAGCACTTCGAACCCTACTTCCACCTCTCAAGAAAGACTCTTGCTTCAGTGGTAGACTTGAGTTACCAGGTAGTCATAAACTTTTCTTTCCCGTTTTACTTTAATGAAAAGTTTTGCCACAAAAAATACTTGCTACTGAATTACTGTGACACGATAAATTTTTTACGCAACACACTTTTACCTCTAGAGACTTGCTTGGCTTCTACTAGTTTTCACTATTACAGTATTTAGGTTGCCACCAAATCATGTGCGACCAACTCTTATTTCTACATAACAATTTTTTTCTCAAAACCAAATATTAAATAAGACTCATGTTCTGTTGAATAAAAAACTATAAATTTTAAGCTAAATGTAAACAACATTCACTCATGTAAATCTGGAGAAGATGTGCGGCTAAATAAGACTTAAGACTTGCATTAAACCATAAACTATGGATTTATAGCCATAAATACAAACTTATAAATTTACAAGAATGTTTCACCTTTTACAGAGATTCGGCTCTCAAAACTTTCACGAAACACAGAAGCTTGAGCTTCAAACTCTTTAGAGAGTTCTTCACTTATACGAGAGACATGAGCTCTTCATCCTGTCAGACTATCTGATAGAAACTGACATGCTACATACTCTAACAAGAGTCGGTTAGTTTTCTATGTGGATCAATGAGTAGTTAATATTTCCAACACTCCCCCTTAATTGCGAGCATATCAAAATTTTAAAACAAATCATTACAAAATGTTTCAGAGCTGAAACTTGCTCTGTTCATGAAAAAATTCATTGTGCAGAACTTGTCATTCCTAATTAACTTCGCAGATACTGGAATGTATCCCTTGCCAAAGGTTTTGTAAAGATGTCTACAAGCTGATCTTTAGACCTGCAAAATTCTAAACAAATTTCTTTATTGTTCTCCAATTCTCTTATGAAATGTATCACCTTGTGTCAATGCGTTTGGTTTTCTTGTGAAATACATTATTCTTCGACAAAGAAATGGGTCATTTGTTTTCGCAAAAAATGGTTGTTGGTTCTTGCTGGTTTTGCGATAGGTCTTTTAACATTCTTCACATCCAAATAGATTGACATGCAACGCCTGTAGCTGCGACATATTCTGCTTTTGTTGAAGACAGAGTTATAATGGGTTGTTTCTTCGAATCCCGTGACACGACACGTGTACCAAAATAAAATGTGTACCCAAATGTGTTTTTCTTTTCATCTATGTTTCCTTCATTGTCACTGTCAGTGTATCCAATGAGTTTAAAATTTTATGAGGTTGAATACATAATGTCAAGATCCTTTGGGCCACTTACATACCTCAGAATTATGTTACATGGTTTCCAATGAGAGTCTTTTGGTGAATCCATGAATCTTTAGATTCAATTGAATACATAGATGATGTCTAGTCTCGTCGTTGTTAAATACATAAGGATGCCAACAAGCCTTCTAAACAGCGTAGGATCTATAGTGGATCCATCATCCTCTTTTCTCAATTCTAATCCTGTTATTATTGGTGTTGGAGATGACTTGCAATAAGACATATTCAATCTTTTTAAAACTACACTTGCATACTTTGACTGTGATATAAAAATACCACTTTCAGACAGTTGGACTTCAATGCCCAGGAAAACTTCATGAGCCCCAAATCAATCATTTCAAATCCACTTTCCATGATTCTTTTAAATTCTTTTATGCCAAAATCACCAATAAATATTAAATCATCTGCATACATGAATACAATTAACATGTTATGTTTCTCATTAATTTTGGTGTACATCGTCGGTTCACTTTCACTTCTATGAAATCCATTTTCGGTGAGATAGGAATCAATGCGACTGTACTAAGCTCTCAGAGCTTGCTTGAAACCATAGAGTGTATTTTTCATCCTATACACTTTGTGCTCTTGTCCTGGAACTTCATAGCCTTGTGGTTGTTCCACATATACTTCTTCATCTAGATAGTCATTCAAAAACGATGATGTAACATCCATTTGATAAACATGCCATTTTTTTGCAGAGCAATGGCCAAAACAGTTCGGACTGTATCCATGCATGCGACTGGTGCAAAGGTTTCATTGAAGTAAATGTCAGTCTATTGTGTGAAACCTCTTGCGACCATTCTTTCCTTGTGTTTTTGCACATTCCCATCAACATCTTTCTTGGTCTTGTAAATCCATTTGACGCTGATTACATCTTTATCTTTTGGTACATCAACCAGTTTCCATGTCTGGTTTTTCTCAATGCATTATATTTCTTCTTCCATGGCTTGTTCCCACACTTATTCTTTAACGGCTTCCTCAAATGTTAGTGGATCATCTATTTGAGAAAATAATGCAAAGAGAGAGAATGCATTTGGTGTACCAGCTTCATATATTTCATGTAGACTTCTTGTCTCCACTGGATCTGTCGATGTTGACCTCGACGAACTACTTGATGGAGTCTGTTGTCCCCTTGGTGTGCTAGTCGATGTAGCTTGAAATGCGACTTGTGTCGATGTTCCTTGTGCTGATCCATGTCGTGGTGTCATGGGAGTTGATGGTGCTGTGACCGATTGACTTACATGTGGTTTTTGTACCACTTCCTCTGTCATATGATCATGCTCGACATTCGACACAATCTTGACATTATTCTTGACGACTCCATCCCATGATTCATTCTCGACGAATTGAACGTGGCGAATGATGATTACTTTCCTTGTGACATGGTCATACAAGTTGTGTGCTTTTGTGCCTTTAGTGTAGCCAACAAAAATACATTTTTGTCCCTTCTCATCTCATCTGGAACATGAGCATATGCAACACAACCAAATGGTTCATGTTGTGCGCCATCTCCATAATGGTTCTGTTCTTTCTCTCCATGACACCGTTTTGCTGAGGTGTATACCACGCATTGAATTGGTTCTGTATGCCATGGGACTTGAAAAAATTTATAAATTCATTTGAAACATATTGACTGCCTCTATCTGTCCTTAATATTTTGATTCAATGTCCACTTTGATTCTCCACGAGTTCTTTGAACTGTTGAAAACAACAAAATCCGTCACATTTATGTTTCAGAAAATATACCCATGTTTTTCTTGAGTAGTCATCAATAAAAGTAAGAAAATAATTGCAACCTCTTATGGATGATTTCTGCATTGGTACACAAATATCAGAGTGCACGGTCTCAAGTGGTGTGCGTGCTCTGTATGACTTTCTGACTCGAAAAGTATCTCTATGCTGCTTTCCAAAAATGCAGCCTTCACAAACTTTGTCTGGTTTGTCGATCAATAAAAATCCTTTCACCATATTCTTTGTGTGCAGTAGCTTTAAACGACCAAAATTCATGTTGTAAAAATTCTAAAGCCTTGATGGCATAAGGAATTTCATAAACAGGCTAAGGATCTAGGCACACAATTAAACTCACATAGAATTGTAGAGAATTAGCATAAGGAGAGAAGAAGAAGAATTAATAAACACACATTAATGAATGATCAATAAAATGTTAATTGATATTATTACATAGGTAATACATCCTTATAAAGGAAAAATGAGTTGCATGGAGACAACTCAAGCTAGCTCATAAAGCAGGCTTACTAATTATGATAAACCCCATAGTTGACTAAAGCACTTTCCCAATCTACCAAGCACCTCACGAATTAGCAATAGCATGTGTGAGTGATGATGAGTGAAGGAAAGACTTGCTAATCCTAGAATATGGAGAGAAAATAATGGAGGATGGGTTGGCAACAAAAGCTGCCAATTTCCTAGTTGACTAGATTTACCATATCCATAGAAAAGCAGGATAAATCAGAAAAAAACAGAATAAAGCAAAATCTGCTATAAAGCGCAGTTACTAATTCTGGATGGCCATAAAGTGGTCAATATCAACCCAGAATCAGAAATAAATCATTCCTAGGATATAGATGGCAAGTGTTGACTCTAAGGTGCAAGTGGATGCCAACTATCTAAGCTAGTGGGTAGGAAATTAATCAAATAATGATTAATTATTTTATGAGTGGGTTTATTATATTCCAACACCCCCCTTTAAGCCTGACTTTATGATGATATTCTTGAACTAATCAGAAATATATATCCATATAGGGCCCAACAATAAAGCTATGGTCACCCTTTTACAATTTATTTTGTCCAAAGAAATGAGGAAAGAGGCAAAACCTCAAGGGGAAAATCCTCCCTCAAGAAAGGACATGAAAAGCAATACTAAAAAATGTTGAACTGCTGGTGTTGCTGCTGCTCCAAACTAAATGCTGATGTCTAGAGGAATCTTCTTCTTGGGAAGAAGATAAATCTGCTCACCTGGATAAAGGACAGTTGTAGGACCATGTAGAACAACTGAGATCCAATGATTTGAAGGCAATACTGAAGGATCTTGAGACTTGTAATCAGCTCCAAGATGATGAGATGACTTGAACTTCAAACCAGTAGAAATGAACTGAGCTCCATAATGTCTCCATCTTCATTTACACAGAGAGGATGTGTGGAAGTGATCTTGTAGGAACATAGAGAAAGCATAGGATAAAAGAGTGCGAATGGATGGGCTCCATGGGTTGATCTAGCTTCCAAAGAATCCAAGAGATCACAAATAAACAAAATAGTAGACTCATGGGAATATAGTGGTAAACAATCCTATATGGTAGAAGTATGAGAGGAGAAAAGATAGTGATGTTCAAAATATTCAAGGAGGCTCTGAGAATGAGTGCAAAGAACAAAGGAGGAGCTGCAAAAGCACATGGGATCAAGTATGGTAAGTGGCAAAACACTAGAAGGACTTGATTTGGCTAAGCAAACATCCTGGAAGTCACTGGGTTGTGCACCATCAAGAAGAGAGGCATGCACAAAGTGTGAGAGGTCTGGCATATGGATCTCAGAATCCATGATAGAAGACATAAAGAACACTGAATGTGTGAGTGAATCATCTGTTAGAATAATCAACCCATAGTTAGCTACCTTAGACATTAATTAATCCATTTTTGTCTTATTTGCCTAGTTTCCATCCACCTTATGCAAGTTGTCCTCCACATGTCCAAAGTGGTCAAAATTGCTAAAATTGAGTCATAGAGCGCATGGGAAACCACTTGGAATCAAATCTACTTTATTCCTGGCCTTCCTAGCGCATGTCTGCTTTTTCTGCTTTATTGCCTGCTTTTGTTGAGTTTTAAGGCAATTGGGAAAGTTTGACTAGGTGAAGTTAACTTGTTTTTTGTCCTCATCATCCTCCACTCTTTTCTCCTAAGAAAAGCATGTATGAGTTGTCCTTCCATCATCTATTAGCTTTCCTAATTGATTTTTCCAATTCGTGAGCTCCTAGACATATTTGGAAATTGCTTTATGCACCTATGGAGGATTTGCTTAGATTTAGTAAGCCTTATTTTGACCAAATTCGAATGGCATCATTATGCATTCGGATCTCTCATGTAATTATTTATTGTGGCAGCCTATGACTTCACAGGGTTGGCTATTGTACACTTATTCAATACAGATTAGTGTTCTGCTCCATATTCAGTCTCCTTTGTGTGTAATTGGCAATTTTTGTGAGTGTAATTGTTCTAACACCTGGGTTCAATTTACACATCATCAATAGCAATAGCAGCTCCATTAGTCACTTCTTTTTCATCAACAACATCATAAGAATATGAATCAATATCTTCTACTTCAAGAGACATAGAAAAAGATGGCTCTTCAATATTTGCTTCTTGATTGAAAGAGGAAGCATTCGAATCAAAGAGAGTAGTAGCAACATGAACTATATGAGAAAATTCTTCTTCATGATCAACTTCATCAGATATTGTAGAGGCCGAGACATCTTGAGAGAGAGAAATTAGTGAGGATCTAGAGGCACTCTCCACATAGCTAGAAGGATCCTCATTGTCCTTTCCCAAAACTCTATCCAATGTTGTCCAGAGATCCTTTAGGTAATCAACAGAATCAAGAAGGTAGCGCATGCATGGAGAGATAGATAG
Source organism: Pseudotsuga menziesii (assembly GCA_001517045.1). Lineage (NCBI taxonomy): Eukaryota > Viridiplantae > Streptophyta > Pinopsida > Pinales > Pinaceae > Pseudotsuga > Pseudotsuga menziesii. The sequence goes on along the minus strand of LPNX010709922.1, from coordinate 34,596 downwards.
ACAAATAGCTCCAATTTATCTATCACAGTCATTCAATCAGTCACTTGGCTCTTCATAAGACTCTTCACCAGCTCCAATAGATATCTCATAGAGACCTTGTCTCTTTAGATATAAAATCATCTTCAGTTTCCACTGTGAATAGCTTGTGAATGAAGAAAGAAGAGGAACTAAAACTCTTGAATCCATTCAAAGTTGAACCTGCAAAATAAACTTGCAAATCGGAAAAGGAGGATTAATTAATGAACTCTCAAAGATCTGATATCATGTAGAGCTTTGATATCCTCAGCTCTGATACCATGTAAAACTTGAACTTTGACAACCTTAGCTCTGATACCATTTAGAAATTGAACTTTGAGAACCTTAGCTCTAATACCATGTATAAATTCTAAAGCCTTGATGGCATAAGGAATTTCATAAACAGGCTAAGGATCTTGGCACACAATTAACCTCACATAGAATTGTAGAGAATTAGCATAAGGAGAGAAGAAGAAGAATTAATGAACACACATTAATGAATGATCAATAAAATGATAATTGATATTATTACATAGGTAATACATCCTTATAAAGGAAAAAGGAGTTGCATGAAGACAACTCAAGCTATCTCATAAAGCAGGCTTACTAATTATGATAAACCCCATAGTTGACTAAAGCACTTTCCCAATCTACCAAGCACCTCACGAATTAGAAATAGCATGTGTGAGTGATGATGAGTGAAGGAAAGCATTGCTAATCCTAGAATATGGAGAGAAAATAATGGAGGATGGGTTCGCAACAAAAGATGCCGGTTTCCTAGTTGACTAGCTTTACCTTATCCATAGAAAACCAGGATAAAGCAAAAAAAGCAGAATAAAGCAAAATCTACTATAAAGCGTAGTTACCAATTTTGGATGGCCATAAAGTGGTCAAGATCAACCTAGAATCAGAAATAAATCATTCCTAGGATATAGATGGCAAGTGTTGACTTTAAGGTGCAAGTGGATGCTAACTATCTAAGCTAGTGGGTAGGAAATTAATAAAATAATGATTAATTATTTTATGAGTGGGTTTATTATATTCCAACACATATGTCCAAATCTGAAATTCCACAGCCAGGAATCGTTTTGGACTTCTGTTTGAAATGCTGCTTGAATTTCAATGCTACCATTTTCTTTCTTGTCGCAATGTACAACTTCTTCTTTGATTTCTGTCTTGAGCGTAGCTCCCAGGTTTTCCTTTCCTTTCATATCTGGAACAATCCTTAATGGGAACAAGCGATTTATTGTCATTGGAAATTTTTCTATCAACTGGTTGCTTGGAAGCATGTCTTTAATCACACAGTGATTGTCCTCCATGTAGACTCTATACCCTTTTTGTATCAGTTGTCCAATACTCAACAAATTGTGTTTTAGACCATCGACATGATAAACATCAGGCCTAAACTTTCGCTTCCCTTGTTTGGTTAGAATACCAACATTACCTTTTCCCAAGACAGTGAGTTGGACATTATTTCCAAGTGTAACATCAGTTTGAACTAAATAATCTACACTAGGAAACAAATTTAAATTACCAGTCATGTGATTGTTGCATCGTGAATCTAATTACCATATGTCGCATGGACTTTTTTGTACAGTATTACATTCAATTGGGGATGCGCATGCCATCAACCTTGCGCTTGACAAAGTGCTGGTGTTCATCGATTGGTTCTGGATTTTCCTTCCTTGGTCATACTGCTTCTTCCTGCATTCACATGCATAATGACCAAATTTCTTATAATAATGAGATTGAATTTTTTATTTATCAAACCTGTGACCACTTGGGTTTTGATTCTGTCCTCTACCAGCGACATCTGCGACACTACTGCTGCGTCCTCCTCTCGAGAAGTTTCTTCCTCTTCCTCAAGAATTGTTTCTCCCCATGCCTCTACCACGACTTATGGATGGCTGTGTTGCGAATGCACCTTCCAATGATGTATTTGATCTACTGATTCTATGCTCATGATTGATGAGTAAAGTTTGCAACTCATGAATGGTAAACACCAACATATCTTTTTTTCTTCCAAGGTTACAACCAAGGATTCAAATTTTGGGGGAAGAATTATGAGAATATTTTCAACCACCCTTTGGTATTCTATGCTTTCTCCATGATATTTCAGTTGATTTATCAAAGAAAAAACTCTAGTGTAGAATGAGTCTACTAACTATGTATATTTCATTAACAGAGATTCAAAATCTCTTCTCAAAATATGTAACTTGGAATTCTTTACATTGTCCAAGACTTGATATGTGGTCTCCAATGTGTCCCATGCATGCTTAGCGGTAATTGTTGCTGCTACTCTTGGTAGTATGATTTCATGCATGGCTTGGTGTATGTAGAACATAGTTTTCCATTTTTCTTCCTCTATTCCCTTAGGGTATCTTTCTCATCTTGCCTAAGATTATTATATGTCACTTGATCTGCTGGTTTAGTAATCATTCTGAAGTATCTCCCAAAAATATTGACATCTGAACAAAGCCTTCATTGTTAGAGACCAATACTCATAACTCTTTCCTATAAAAATTGGATTTTGTAAACTCGACATGTGTGAACTAGAAGTGGAAGCCATTTTTAATTTTCCTTAGGAAATTACTTTTTCCTTTTTAAGACAATATTTCTTTACTAAATTTTGGATTTCCTCCCTCCTCCAAGGATTGTGACCCAAGTTTAGTCCGTTCTGTACAGCACAACAAAGCCTAAGATATTGGCCCAGCAGAGCAGAGGTCATTCGACAGCACTTGCGATGGAGATGCAGTCTCACCCAATATATCTCTCTTGATGGGTAAGTGCCAGAACCACATTTCCACAGTTGGGTGGGGGATTTCTGGTACCTTGAACCCTTACCAAGGTTCTCAACGAACTCTATGGGTGGATTATTTATGTTCACTGCAAACAGTTAGACTGCAACCCAACTTCTCTTATGCAACTTATTATATCAACAATATTTGTGCAACATAATCGTATACAACTGATACAATGAAGAAGGTATACATCTATTCATTTGTATACACATATATAATCATCCATCCAGAGCAACATTTATGTAGATAACTCAAATACATGCAACATTCATGCATATATACAGAATATAACGTGGAAACCCATTCGGGTAAAAACCACAAAGGTGCTCTTCATCTGGCATGAGGAAATACATGCAACTTTCGTATGCGCACTAAGATGCAGACTCTGTTCTAGATCTTCTTCTCTATCTTTACAAACTGTTCCTTCCTCTCATGCTCTCTGATATTCTCTCAACTCTCTTCCTACTTAGCTTTACTAATGATCCCCACACAACCTAGATCGATTGAATCTCTCCTACTCTTGTGCGCACTCAGCTGCAGATTCTTCAACTCATATGCACTCAACAATATTGACAGAAAAAATATAGAGCAACTAATAGTTTAACAATACAGAGCCAACAACTGAGAAGCCAATAGTAGTGAACCCAATAGTCTAGAAGATAACCTGCATACATTTTGGGTTCCTTCTTTTGTAGACTCATTACAGACTCATTAAAGACTCATTTTCTGTCACTTTCTCAGCCGACTTCCTATATCTAGCCAACATGATGTCTTTCCTATTCTAGTAACACCCAACGAGAGGCACTAACAACCTGACTTACAAATATACGTTCATACGTGTGGTTTCCGTCGGCTCTAGTCGAACTCGTACCCACGATCTTTAGGGCCTGTCACTTTCTAACCGTTACACCTTACTGCCATTTTCTAGTCGTTATGCTACTTGCATTCCTTCTGATATTGTTATACTGTCGTACCTTCTATTGTGGCACTCCTTCCTTCTGTCACGTCTTCCTCTTTTGGCATAACTTCCTTCCTTTCACTGCTTCTGCCACACCTTCCTTTCTCTTCTTTCTTCTCTGTCGCTACTTCTGTCACAGATCCTTCTTCTTATTCTTTAGCTCTTCTCCATAGTTAGGAAGAATTCTATGTGAATTCTACCTTCCTATCGATAGGCCCAACACTAAACTTGCTCTAATACCATATTTCGGGAAAGATGGCTGCTTCAGTGGTAGACTTGAGTTACCGCACAGTCATAAAAAAAAATTTCCCTTTTTACTTTAACAGAAAGTATTGCGACCAACAATACTTGCGACGAAATTACTGCAATAGAGTTATTAGGAAAATTTTTTTACCCAACACACTTCTACCTTGACAGACTCACTTGGCTTCTACTGGTGCCACGGGATTTAAATCTAGAATAACTCCTTTGCCACCAACTCTCACTTCTACAAAACAACTTTTGGTGGAACTTTATAAAAGAGATATTTCATAGTCTAAAGACTTAAAATATGACAAACACTTTTCACGGACGGTAACTCGAGATAAAATCCAACACAACTAAATTTCTATTCACTCACATTATCATATAACCAATTATTAAATAATCCTTCTGGATTCTTTGTGTCTTTAACTAAACATTAAATGTAAACAACATTCACTCAGGTAAATCTCGAGAAGATGTGCACCTAAATAAAACTTGCATTAAACCATAAACTATAATCTTGAGCTTCTAACTCTTAGAGAGTTATTCTTTCTTCTTCTCCTCTTCTTTTTTTGTCTGTGTGTGTAGATTTACAATCTTATTCTTCTTATAAAAAAATTATAAAGACATATATACTAAAGACTGAACTTCTACAGTTCATCCTGTAAGAATGTCTAAAAGAAACTGACTCTAACAAAGTATACTGATTTACTATGTAAATCAACGAATAATTAATATTTCTAACACTACCTCAATTATGTGCTTTAAAAATAGATTTATTAATATTGTTAAGTCTTATTTAGAGTTCTTCAAAAGGTTATCCTCATTAAATAGACGATTCTTTATTCCGCGTGAGTGCTTTCAAACCTAAAATTCATGTGAAGAGAATTTGTGAAAGAATAGGCTTGCATTCATTGAAATTGGATCCATCTATCATACATCGATGAATCAGTCAATGCATGGTATCGTGTATTGTATGAATTCGTGATCCATTTAAGTAAATGACGTTAGAAGTCAGCCAAGCTTCCATTTTGTTAGACAGTAAGCTTATAGCCTGTTCTCTGTGTGATTCGTCTTACTTTAATAAGTGTAACTGAACTGCTCTTCTAACCAAATTTATGTGATACAGAATCTGGCGGAACATTTAAATTTTAAATCAAATATCAAAAACTTAGTGGATAGAGATATTCCAAAATCAAGCAGGTGCATTGTCAGATAACCCTCCAGATTAGAGATATTCCAAAATCAAGCAGGTGCTTTGTCAGATAACCCTCCAGATCTAGCGTGGGAGTATTTGCTTATTGTGGAAATTAATGTAATTTAAGGGTTTGAATATTTTTAAGCCTTTCAGAAGTCACAAGTTATTGATATATCTAATTTACAAAATGTTAAGATAATTACTATTCTGGTAATTAAAAAAAAATCATTTAATAATAACTGCACTTTCAGACTTCCAAACTGATCAAAATCAGATTCCATAAATAAATTAATTAATCCATTTCAACGATTTTCAATTTAACACCGTAGACAAGGGTGTGTGCAAGAAGTTGAGGGTCTCTTTTGGCACGTTAGATGCAATACAAAACTGAAAAAACAGACATCCATCAACTTGCATGGATATTTTGAGACACTTACACAATGAATCTTGTGATCAGTAAAAAACAAGAAATGTAGGAAATTGAATGACCTTTCCAAATATATAATTTTTTTCTATTGAAAATGTTGTTAACTATCTAAAGTTAGATATTTTTTAGCGAGAACTTTTTATTTTTGGGACAAATTATAAGGTATATGTTTTTGTGGGTGCAACATTTGAGTGTCTAAATTATGGAATAAACTTACGAAAACCGGTATACATATAGAGAACATATAGGACTAGTGCATGACTATTTTTCCAATAATACAAATAATATTTTTAAATTTGTTTTTAATTATCTAAGAGATCAAACCTCGAAAACGGTATGTCAATTGTGGGTGCAACGTTTGAATGTCTTAATGCAAT
>LPNX010709922.1:8577-21077 GCA_001517045.1 Pseudotsuga menziesii | reverse complement strand
TGAATGTGAAATTTTTGCACATGGGGGTCAAATTCGCATATTGCTCGACCGTGAAGGTGTGTCTAGCATTCCCACATAACACATGCCTAAACACACTTGCACGACCCACTGGAAGCCCTTTTTTATGCACGATTTCCATTCTATGCCCCGGGTAGGGATTCAATAGGTGTCCCTAAAAGCCTGTAGGAGGTGGGATTCAACGTGCCATAGAATCATGAACGTTGCTCAGATCAACGAATCATCGGCTCCGTTGGATTCAGGACATTGGGATAGTGCTAGGGTGGCCCTATATTCTGGTTCCATGGAGAAGAGACCATTATTTTGGTTAATTTTGGAAACTAGGTTTTTTCTCAGTAAGTGAATGTGAAATTTTTTCACATGGGGGTCAAATTCGCATATTGCTTGACTGTGAAGGTGTGGCTAGCGTTCCCACATAACACATGCCTAAACACACTTGCATGACCCACCGGAATCCCTTTTTTATGCACAGTTTCCATTCTATGCCTCGGGTAGGGATTCAACAGGTGTCCCCGAAAGCTTGTAGGAGGTGGGATTCAACGTGTCATAGAATCATGACCGTTGCTTGGATCGACGAACCGTTGGCTCCGTTGGATTCAGGACATCGAGATAGTGCTAGGGTGGCCTTCTAATCTGGTTCCATGGACAAGGGACCATTTTTTTTGTCAATTTTGGAAACTAGGGTTTTCCTTAGTAAGTGAATGTCCAATTTCTGCACATAGGGGTCAAATTCACATATTGCTCGACCGTGAAGGTCTGCCTAGCGTTCCCACATAATACATGCCTCAAAAATTTTGCACGAACCACCGGAAGCCCTTTTTGATGCACAGTTTCCATTCTATGCCCCGGGTAGGGATTCAACAGGTGTCCCTGAAAGTCTGTAGGAGGTGGGATTCAACGTGCCATAGAATCATGAGCATTGCTCGGATCGACAAACCGTCAGCTCCGTTGGATTCCAGACATCGATATAGTGCTAGGGTGGCCCTCTAATCTGGTTCCATGGAGAAGAGACCATTTTTTTGGTCAATTTTGGAAACTAGGGTTTTGCTTAGTAAGTGAATGTGAAATTTTTGCACATGGGGGTCAAATTTGCATATTGCTCGACCGTGAAGGTGTGGCTAGCATTCCCACATAACACATGCCTAAACACGCTTGCACAACCCACCGGAAACCCTTTTTTATGCACGATTTCCATTCTATGCCCCGGGTAGGGATTCAACAAGTGTCCCTGAAAGCCTGTAGGAGGTGGGATTCAACATGCCATAGAATCATGAGCATTGCTCGAATCGACAAACCGTCAGCTCCACTGGATTCAGGACATTGGGATAGTGCTAGGGAAACCCTCTAAAAGGGGTCCATGGACAAGGGATCATTTTTTCTGTCAATTTTGGAAACTAGGGTTTTGCTCAGTAAGTGAATGTCCAATTTCTGCACATATGGGTCGGCTTTGCAAATTCCTTGACTGTGAACATGTGGCTAGCGTTCCCCACATGGAACTTTCCTAAACACGCTTGCATGACTCATTGAAAGCCCTTTTTGATGCACAGTTTCCACTCTATGCCCCAGTTAGGGATTCAACGGGTGTCCTTAAAAGCATGTAGGAGGTGGGATTCAACGTTCCATAGATTGATCAGCGTTGCTTATATCGATGAACCGTCGGCTCTGTTGGATTCAGTACATTGGGATAATGCTAGAGTGGCCCTCTACTCTGGGTCCATGGACAAGGGATCATTTTTTTTGTCAATTTTGGAAACTAGGGTTTTGCTCAGTAAGTGAATGTGAAATTTTTGCACATAAAGGTCAGCTTGAAGGCGATTATAGATCTTCCCTTCATCCAAGAGATGTGAGCATTTGTACGATGAAATGCAGGAGGAGACAATGCCATTACATCAGTAACCATATAATGGAACATGTTTATGTTTAGAAACAAGTGGCCATTCTATTACGCCATTATTACAAAATATATATATCTTCATGCTATGAATGCTTCGAATAATACTCCATAAACATGAATTTATAAAACAAGATTAAGAATAGTACTTCTCTAATCAATTTAAACTATAATAAAATCACACATAACTTTCATCTCTTTCAAAGTTGTTACTCGAGTCCATTCATCAAATGCCATGTACATTAACAAAATGATAAAATAATGTGCAGGACATACATAATGTGCAGGATATAGTCATAACCATTATTTTGAATCAACCTTATAATACTTGGATACTTTTAGGTTTGATGTGTATCCCATGTATTCGTTAGATGAAAGACATCATGCCAAACAATAATTTTATTTATGTAGACAACACTGGTGCATCACTTAAGTGTGTCAACTTCGTGCATCACTTAAGTGTGTCAACTTCGTGCATCCTTTAAATGTTTGTTAGGTTGTTATGTGGGTAAGGTGATTTTGTGTTCCACCAAGTTGGATCAGTTGCTTAGATGTGCTGGGTGCTTGTGTGTATTAGACCTATGTTCCATATTTTTTAATACAATTTGACATTGTTAATAGAACATTGTATATGCAATTGGATTGTGGTAAAAAACAATTAAAATGTACATTTTTCTCATTATGTAATATTGTAATTGTGCATTGTTCTCAAATTTATAACTAATATCTCCATGCAATCGTAAAATCTATAAAAAATTGGGAACATCACACATAGAAACATTCTTCGCCACACGTGTATAATCGCACTTAAAAGACTGAACCATGAATATCTCAAGAGCCTTGATATGAAATATTTTTTATATCATGAAAGTTATAATACAAAAATAGAAGGCCTATCTATGGCATGTCAATGTACATGTATCAAAAACATATTTGATGTACATGTGTAAACAAAAGTACATTTGTCCTGGACCGTGCCCCTATACTCTAACTTTGGATTGTACATAAAAATACATATTTGTCTTGGACTAACACATCAAAAATCTAACTTTCTCTTGTTTTTCCTGGACCCTGATGCTTTTCAGCTCTGTCTACGACCACTGTGCATCTCTGGCGACTGCAAATCAATGACAATATTTCTTGATCATGTAACTGAACTAGTCTTGTCCATCAATAACAAAGTTTGAAAATTTAAAATATGACTCAATTGTAAATAAAACAAAGACTCACTACATCCGTCGGGGGTTTAGGTGCCTCTGGTGTCGAGGGTATAGGTGCCTCTGCTGTCCTACACCTTGCAGAGAGCCTCTCTGCCATGCTTCTCTGCGAATAAAAAAAAATGTCAATTATCTCAAGAATTATCAACATGTACATGAATGAGAAAGTACTAATCAATTATGTAAAAAATGAACATCTCACTGAAAAAACCATTTCTAGGGGATTACGCTGGGACTCTTCAGTAGTAAGAGGAGCTGTAGGTTGAACATCAACCTCAGTTGCATGCACTAATAGACCAGGGTGTGGCTACATTCACCAAATGATTAAATAGTTAGACGTCGTGCATGTCCATAAACAATACAAATGAAATGTACAATTACAAATATTCAAGTAGATGTACCTTAGTGTGACTTATCCCTATTGTAGATGCGGCATTGACCACGACATCAACAATCCCACTAAGGTCTCGCACAGATGACTCTACATCCTGATGCTGTAAACATGCGAAAATAACATTAAGAAAAACCACTTGTGAAGTGAATTCATAGCTAACCAACAACTGCCATTAGAAGTGTGTACATTACCGTGGGATGAGTAGGTTGATCCTCATGCATACCCGCTCTATTCAAGGAAGAGGGACCTCGTCTGGTGTAAACAACCCCGTTATCTATGTTTGGACTACGGGGAGATCCAAACCAAAGAGGCGGCACAGGGATTTGCGATGACATCTGCATTCATAAAGTGTTACCATAGTTAGACATGGATTTGAATGGATGGAATAATATGTACTGAAAAAATAACATGTTGTAATATAATTACCCCTTCCTGGGACATATCTCCACCATGGGAGTGACTGCTTCCATCAATTTCTTGCCCCTCTTCAGATGCTAATAGCATCTGCAAGCTTAAAAATTATAAACATTAGCAATCTATAAAGGAGTGTACAATAAGAAATTTAAATAATTCGAACAAGATTCAATCATAACCCATGTACTTACATTCTTCAAGTAATCGCAAATTCCACCTTGGACTATGTCGTTGATATCAACGTCTCCAGCATCACGTTCTAAGTGGGGTTCTTGCAACTTCAAAAATTGTAAATATTAGACAATTTAATAAATTAGTCAAGACTAACACATGCATTAACAAAAATATATGTAATAACAAAATGACAAGTGTTTAAATATTACCTCAATGGTGGTTCTTTGGGCCTCGGGGACAACCACACTGGGTGCAGTACCACCCCTGTGAGAGGCAACAATCTCCTGCAAGAGTAAATATTACATATATTACGAATCTTTTAATATGCTAGTTACATATAGTATGGAAAAATTAAAAATTGAACAATAACAGAGTTTTAAAATAATGTCCTTACCTGACCACCAGTGATTGTAGTGGTACCATGTCTTGGTCCAAGGCCATAACAGGGTCCCCCACACGATCTGCAGACGTGTGGCTTCCTCTGAGGCACATGGGATGTCGGTTTATCCCCACCAATAGATGTCCCTCCACCACCAGAAGCTGGTGGTTGTACACTAGCAGAGGAAGAGGGCGCTCTCTAGTCAATAGTGGTCGTGTGTCGAGAGACCATCTCAACTAGAGTAAAAAATGCCTCTTGTGTCTGGGCAACCATGTCATGTGCAGGAGGGATGTCTGCCCTTGGTAGCTGGGCACGGGGTGCAGGTATCTGTGGATTGGCATCTCTATGACTAGCATGGGGTCGGTGTTGGGGCATCTCCTTACCAACTCCCTGGAAGCCCAACATGTCAAAATAGTTGACATGTTTCCCCATCATAAACTCTACATACAATTTTCGGAGGAAGTACATCGGTACTTCCCTATTGTTGTGAGGGGGAATGTCAAAAACCATGTACCACCTATCCATCCAATTGTCTCTGATGGGTGGGAAGGTGCACCACTCAATAGAAATATGTGGCCTGTTGATCTCTGGAATGTCATCCATCCCAGGCAGTCTAAACAATGAATAGATGGCTTGTTTTGTTATTTTGAGCTTTTTTACCTCGTTGTAACTTAACCCATCAGCATATTGTTGTCTTTTCCTCTCCTTGTAAGATGCGATGCTATACAAAGCATCATTCGATCTTGCGATCGTATCAACAATAGACAACAAAGAATCTGACAAGGAGCGGCGGAGCTCATCTCCACCCCTCCAAGCAGAACCAATCTCTATCAAATGGGCAATAAACCTCAGTATCTCCGCATTGTTATCCATAGTAGCCACTGCAATCATAAATACAAATAAAATATCATTAGAAATATAAACACATGATATAATGACATATCTAAGCACTGGAAATTGTATAACTAATGACATGTAAACTAAATCTATCATGTAAATTTAAAAATTGATCTTGAATTTTACAGTAAAGAATAAACGTTTAACATTTTTTCATTTCATATTTATGTCCTAAATTCAAGTATTAATTCCAATTTTTAAGTACATGCACATGTACATAAAGTGTATTGAGTGCATATGTTGATTGCGAAGCTCCTCTAGCTTATTTTAAGGCTTGGATTATGAAGTTTCGTCGAAATTGTGAGGTGCTGATTATTGCCTTTGTAGGACCAGCTCCCAGATTGCGGGTAGAGGCAACAACTAGACCCTAGAATAGGCGACATAATGTGTTGTTGGTGAATAAAATCCCAATATAGGCAACGATTTTGTTAGATATGTAATTATTTGTTGTAGTGTGATGTTTTTTGGGCTCCAAAGTCTATTTAGCAAAACTATGATGGATTTTATGGTTGCAAGGGTTCCACTAGATTATATCATGTATGATAGTATGTGATTGGCCCTGTTTAATCAAATACATCAACCTACCTATGTATCTTCACGTTCATAGAGTCTATTGTTGAACTTTTTTGTCTTGACCTTTACCAAAAAGTACCCTTCGTTCAAGACGAAATATTTGTTAAAAGCATGGGAAGATTCTAGACCTTATTTTAACACTTGGATTGGGAAGTTTCTTCAAAACTATAAGGTGTTTATTCATGTTCTTGGAAGAGCAACTCCGAGAAGTTTCATCAAAATTATAAGGTGTTTATTGATGTTCTTGGAAGAGCAACTTCGATATTTTGGATAGAGGCAAGGGATTTACCATGTTTGTTTATGTATTTTAGGGGAATATATGAATTCTACTTGATTTTTTTTAGTTGTATATGCAAGCTTGCAACATAATTGACAAAGTTTGCATATTTGTTAATTTTGGTTTGGATTCACAATAGTGAAGTTCGTTTGTTTTTTATGAGTTAATTGGGGTTTTGGTTTACATTGGGCATGTAAATTATTTATGCAAACTTGTAATGTGCTTGACAAACTTTGCATATTTGTGGATTTTGTTATGGATTCAAAAGGATCCTTGTGAATATGCATATGGAAATAGTGAAATTCATTTGTTTTTTGAGCTAATTGGGGTTTTGGTTTCCATTGGGCATGGGAATTTTGGGATGAATTTTGGTAAATTATCAAAATTATTGAATTTTTATCATTAAATTGGGGAATTGGTTTCAATTGGCCAATTACATTGGGGTTCTTGTTTCCATTGGCCAATTCCATTGGAGTTTTTGTTTCAATTGGACATAATTTAATTTAATATGGTTTAAGTTTTCAATCTAGGGCAAATAAATTGATGAACAAAGAGAAAAAAACATGAAAATAAATTAGGAAAATACCTCACAAAGAGGAGGTTTATCCAAAGGTGGAGATGGAGGGCTTTGGCACACCCAAAAACGCGTTCGCCCAGTCGAGATTTTCTCCAACGTTGTCCAATAGCCGGGCAGTGAGGAGAAAAAGACGGCCTCGACCTATTTAAAAAAAAATAGGCTTTCCAAATCGCGCCTCCGTTTTAGTGAACGAAATCACGCACATGATTTTGCTCACTAAAATGGAGGCGCAATTTGTTTTACTATCCTAGTTGGCATGCCTATTAGCAACCTTGGAACTAGGCTTGGCAGGTTCGGGATTGCTTGGGATGATTTATTTTTTTTGGATTAAGAGTGATTGACTTCACTCCACCATTGCATCGAAAAGGTCCCTCAACTTCTTGCACACACCCACAACATACCTCCAATTCTTCCCCCTCAGGTTGAATACATCTCTCTAGGGATTTTCGATTTAACACTGTATACATTAACATACTTCCAAATCTTCCACACCTCACGTTCAATCATGAAAAGACTATTTTATCTCGCCAATATGAGAGAATCATGATTTTGTCGCCATTGTGTTGAGCTTAAATGTTTCGAATTGTTCCATTCCGACTGTTACATTCTTACTCCATTATAAAATGTCAAATGTCGACCTTAATAAATTCAAGCTAGACATCACACATGATCCATGATGATTTATCCCATAGTGTTTTGAGAAAAAAAAATTGTTTCACAAGTTGAATGACTTGAAATTTCGTTCCATTTGAAGCCAGAAAATAGGAAAGTCCACGAATTTAAGAGAGTCCGTGTCTATGACAGTAGGCGATGTGTGTGTGCTCATGAATGCACCATGCTTATGGAGAAATACATGTCGAATACGTTAAAGTTTGTCAGAATTCAATGCATTTGGTTGCTTAACTATTGTGAATAATTGTTGGATGACTCTTAGAACACCTATATTCAAAGTGGGGCATAAGACATTCATAAAGTAGATCTAAAACGTGACACGTAATTGTTTTGAAAATATCGCCAAATTCAATGATCAACGTGGAGCATACATAATCCACCACAAAATACCATTGAATGTCTTATGAGTGTTTACGTTAAAGATCCATGGTGGGGAAAGAAAATGTGGAAGCAGAAAGGTCAAAACCAAGCTCCTATAAAATTTGAAAATATGAAGGGCGGAAGCGGAAAGGCGGAAGCAGAAGAGGAAAAATCTAGATGAAGAAAGTTGCAGGATCCACGTTTCTCTAAAAGGAGAAATCAGAAAGGCGAAAGCAGAAGGGTGGAAATGTAAAAGTTCTTTGTTATTAGAGGTCGACATTTCGATTTCCGTTTTTTGAAGCCCGTAAACTTGATCTAAGATCAACGATCGAAAATGAATCATGCAGAGATCGACAATGCAGAAATTTAAAGGGAGAAAAGAATAAGGAGAGGGCGGAAAGACCAAATTGAACCTTGAGAAAGCTAGCAACCCATTTCCCGTTTCCCAAAGACCCTAGATTGACGGCCCAGGATGAATTTTGAGGTAAGATTTACGGTCCAAAAGCAATTTTGCAGGTATTTATGCAAAGCGGTTTTGAAGCTGTTACAAATTGTCAAAGGTGTTTTCAGCCATCGTTTTCATCCGGCAAGTGTGTTTTCCAGGTGTTTTATTCTCTATTTTTTTCTAGCATGCGTGTCCCAGCATGATTTCCTAATTTGTCAACAATCAATGCGAATATGTCAAATCAGAGGTTGTTGGGATTTTATGATCATTCAGGTTTGATCCCCATTTTTGTAACTGATTTTAGGGCTCTATTTCAAGAATTGTCTCAAGATCCCGGGACTCTATAAATATGCTCTCGAAAGAGGAAGAAAGGGTTGGAACTTTCATTCACAAGCCTTAGCGCTTGGGTTTTGTAGCTCTATTATTTTCTTTGAAGCTTTAATGAAAAGTATGCTCTGATTTTTCTGAGATTCATTAAGTTGTTTCCTATTCAATATGTGTTTCCTGTATTTCATTTTAATGTATGTGTTTTCTGCCAATACATTTCTAGGTTGTATGTAAGGACTTCGTTTCTGTTATTGCTACATCCATCATAAATCATATTTGTTATGTGTTGGTAATGGATGTGATAGAATTCATCCACTGATAGGTGTTATTTTTCTGTTATTACCCGTGTTATATTTCTGCTAAAGGTGTTCCCAGAGATTTATCCATTGATAGATGCCTTTGTTTTCACTCCGTTCTTTCCTCATTTCTATCTGTCGTCACTTCAAGATAATTTGAGTGAACATAATAGCCACGTTGGCTCAGATTTCATAGGAAAATCACAAATCATTATTGTTGTAATCCCCTTGAGGATTTTCAGGTCGTGACTCCATTTCCCAATGGTATTTCTTGTCTTTCTGTTTTACCATCTTTAAATCTGCAAATATCTTGTTACTATCAGAAATATATTATTCTGCTTGCTTGTTTAAAGCCAAATGTATATGTGAATGACCTTGTGACCAAAGAGAGCCGTATCTGACTGTATTGGTTAGAATACAGTCTAAATATTGATTTGAAATGGTCACCCTTGTGACTTCCTACCACAACCATAGGAAAATTAGAAGGTGATAACATGTCCCATGCCTACTTAGCGGTAATTGTTGCTGCTACTCTTGGGAGTATGCTTTCATCCATGACTTTGTGTATGTAGAACATAGTTTTCCATCTTTCTTCCTATGTTCCTCGAGGGCATATTTCTCAGACTGCGTGAGATTATTATATGCAGCCCGATATGCTAGTTTTGTATAACCATTTTAAACTATCTTCCAAACATATTGACCTCTGAACAAAGCCTTCATTGTTAGAGACCAATACTCATAATTATTTCCTATAAAAATTTGAGTTTGTAAACTTGACATGTGTGAACCAGAAGTGGAAACCATTTTTAATTTACCTTAGGAAATTACTTTTTCCTTTTTAAGACAAGATTTCTTTACTAAACTTGCTGTGATACGAGATCTAGGGAAAGACGAGTGCTTCAGTGGTAGACTTATCGAGCATTCATAAAAATTTCTTTCCCTTTTGACTTTAACTGAAAGTCTTGCATACTTGGGACATAATTACTGTGACAAAATTTTTACCCAACACAATTTTACCTCGACACACTCACTTGGCATCTACGTTTTAGATAGGATTTAGGTTGCCACCAACTCTCATTTCTACAGAACTCTTCAGAGAGTTCTTCCTTCTTCTTCTTCTCTTCTTGTTTTGTTTGTGTCTCTGTCTCTCTGTGTGTACATATTTACAATCTTCTTCTTCTTATAAAAAAAATCTACCGACTTACATCAAATATTGTAATGAGAAACTTAACTTCAAAAACTGACTTATATACCAGAGAGGTGAACTCTTCATCTTGTAGGACTGTCTCACAGAAACTTGACCTGCTACAAACTCTCACGGAATCCACTAATTTGCTATATAGATCAAGGAGTAATTATTATTTCCAACACCACCTCGATTACTTGCTTTAAAAATAGATTTATTAATATGGTTAAGTCTTAAAAATTAATTTTCTTATACAACTTGACCTGCTACAAACTCAGACGGAGTTAGCTGACTTGCTATATAGATCAGCGAGTAATTAGTATATCCAACACCACCTGGATTACTTGCTTTAAAAATAAATTTATTAATACGGTTAAGTCTTAAAAATTAATTTTCTTATACACCAAACCGATAGATCTTCGATAGTTTTATTGTTAGGGATCTATGTAAATTATATTCAAAGTTCTTTAGAAGGTTATTCTCATTAAATAAACGATTTATTATTCCGCGTGAGTGCTTTCAAACCTAAAATGCACTTGGAGGAGAATTTGGGTAAACGATTTATTAATCAGCGTGAGTGCTTTCAAACCTAAAATCACGTGAAGAGAATTTGTGAAAGAATAGGCTTGCTTCGTTGAAACTGGATCCAGCTATCATCCATCGATGAATCAGTCAATGCACGGTATCGTGTATTGTATGAATTCGTGATCCATTTAAGTAAATGACGTTAGAAGTCAGCCAAGCTTCCATTCTGTCAGACTGTAAGCTTATAGCCTGTCCTCTGTGTGATTCGTCTTGCTTTAATAAGTGTAACTGAATTGCTCTTCTGACCAAATTTATGTGATACGGAATCTGGCGGAACAGTTAAATTTTAAATCAAATATTAAAAACTTAGTCCAGAGATATTCCAAAATCAAGCAGGTGCTTTGTCAGATAACCCTCCAGAATCCAGATCTAGCGTGGAAGAAGACTCATCCACTCTATTTGCTTATTGTCAAAATTAATGTAATTTAAGGGTTTGAAGACTTTTAAGCCTCTAAAAAGTCACACTGCTAAAAATATTTTACATGCTATGTAATGCAGTAGCCGGTGCACTGTGGGACATTGGATATTTGAGATCCAATAACTCACAGTGCAACAACTGCCTCATTAAATACCACATAGTATGTAAAGTATTGTTAGCCTTTCAGACTTCCAAACTGATCGAAATCAAATTCCATAAATAAATTAATTAAGCTATTTCAACGATTTTCAATTTAACACCGTATACAACATACCTCCAATTCTTCCCCGCCTCACGTTGAATACATCTCTGTAGGGATTTTCGATTTAACACCGTATACATGAACATACTTCCAAGTCTTCCACGCCTCACGTTGAATCATGAAAATACTATTGAATCATGATTTTGTCGCCATTGTGTTGGGTTTAAATTTTTCGAATTGATCCATTCCGACTGTTACAATCTTACTCCATTATAAAATATCAAATGTTGACCTTAATACATTCAAGCTGTACATCGCGCATGATCCATGATGATGTATCCTATAGTGTTTTGAGAAAAGACAAATGCTTCGCAAGTTGAATGACCTGACATTTCGTTCCATTTGAAGCCAGAAATTAAGAAAGTCCACGAATTTAAGAGAGTCCATGACTATGACAGTACGCAATGGGCTTGTGCTGGTGAATGCACGGAGTTCTTATATACTGGACAGACTTTCCCTCGGGAGGGGAGCCTGTCCAATGCACACCGTTGGATGAGAAGGGGAGCCTGTCCAATGCACACCGTCGGATTTCTCATCCAACGGTGTGCATTGGACAGGCTCCCCTCCCGAGGGAAAGTCTGTCCAGTGTATAACTCATCCGACCTTGTGCATCGGGAGGGGAGCCTGTCCAATGCACACCGTTGGATGAGAAGGGGAACCTGTCCAATACACACCGTCAGATTTCTCATCCAACGGTGTGCATTGGACAGGCTCCCCTCCCGAGGAAAAGTCTGTCCAATATATAAAGATTGCCGTGAATGCACCATGCTTGTGGAGTAAGACATGCCGAATACAATGCATTTGGTTGCTTCGGTATTGTGAATAATTGTTGTTTGATTCTTAGAACACCTATATTCAAAGTTGGGCATAAGGCATTCATAAAGGAGATCTAGAACATGACACGCAATTGTTTTAAAAATATGGCCAAAGTCCATTATGAACGCGGAGCATACATAATCCACCACAAAAGACCTTTGAATGTGGTCTGGAACAAAGGAGATCTGCAAAGTTATACGACTAAATACAATGATTAATGCTAAATATACACTCGCATAAATTTATTTTAAATCTAGATTTATTAAATATTAAGAAAATCTAATTTTATTTAAGTGATATGTAATTTATATTGTTTATTTTT
>LPNX010709858.1:8609-42040 GCA_001517045.1 Pseudotsuga menziesii | reverse complement strand
ATATATATATATAGAGAGAGAGAGAGAGAGAGAGAGAGAGAGAGAGAGAGAGAGAGAGAGAGAGATATTGGGGTTTAGGGATTTAAAGAGAGAGATTGGAGGTTAGTGGTTTAGAGAGAGAAAGAGATATTGGTGTTAGGTGTTTAAAGAGAGATAAAGAGAGACTGAGATCTAAAGGTTTAGAGAGAAAGTGTGTGAGAGAGAAAGAAAGACAAAGATTTGGGGTTAGGAGTTACAAAGAGAGAGAGATTGGGGCTTATGGATTTAGAGAGAGATACATATTTGAGGATAGGTGTTAGATAGAAAGATTTGGGTTAGGGATTTAGAGAGAGAGGGAGAGAGATTTGAGGTTAGTAGTTTAGAGAGAGAGAGATTTGAGGATAGTGGCTTAGAGAGAGAGGGGGGGATGTTGGTCTTAGGTGTTAATAGAGAGAGAGAGAGAGAGAGAGAGAGAGAGAGATTGGGGTTATGGGTTAAGGGTTTATAGGGAGAGAGAGGGATTGGGTGTTTAGGGTTTAGAGAGGGAGAGGGAATTGCGGTTAGGGGTTTAAACAAATATAAAGAGAAGGGTTGTTATGGGTGTAAAGAGATACAGTTATGGTTAGGGGATTATAGAATGAGAATGAGAATGAGAGAGATATTAGTGTTGCAAGTTTAGAGAGAGAAAGAGATGTTTGATGTTAGGGGTTTAGAAAAAGAGATGTTTGGGTTAGGTGTTTAAAAAGATAGAGAGAGAGAGAGATAAGGGGTTAGGAATTTAGAGAGAGACAAAGAGAATGGGGGTTAGGAATTTAGAGAGAGAGAGAAATTGGGGGTTGAGAGAGAGAGAGAGAGAGAGAGTTTGGGGTTAATGGGTTGAAATATTGATAAATAGAGAGATAGAAAGAGGGAGACATATAACATGAGAGAGATCGAGGGTTAGGGGTTTATCCATATAGAAAGAGAATTGGGGTTTACACATTAAGAGAGAGAGAGAGAGAGAGAGAGAGAGAGAGAGAGAGAGATCAGGTTTAATGAATTTAGAGAGAGAGAGATTGGGAGTTAAGGGTTTATCTATAGTGATAGGAGGAATGGGGAGAGAGAGAGAGAGAGAGAGAGAGAGAGACTGGGGTTACCGATTTTCATAGATAGAGAAAGATTAAGGGCTAGGCATTTAGAGAGAGAGAGAAATATTAATGGCTAGGTGTGTAAAGAGAGAGAGTAATTTGGGAATAGTTGTTGAAAGATATAGATAGGAAGAGAGAGAGAGAGGAATATTTGGGGCTAGTTGGAGATTTATGATTAGGGATTTAGAGAGAGAGAGAGAGAGAGAGAGAGAGAGAGAGGTTAGGGTTTAGAGAGAAAGAGAGGTTAGGGTTGAGAAAGAGAGAGAGAGAGGTTAAGGTTTAGAGAGAGAGAGAGAGAGAGATCAGAGCTTATGTGTTCAGAGAGATTGGTGGTTAGATGTTTAGATAGAGATATAGAGAGAGATATTGAGGGTTAGGTTATTAGAGAGATAGAGAGAGATTGGAATTTATGGGTTTAGAGAGAGAGAGAGAGAGGGTTAGGGATTAATACAGTGAGAAAGAGAGAGATTGAGTGTTAGGGGTTTAGAGAGAGAGAGAGAGAAATTGGGGTTTAGGGATTTAGAGAGATAGAGATTGAGATTGGGGTTATGGGTTTAGAGAGAGATTATGGATTAGTAGTTTAGATAGTTAGATAAATACATATATAGAGAGAGGGAGATTACTTTTTTAGAGAGAGAAATAGTTTAGGGTTAGGGTTTTAGAGAGAGAGAGAGATAGGGTTAGGGTTTAGAGAGAGAGAGATATTGGGGGTTAGGGATTTAGAGAGAGAGAGAGAGAGAGAGAGAGAGAGAGAGAGAGATTGGCAGTAAGGTTTGACAGAGAGAGAGAGAGAAATATTAGGGGTGTAGTGCTAATCTTAGAATCCTTATAGCATCTAGGGGTGATATGTAATAGACTTTCTACATTATAGGTGCACAAGGTTAAATCTTAAGGGTTAGTAGCCTTATATGGTTTAACATTTAGGATGTAATATTTATAGGATTAGGGTTTTTTAGGGGTAGGAGCTAAGGAGAACAAAATTTAGTTGTTTGTATTACATTCGTTAAAGTACTTAAGATAAATTTTATTTGGTGTTATATAAATTTAGAAGGATTTGGGACTTCTAAATGTTAAAATTTGTAGAATTTACAAGTGTTATGTTCTAAAAGTTAGTGTTTACAAGTTATATGGGTTAGATAATATAGAGGCTAAAGTAACTAATGTTTAGAGGAGTGTGTGATAGGGTTCAAAGTTATAATGATCAAGGAAAGAGATCCTAACTCCTAGGTTGCATGAATAGAGTGTCAACAAAGGGGGGTCCCTCATTAGACCACTTTAAAAACCTTGTTTTACATGGTCGACCACCCATCTTGGGGCGTACTGGGAGGGCTTCTCTGGGAGTTACCTCCCTCCACCTATTACTAGCGCAACGGCGTCCCAGTTTCCAGTTACAACAAAGGCACATGTGTCAAGATATCGAGTTAGAAAATAGTTTCCAGGAAATTTCCCAAAATGGTCCTTTGAAAACACTCTACACAAGACATTAAATAGAAACCCTATGGTCAACATACTAATGCAAATAGTATAAAAAAATGTATACAATTTAATAGTCATAAAAACAAATATTTTTTACAATCTTATTCCCACTTAAACATTCCAATTAATTTCACACACACACATATATAACAAAAATGTCATTAACTATGAAAAAAATTGAAAAAACAATTTATCATCATTAAAAATAAATAAAATAACAATTTATTATCTACAATTCTCTAATCTAATTAACATCCAAAAAGAAAAAGGAAAAGAACTCAAAATTATTTGAACTAGAATAGCATTGAAAAACATAAGACCATTCTTCATTTACATCTAATTGGATAAAATTTACATCTCATCAAATTCTATAAACTAAAACAACATCAAATTCTATAAACTAAAACAATATAAAAAATTAAGTACTCATTTTTAAATTAATAATAAAAATCTGACAATGCTTGATAAAAACATAAACATAAAGAAAATAAATACATTATTGAATTAAGAAATATAACTAAACTAAATTCAATTTTATAAAAAAGAATAAAAAATATAAAATATAAATAGATTCAAGAATATATATAAGTTTTCACTTTATTTATTTATTTATATATATATATATATATATATATATATATAAAACTTTGCACTTCAAATAAATATATACTTTTAACTTTAAGATAATTTCAAATCGATTATACTCAAGGGAACCTAAGGAGCTCATAATAGAATACAACAAGGTCAACGATATTCTGTTCAAGCGTAAAGCAAATGAAGGTATCAGCAATATGAATGATATAAAATGGTAAAGCAAATGAAGGTATCAGCAATATGGAAGTATTAGCTAAGACGTCCTCAAAGATGAAAAAATGATAGAAATAGCAGTGACAGAATTATAAGTTTCTCCTAAATTTAAAGGAACTTTTAACAATGTCATTACTTGTGAAGTTTGACTACTACTAAATCTTTAGCGGTGCCATTATTGGGACGGTTGACCTTGGTCTTTTCTCTGCTAGGATAAATGTAAAGAACTTTATACAAAGTTTTAACAACTTGATATGGTGAAACACAAAACCCTATAAAATACTCATAAATAAGAAAGTTCACAAAGAAGGAATTAACGAGAATCCCAACTTTCATTCAATTATATTTATACGGAAATTTTTAAAAAAATAATAGTTTTGATTTCATTATACATACACAAATAAATAAAAGCAAAAATAAACCACATTAATTATTTATAATTAAAATTTATTTATATTTTTAAAAACTTGAATATTAAATTAGAGATAATTCATAAAACTAATGAATCAATCCTATCACCTCAATGCTTGGCCATAAACCACATTCACGCGGATTTAGTAAAATTTGGAATTAACCTAATTTCTGATCATAGATTTAAAAGATAAGGAATGTGACCATTTCCATTACCTTGTGAGTTTGACTTAGTAAACTTTTGACAGTAGTCTACACAATAACAGTCGAAGTATAAATCTTGAAAAAAGCAGGGCATCCTTTTAACGTGTTCCTGGGGCGGTCTTCCCTGCTCTCTGAATAATAACAAATGCAACAGAAAATAAAATAAATAACTTACAAGAAACAAATAAAAACAAAAGCATGTTACACAGAAACAGGCAAACACGTAACACGGAAAAACACATCACTTCAATGCTCAAATCTGAATTACAGTAATTGAGTAAATAGAAACTAGAGAAATGAAGAGACGACTGATTATATATATATATAAGAATAGTCATATGGTTAAATCCCCATGAAAGATATACAAAATTTGTTACTTCCGTCTACACTTGCAGAATATTAATAAAATATATTGATATAAATAAATGGATAATAAATCACAATAAAATAATTTTATTAAAACAGAATATTAACAACAGCTAAATAAAACAAGTGGAATAAGCAACGCAGTTGCTTAATACCTGCCACTTATGTAAGAAACAATGTAAAGTAAATTAGCATCGGACATCATTCATGGTCATTTACAACTCCACGAGGGATTTAGGCGTTAAGTATCCCTTCATAGTCTTATGAGAAATTTTGGTAGACATTAAACACCTAACACTAGACACTACCATCCATAGCCTCATAAGCGATTTAAGGCATACATAGCCCTTCATAGTATTCGGAACTACTTTTTATAAGCATTATGCACCCAACAATAAAGTAGTAAGTGATATATTGATTGAGATGTACATAATTGACGAAATGTAGTGGGCCATTCATAACTCAAGAGTCATTTAAGGCTTACACCAACCTTCATAATCTCAAGAGTGACTCAAGGTCTACATAGTTTGTCATACTTTCATGAGTTATTTTTGGTAAACATTATGCACTAGTAGAAGAATAATAAATGTTGCAAAATTTGAAATATACATTATGGATGTAGTGAAGTATGTTACTTCATGAAATGTAAAAATTAATAAATAAACATTAAATAACTAAAAACCATAATACACAACTATTATTGAATCTTTAACTTTTAAAATTATTTTTCATATCTAATATTATATTATGTAAAACAACCAAAAAAAATAATTACTCAAAAATATAAACTAATTATTTTTTCAAAATTTAAAAATTATTTTTATTTTTTTATAACATCGAATTTAGTATTTAAATTTTGAATGACTTTTTATAAAAAAAAAAATTAAAAATAAGTAAATGCTCATACAAATAAACAACTAGCTTCTCATCTACATTAATAAATATGTATATACAATTTATAATATTATAATAACAAATGTGATAACATGCTTATACAAATAAACAACTAGCTTCTAGTCTACATTAATAAACATGTATATACAATTTATAATATTATAATAACAAATTTTAGATGTTACATTTATCTTTAAATCTTTAGTTCTAATATATTTGTATTTGATTAAACATTTGATTTTGATATCTTAATACGTATATAGATTTTACTTTGTTTTTAATCCTGTAATACTTCATATAAAGAGATTATGGCAGCATAACAAAGGGTGTTTGAATCGACGTGCACTCTCATTTGGAAAATTCCTTCTCATATAACATGAATCAAATTCCAGCGAACCTTCTTACAACTATTTCTAATTTGTTACAAAGTTATGATATTTGAATACCAAAACTTGACTAAGATTAGTCAATAAAAAAATAATAAAATGGAATAACCTACTGAGAGTGCTTAAAAAAACAAAAAGACAAAGCTATGATATTTGAATGCCAAAACTTGACTAAGATTAGTCAATAAAATAATAATAAAATGGAATAACCTACCTTTTAACACTCAATGCAAAGTGAAAAAAACTATTTTCAAATACTAAATTCAAAGTGACATTAGTATTCAAAATATTCATCAAAAAACTTAAATTAACAACACTATACACATGCCTCCTTTTAGAATCCAAGCTTACCTCCAATGTCCAAGTGTTGTGACGTGGCTTTCTTTTAATTATCCTTACGGCACTTTTAGTTGTGAGTTTTTATTTAGTATATTATTTTTGCATCATCTCATTAAGATTTCATGCCTACAACGGTCAAATGATAAATTTATGGGAAATTATCTATGACAAAAACACATAATTAGGTGCTTCTTCATACTATGCCTAAGGTAGTCACTGCCACTTGCAATTCAACCATCATAAACTTCCATGCTTTCTCCACGTTAAACCATATTATCACCACTTGCAATGCTACAAGCATGAGCTCCCATGATTTCTCCACGTTAAACCATATTACGCCACTTGCAATTCAACGAGCATGAACTCCCATGCTTTATCTACGTTAAGCCATATTACCGCCACTTGCAATTCAACCAGCATGAAATCCCATGCTATCTCCACGTTAAACCATATTAGATGAATGTTAGCAGTTTCTGAATCTCCTGTAGGCATGTGTAGCTGAAGCAACCACATGTTTTCCAAAATCTAATAAACTAACCCAACAGTCACCATTGAAATTACCTGTCTTCAACCTCGCTTTAGTCCTATTGCTACCTCAGTATTATTGTTACCTCTTCAATCCTAAATAACAATGGAGAGGAAACCTTAATAATAGAATGCCCAGATTAAGATGAAAAAAATGGATTTTTGTACAATGCTATGTAATCAAGGATGAAGGTCTAGGAAAACTTGTGCAATGAATTGTTGAGTCCTATTCAAATTCCAAAATTCTCAAAAGGTCAAGAGGAAAGAGGAGCTGCCTACACCTGCAGCACAAGGAGCATTGGTTTTCTAGCAACCTATTGCATTAGAGAATATCATATCCATCCATAAGATGGACAACAGGCTCACGCCAAGTACAGTCGCCCCTATTCAGTTCTTAACTTCCGTCCTGCAGCGGAGGCATCCTTTCTTGTCAATCTGCCGAAGATTGTTGGAAAGAGGTGACATGATTCAGTGGGGGTTTTTAGGACTCCATAATAGAAAAATACTCATAATCTTTCCAGTGCAAATGCTAGGCAACGATCCGTAAGTCCCTCAAAAAAATCTTGTTCATCCAAAGCAGCAAAGACTAGGTCACAAAAGTTTCCAGAGAAACTAGCAAAATACGTAGGGACTTCTGTATTTCGCCTGGGAAACAAATCGCACGTTCATGAATCCATGATATTTACAATTTCAGTCCCTGTTTGCCTCACAACTGGAGAGTGCAAAAATGTTCTCGGAAAGATACCAGACAAGCATTGTGCTGCAAGACCTACTTAAAATTATTATATAAAGACCAATTCTTGAACGAGGCATACTTCATGTATTATCTACAAGAAGAGCCTGGAATAGTGAAGCCCATCGCAGGATTCGAAGACACCAACTTTTTCAATCTCATTATGGAGTTTTGCCAAGAAGGAGATCTGTCACAGCTCGTTGCTAAAAAGGGAAACTATGCAGATGCCGAGGTCAAAACTGCAGCCATTTTCAGACAGATAATGGAAGCTTTCGATCGTTGCCATAGAAAAGGTGTTATTCACGGTGATATTAAGTTGAGTAACATTTTCTTGTCATCGATTACACCTCATGTGGTCAAGCTGGGAGACTTCAGCCTCTCCATAGAGTTTCAAAAAGGTTAGGTGTTTTACTGTAGTTTTCTAAGCTTTAATAGGTCAATATTTCTTCTATTTTTTTTTCAGTTTTTTCATAATCTAAATTTATGGGTATTGGAGATAACAAACTTTTATGTTAATACCATCTTTTATAATTGAACCAGGCGATGTTTTCCATGGGGAACTAAGGATGACTCCTCAGTATAGAGCTCCCGAGATCGTGGCTTCCAATGGCTACTCCGAGGCCATGGATGTGTGGAGCGCAGGAGTGTTGCTCTATAAGATGCTAGTGGGCATTTATCCTTTTGGCCCCGAAGGTCGCAACCAAAGCGGCGGTACAATCCCCTTGACATCGGAAGAGAGTAGATGCAAGTGACCGAGGAGCCAAAATGCAAGCGGACTAGGAACCTTCCGCAACTTCCATGTGGGTATAGTCAGATAGATCCATATTGCGATTGATGCAACTGCTGTAATGAACATATAGATGGCAATTGTCGCATGGAGTTGGGTGGGAATGATCCCAGAACAGCTGGCTCCGACGGTACCACTTGCTATAACAGATGGCAATGGGATATAATTTTTATTTTTTTAATTTTATTATTATGATGTCATGTTGCCACATGTCAACTCAAATCCAGATACCAAATTCCAAAGTTTACATCATCTTCTATCCACCAATAAGCTGTTTACAAAATAGTTTTTTAACAAAATTAAAAAAAAATATTTTACAAATCCCTAAGTTATACTTTGCAAAACAGATTTTAATTTTTTATACCTGCCTCAAAAGAGAGCAACTAATACAAAGTCAAAAGAGTTTGACTTGCAACCGATTACAATATACCTGCTGTGGTACGTATAATAATTTAAAAATAGGGAGGCTTTCTTTAAATAAAAAATCTAATTAAATTATGTTTAATCAACTATAAAAAAAAACCCAGATGACATCAAATTTTAAAACACATGAGATTTCCAAAAAAACCCACCAAAGAAGAGATAAGAAAATGAAAAAAAAAGGAATAAATATATTAAAAAAATTATAAGATGAAATTGAATTAGTTAATTATTAATGAAAATCAACAAAAAAAATTAATTATAAGAAAATGAAAAAAAATTTGAATAAATATAAAAAAAAAATATAAGATAAAATTGAATTGGTTAATTATTAATGAAAATAAAAATATCTACAGTCTTTTGAGGACATAAGTCCCTGACTGCCTTAACTATGGGAAGTACTTGGGCTCATCCCAGAAACTCATTGTGAGGAGTACCACGGGAAACCCAAAGTAGCTAGCCGCTGAGAGTAATTGCCAAGCGAAACGGGAAACGACCCCCACCGATTGAGTAGAACTCCCGTGAGGAAAAATCCAAGTACTGTCTTCTGGAAGTCTTGGTGGTCGAGTGACCACCTATAGGCAATAGGAAGCCATTGAAACTAGGGCCCAAAAAATCATTCCCACCAGTTTGATAAACATCTAACACAATTGATCCCCCACGCTCTTTCTCATGCCTAAGAGGCGAACAACCACAGTTTAGGACACTGAACTGACACCGTCAAGACCATTCTTGAATATCTCCTACACCATTAGAAGGCCACATAGCCTCTTATTCAGATTCAAACCCATATCAGTATGAACTAGATCTGCATACTGCACCATCAAGCCCCATGGCTAGTGCCAACCCAGATCCATTTTTTAGCATAGCCATAGCTAGTGGACCCATGTCCACACCACAAATTATCACCAACAACCGTGCAGGTGGCCCCAACACGGTCATGCAAACTATCATCAGTCAGTTGCCACCACCCATAATAACCACTCAAGCTGTCCCACCTACAACACTTGCAGGAAGTTGACCTTCCATATACACTGCCCCTCCTATCACACAGGGGGGAAGTGCCCCTTCCATATGTACTGCCCCTCCTATCACATAGGGGGCAGTGCCCCTTCCATATACACTACCCCTCCTGTCACACATGGGGGCAGTGGCCTGTCCATCCACAGTGCCCCGCATACCACACTTGGGGGCATTGGCCCATCTACAATGGCACTACCAGCACCCCTAGCTATGCAGGTACATTATGCACCTACAAACCCCAGCACCTTACCTTCCCCATCCCACATCAACCTGGGGTCAAACCTACCTTTCATGGCTCATCTTAACCTGCCTGATTTGGCTAGGTTAACAAACAACCCCATCTGCCACCAAGCTTTCTGGCCACCCATGCCAACCAAGCTACCATCAGACATTCCCAAGTTTGAAGGCAAGGTAGGGGAATGTCCCCAAAACCACATTATGACATTCCATCTATGGTGCTTGTCCAACAGCATCGTAGATGATTCCATCAGGCTGAGGCTATTCCAATGCACCCTTACAGGTGCTGCGGCCAAATGGTACATTGAGCTACTGCAGGCCAAGTACCTAGTTTTCAAATCCCTAGCTTTCATGTTCTTATAGTATTTCAAACTCCCTATCAGATATGACGAAGGGGTGGATATTATGTTATCCTATCACCAAAGCACTGCGACACATATAATCGACCACATCCATGAGTGGCGGCAATGTCATAGTTTATGCAAAATCCAACTTGAGAACAGGATCTTCTTGGATTGGTTTCTCAAAACCTTACTCCCACCCATATCAATGGACGTTGCATCTGAACGTCCCCAATCCGAAGAAGAGGCCATACTAAAATCCCATTAGTTTGACCTGATCTACGCTCAGTCTAGATAACTATACACCGCCATTCTAGATGCTCCCCGTCTAGGTACCTCCTACTAGGATGCACTGACGGCATCCCATGCTACAGATGCAATCATAGGCTCGGTCTCCCAACAGCCACAGCATCATCCGACACCACCTGTAGCTCCACCACAACCAAGCAATACTACTAGTGTTTCTTGCTAGAACCAAACTCCGGACTACGCAAGAATGGTGTCCCAGTCTGGAGTAACAACTTCCTATGCACAACCTACACCACTGCAGTAGGCTCAGACCATGGCTTGGAAAACACAACATTACATGAAAAAAATGCCCATATTTGTGGCACCGCCACCCCGACAAATCTACTATGCACCACTAGTGCAACTAGTTCAAGACCCTACCCCCGCTCCACCCACTCCGTTGGGACAATTATTCGTACAATAAAATCGTCCCAACCAGCCTGACCCTAAAAATCAACAAGGGAAAGCTAGAAATAGTCATCCCCGGAACCAAGCCAATAACCAACCGAAGGGAGGCGGTCAACAACCAAACCCTCCCAACAATGTCGCCACAAACCGACCCACCCAAAACCCCCCATGACCAAATGCACCTAGATGCAATGTCCCATTGCACACAAACCAACCATGCACACTCTATGAGGTCTACAGGCACTACACATTCTAGTGTCCCCTCATGGGTCGTGCTAAGCAGGCCATTCAAAACGAGGCCCAATAGACCGCCAATGCAACAAACCAAGCCAAACCCAACTCGGCAGCACAAGGATCTCCTCCTATGGTGCTTCAAAATCCGCTACCAGTCCAAGGGTTGGTGGAAACTGCCACCCCTCCCCAAGCCAATCCCAACGCTCCAGGGGCACCTCTCATGGCTGAAACAGGTGTCCACCACCTGCTAGCCATGACGACTGAAGAAGTTAACCTACAAACCAGACAAAATCAGTATAGAGCCATCACCAAACCCACTGACACATCAGTGGAATCCACATCCAAATCGATCAATGCACCTCTTCAGTTACCCCCTTTCTCCCGCCCCCCCATACGTCGAGTAGCTAACAATGCCATCGCTAGAGCTACTATCAGCTATAGCATTGTGGATGATTTGGCCCAAACACCAATGGCCATGTCCACTCTTGAGGTACTGAAAACATGCCTAATGTAGCGGAAAGCGTTACTAGCCACCCTTGGGACTATAGACCCCTTTGACTCCAAGTTGATCACATTTGACACAGAGAATGGAGAACCATGCATGCCATCCACCAATGCCTTCCAAATCCCAGTTTCTATCTAGAATCTGGTCGTGTACCAGTGCATAGTGGATGAGGGGGAATCCACGTGCATTATGTCCATCCTGGTTTGGCAGAAACTTGGATCACCAATTCTGCAACCATCCTCCACAACTCTGTGGCCTTATGATGGCCATCCCACTAAATCCTAAGGAATTATTCCCCATGTCCCCATCACATTAGCTAGGAAGACAGTGCTGATCGACATAGAGGTCGTCAATGCTCAACTAGACTATAACCTTCTCCTCGGAAGAATTTATATGTAAGCCATGAGAGCGGTCACATCAACTGTCTTTCATCTCATGATGTTCCCCCACGAAGGGAATATCGTGATGGTTTATCAACTCACTTATCATGATCTACAAGGGTTAACGACACCCACCAATGTTATCCCTACCATCACCACCATTGAGCCACAAGGGATGACCACACATGCCAATGTCACCCCTGCAATCAACACTATGGTTGAAAACACACCAGCCTCCCCATTATTGAATGTGGGCCCTGGGTTGTTTTCCGATACCACCATGATGGCTCATTTCCCCTTAGTGTCACCTCCACTGGAAAAAAATGAGACTGCAAACTTGTGCATGGTCTCATCCAGCACCACTACACCCAAACAACAAGCGCAGCTGTAGCCCAACCCCAGCCACAACACTGTCCGTAGCCGCAACACCAACAGCAGCCACAACATCATCTGCAACAGGAGCATTACATCCAATCGCAACCAAAACCACATCCCCACATGCAACCGTCAGGGAGTTATTTGGGCTCATCTCCAGTCCATATGATTCCCTTTATCTTCCCCCCGCATGGTGTCATGATCAAGCCAGTAATGGCCACCTTAAGCCTACCCAAATTTACATTAGGAATTTCGACGTGGTATCTTGATCCACCAGCTCAACCAGCAATGCCCCAAGTTTTCTTAACCCCAGTGCAACCCATTGCAGTCAATTCTAACCCTCCAACCGGCCCACAAAAGCCAACCTCCACACCCGCACCCACACCGCCCCACCCCAAAAGGGTAAGGGGCAAGAATGCCAAAGCTACAGCAAAACCTCGGCAAATCCCACCTTGTGTCGTCTGTAAACAACAAGGCCATCCAACTCAGAACTACCCTGAAATCCGAATGATCCATGTGCATTTGGATGCCGATACAAATGAAAACCTCCCCATGGTCAAAATCCCAACCGTGCCGATATTTAGAAACAAGGCATTGAGAAAAGACCATGCTTGCACCCTTTGTGGATTGTATGGACACTACTCTCACCATTGCCAAGACTTGGTCGAGTTCCGAATCACATTAGCCAACCTCCATCAACATTCCCTTACGTCTGAGATCACCTTGATCGAAGAAGTTCACCCCCCACCGCCTTCTTCAAACACCATGTCCATCTACATGATGTGTAGTTCAACTGACCCGCTTATCTCCACCTCTAATGACAGTCCATCCTACCTGTCTCTATGTTGCTTCAGCAATGATGAGGAGATACTTGAAGCTCTGACCACCCCAGAATACCCATCGGATGACAAGCACCATCGCTTGTTCTTTCTCCTTGAAGAACTTGTGTTGAAGTCTGACCAGTTTAGCATGGAGACCAAAGATTTCATCCATGGGAAAGTCAACTGGTTCAAGAACCCCATCCCAGCACCAGATGCCTTCAAAGAAGGAAACATGTCCAACATCTCGCCCACCGTCAAAATCAACATCTCAACTAATCCTGAGATTTTTGAACAAATCATGCTGGGGGCATCTTACTCCCCGGAAGAGGTTGCTGCCTACAAATCTCTCTTCCAAGAATTCCACGACATCTTCTCCTGGTCATACACTGAAATGCCTGGATTAGATCTATCCATCATGGAACACCACATCGACACATGGCCCGATGTGGCCCCAGTATGCCAAAAGCAATGGCCCATTCACCCTTCCAAAGTGGCCACGGTGAAAGTTGAGATAGAGAAGTTGCGGATAGATGGCTTCATCTACCCTATTTCCTACACCACTTAGGTTTCTAATCCTATTCCCATGAATAAAAAATAGGGTACCATTCATGTTTGCATAGACTTCTGTGACCTCAATGGGGCATGTCCCAAAGAAAACTTCCCAACACCCTTCATCGATTAGATCATCAATGCATGCGCCAGACATGAGGCCTTTTCCTTCATGGACGGATTTTTCAGCTATAACCAAATTCAAATCCAGAAAGAATACCATTATAAGACGGCATTCACAATCCCCTGGGGCACATTTACGTATTGAGTCATGCCCTTTGGCCTGAAAAATGTTGGAGCCACCTTCTAGCGCACCATGACACACCGCTTTAGCGACCTCATTCACATCATGTCGGTTTGTCTCGACAACCTCATTGCATGGTCGCAGAAGAAAACATAACACATAAACCACTTGCGGCAATTCTTTTTACGTTGCCGCAAGTACAAAATTCACTTGAATCCCCTCAAGAGCATTTTTTGTGTCCCAACAGGCCGTCTACTTGGATTCATCATGTCCCACAAAGGAATAACCGTAGATCCCTTCAAATTTCAGGCTATCCTTGATCTCCCTTCCCCAAAAACACATCACCAACTGCAGAGCCTCCAAGGCAAGGCCAACTTCCTTCACTGCTTTGTACCAGAGTACGCAAAAAAACCTTATGGATTCATTCTCCTGTTCCGCACAAAAATCCCCTTTGTCTAAAATCAGCAAGCGCAAGAATCATTTGACACACTCAAACAAGCCTTGGCTTCTGCACCATTACTCTCAGCACCAGACTTCACTCAAGACTTCATTCTTTATGTATCGGCCTTGGACAATGCCATTGCTAGAGTCTTGGTCCATGAAAACGATGCTCATCATGAGCATGTGATCTACTACGTCAATCAAAAGCTAACAAGACCCCCACTACGGTATTCACCCAAGGAGAAATTGGCCCTCGCCATCGTCTTCTCAGCTCAGAATTTGCACCACTACATCATTGCAAAACATACTCATGTAGTGGCTAATTCAAACCCAATTCCATACCTCTTAAGCCATCGCCTTCTACAAGGTCGAGTAGCTAAGTGGGTAGTCATCCTCCAAGAATTTGACCTTGAGTTCGTGTCCCCAAAAAGCACAAAGGCACTCGCGCTGGCCATGCTCATGATCGATATTCCCCCATTAACCATGGCATCCCCCCCCAAGGATGATCTCCCTGATGACTTCCTATTCTTCATATCCATGGAAGACCCATGGTATGGGGAAATCCTTTTCTATTTACGAACACAAAAGTTCACAGCGCACTTAAACTACGAGGATAGGCGATGCATCTGACATCAATCCATTCACCACTTACTAATTGGAGATGTCCTGTATCGTTGAGGCATTTATACCATCCTATGTCATTGCCTCACCCATGACGAGGCCGAGACCATCCTCAATGACTGTCATAGTGAAGCATGCGGTGGCCACCTTTCAGGCCTGGTAACCACCCAGAAGATTCTACGCGCCAGCTATTTTTGGCCCTACATATTTACTGATTGCATAGAGGCATTCAAGCATTGCCACAGCTGTCAGCTCTTTTCCCCAAAGGCAAGAACCCCCCCTGCACTGTTACACCCCGTAGTCACAGTCGAGCCCTTCTGCAAATGGGAAATCGACTTCATGACAATCAACCTCGTCTCGGCTAATGGTCATAAATACATTATCATGGCAGATGATTACTTCACTAAGTGGGCTGATGCCATGCCTACATTTGATTGCAAAGATGAAACCGTAGCACGCTTCTTCTTTAACCATGTTATTTCATGATTTGGTGTTCCTAAAAAGTCTCAGACCATGGAGCACACTTTCAAGATGTCGTATGGGCTGAACTATCAACCATGTTGAAATTCAAACACTAGTACTCATCGTCCTACTACCCCCAAGGCAACGGCCAAGTTGAAGCAGTCAACAAAATTATCAAAACAATGCTCCAAAGGATGGTAGGAAATCATAAAACCAACTAGCATCACATGCTATTCTCCTCCCTATGGGCTTATCGCACATCCACAAAAACCGCAACCAATTTCACTCCTTTCTTCCTAGTACATGGCATTGAATTAGTGCTCCCTATAGAGTGCCAAATCTCGTCCCTTCGCCTCGTAGTAGAACTTCTCCCTGACACTTCACCTTTAGAAGAACATTTCCTCCAACTCGAGCAAACCATAGAAGACCGTCGAGCTTCCCTCCAAGCCAATTAAGCAGGGAAAACCCAGCCAAAGGTCCACTATGACTCCCATGTCCACCCTCGCATCTTCAGCAAAGGAAATATGGTTCTAGTCTACAAAAAACCCAATGATAAGTTGGGCAAAGGAAATTTTGAGTCAATGTGGTATGGCCCGTACGTCATCCACTGTTGCCTTGAAAAAAGGGCATACACCCTTATTGACTCTAATGGACAACTCTTGGAGAACCCCTGCAACGGGCTCTACCTCAAGAAATTTTACACTTAACATCACCAATAAGTGGCTTCATTTTTCTTTTCTTGTTTTTCAACGTTTTTTACCACATGTCAGGGGTAGTACCATCAGCTGCTAATCCAAATTCACCCAAAACCTATTGGAGACACCTATCACACCTTCGGGCTCAAAGCTCTATCTCTTTATGAGACCACCATCTCATGTTTAACAAATAAATTTTGGGACCACTTCCTACAAGTCACCTCGATTTACGAGCCACATCATGACGATGCAAGTGTCTGCGGACCTATACTTGTATCGCTCTTCCTTGCCGCTACTCACATAGGTTTTTGTGCCACCGCCCGTTAAGGGTCACCATTTTTCTTCTTGTTTTGTATTTTTGCACATAATTGTCATCTCCATCTACCGCACCTTATGCGGACCTCTGGACCATCGTCCACAAAACAATTTATTTTTTTTGCATGTATTTGGCATAGAAGTACCCCCGGACTTCCACTCACATCACATGTATTCAAGTCCATCCATCGCAACTCACACACGCTCTCTTGACCTCTTTATGAGATCCACCTCGGTTTGCGTGCCTCTGCCGCACTGACTTGCGAGCCTCTGCCATGATCAATCCCACGTATGTATTGGTATGTTTGAGATCCTTTTGCTCCATCCATACTACGTGGATGATCTTTTGACCACTATCCACCATCCTGACATGGGGCACCGCCTGTGCCACCGCAATCAGTTGACCGTATTGGATTTTTGCTTAATCTCTTTTCTGACTCCTTAAAAAAATGAAAATATGGTCGAGCGCAACTGCTTCCTTTCTCACTCGCTAAAGTATAGGAAAGGGTGTCTACATTGTCTCTTTTACCTCCTTTTGCATACCATGTAGACCATCATATGAAAAGGACCACCTTGGCATATTCAAGCCAAGACCATTCCCCTTTGCATACTTTTATGCTTTCTCGGGCAGAGGAGCCGTACCTTACAAAAAAGCTCACTATAGGTTGTCGTTAAGCTCTTTTCCAGCCTTCTCATCAAGAAAATATTTCTGAGCAAACTTGGTTTCATTCATGCTCATAAAAGTATCTGAATGAACGTCTAGTGAGTATAGGTTTAACCTTTTCCGGCCTGATTGGACTACCAATGATAAAGACATCTCTCATCCCCTATAGGATAGACCCAAAGGTCCCTGTATCCTAGTTTCATTAAACTCATTGATGAGTTGCTTGGACCACTTGAGAAAATTCCTTAGTGCCTCTCGGGATGGTTGTTTCTCATGTGCTCGACTCCAACTACATCATCACACCATTGAGATTCGTACATGGTTTGGTCCACACAGTACTTGGTCGAAGACCCCAGATGTCACCTGAATCTAGCACATTGATGATTCTACTTGAGAGACATAAACAAGTTATGTCCCTTGTGATTTTCAGGTTGCATTAGAGACGGTGTTCAAAATCCCCAACAGTGCTTCTATATAGATTTATGATTGATGCAGCATACTTATACCATAGAGACTCTAACTCTTAATCAACGAGTCCGTACAGCTATCTACCATTCCAGATCCAGCAGAATGTTAGTCATGAAGATATATAATTCCATGAGAATGGCATGGGTCCAATGTACCAGATCAGTATTGTATTTAGCCTCACATTGAGGCAACCATTATTGTATCATTAGTTGTATCTGATCGGCTCTTGTATTTAATAGCATAGATCAAATTATTATTTTGACATTGTCACAAGCATGGGGATGCCCACCTCATCCATATACATGTCACACATTATTTGTATCTCACCCATTGATGGGAACCATATCAATACAAAAACCAAAAGACACCATGCTCCAGCCTTGGAAGCACCACCTCTATGTAGCGAATCCTATGATGTCCGCCGGCCATATGATGAGCTCCTTCCCTCACACATCAGGGGGAAATTTGTTAACCCAAAAAATCCCTCACTCAGCTCTACATGGCCTACACCACCCAAGGACACCCATTCACAACCCTCATAACACCCCATTAGACCCCTACACCCTCAAACAGACTTAAAATGAGTAAATGGGCTTAAAAACCCCAAAAAGGAGACTAAATAACTCTCCTAGGGGTTAAAGCCTCCAAAAAGGGGCTAAAACCCCTCAAAGGAGCCTAAAACCCTAAAAGGATCTAAAGTTAGGGCAGAAGGGGCTAAAATCCCAAAAAAGGGGCTAAATCCCTAACCAAGGGCTTAAAACCCTAAAAGTCCCCAAAAAAGCTAGAAAAGGAGGGGTGGGGGTCACTCTCAAATGACTCCTCTCTTGCATACTGTTATGCTGCCCGTGGATACCTTGAGACTCTTTTCCTCTTAAGCCACCCACATCCCCCTCTCTTCCACTCATCTTCCCCATTGAGCCATAGCTCCTCCATTGCTGAGTGAGATAGGGAGGTGCTTCTTCCAGCCAAGGCATGGTGGCCCATTTCACCAAAGGAGAGGTATAATCTAGTTTTGTTTATGTGTTTTCTTTACTAGTTTAGTTGTTTTCTGACCATTATTTGTTTGCAGGTTTGATCTCTAACATGTTTTTGCAGGTTTATTATTTATAATAGTTGTTTGCAGGTTCACAGAGCTAAGCCCTAACCCTGTTTGCAGAGGGGCTCACGTCCATTTTCTCTTCTTTTATGCATTTTCCACACACAAGAACCTACCCTTCTGCCCTATAGATAGAAGGAAGTCATTCCTGCCCCTATAGCAAGGATAAATCCCTGCTATAGTGACGTCCTTTGTTATAGGTGGTAGCAAAGTTTTAGGAACTAATCCAGGAAGATCCTGTCATTAAGCTATATCTTGCACAAACTATAG
Source organism: Pseudotsuga menziesii (assembly GCA_001517045.1). Lineage (NCBI taxonomy): Eukaryota > Viridiplantae > Streptophyta > Pinopsida > Pinales > Pinaceae > Pseudotsuga > Pseudotsuga menziesii. Next base: position 23,149 of record LPNX010709858.1, on the reverse strand, counting down.
CGTCGGTGCCACTCATGGATGTGTTCGGTTATGTGGGTCTATTCTAGTGGAAATATAGAAATATCTCCACCCCTTCATTGTATCTGATGACGAGTTGGAAATACTGCAGGAACATAAAATCCAAGGAGTTAAAATATGGGTATTTGGATTGGGTAGCTCAATGTACCATTTGGATGTGGCACCTATGAGGGTGCGTTGGAACAACCTTAGTCTGATTGAGTCATCTACAAAGTTGTTTGATGAGCACCATAGGTGAAACATCATTATGTGGTTTTGAGAGAATTCCCCTGCCTTCCTCCCAAACTTTGGAATGTCTGATGGGATTTTGGTTGGCATGGGAGGTCGATGAGCTTGATGGAAGATTGGGTTGTTCCTATCCAAACTAGGAAAGTTCATGTGAGCCATGGAAGGGAGGTTAGACCAGACATTAGTGAAGGAAGGACCGACAATGGCATCGGGGTTTACAGGAATGCGATGGCCCTATGTGACTGGGGGCACCTGCAGCTGACTTCCCCTGATGGGGATAGTCAACATAGTCATGGAAGGGCCACTTCCCCTGGGTATGATTGTTGGGACAAAGGGAATGGTTGGTATAGGTGTCGGTCCGCTACTATTGGGTAGTTGACTTATCACAGTCTATGAAGTTGTGCTAGGGCCACCAACAGGGATGTTGGTAGCAATTTGAGGGATGGACATGGGTCCACCACCAGTCAACCCTCCGGAGAAGGGATCTGGGTTTGCACCAGCCATGGGGCTGGATGGTGCAGTGTGAAAATTTGGCTTAGATTGGTATGAATCTAAGTTAGAGTCAAAGGATGTATGGCCTTCTAATGGTGTATAAGGTCGTTGAAAATGGTCTCGATGGTGCTAGTTGAATGGGCCAGACTAATGGGACTCCCCCCTGAGATCATAGGAGGAACATGATGGATCAATGGTGTCTTTTAGTGAGTCAAACAATGTTACTGGTGATGAATATATGGACCCCAGTTTCAATGGTTTCCTATTGGCTTATAGGTGGTCACTCAGCCACCAATACTGCGAGAAGATAATGCTTGGATTTGTCCTCATAGGCGTTCTAGTCGATCAGTAGGGGTCATTACCTGTTTCACTTGGCAATTCCTCTCATTGGCCAGCTACTTTAGGGTTCTTGTGTTACTCCTCATAATGAGTTTTAGGGCATAGTCCAAGCACTTCCCAAGGTTAAGGTAATTAGGGACTTATGTCCTCAAACTGCAAAGTTTTGAATTAATGTAACTTGATTGATTTTAATGGTTGGCTCAGTGTCATGAACTGAGTTTGTTTGATTAAGTAGTGTGATTGTGTGCATCCTTGTGAATGAGTCCTATTTTAAATTATTTTATGTAATTCTTTTTCAGACATGTGAATCTACAGCCATTTGGTGTATTGATATAGTTTAGCATATGTTTCTAGTTTCTTATGTAGATTGAACCATGGGAAACCTACGAATAGAATTGAAACTAAACAGAACTCAAGATGTAATTGTTAAACTTTGAACGACTATAAATCTCCTAGGTGACTACCCTATCCTTGTATTCCTCCTATTAGGCCATGATTTTGTCTTCCTTAGTTTTATGCTTTTATTTATGTTTTTGAACCTTGCTAGTATTTTTGCTTCAAAGAAATTTTGTTTATAAAGGTTAATTTTGAGTTCAAGCTTTAAGTTTTCATCATTTTGATTTTTCTTATTTTTAAGCCTGCTTTTATAAATTTTGCTTAGAGTTCATTCTTGAAGGGTTCAACAAGGTATATATGGATTAAATGGTTTCATAAATGACACTAAGGTCGAGATTAAGCATATAAACCAAGTCTTAAACCTTATTAGTGACTTAATGGTGTGAAATTAAGTGTTTGGACTTTCTTGTAGCGCAAGAGCGAAATTAATACACTAGAGCGCTACAAGAAAGTCGCGAATGCCAAAATCATCATTTTTCAGTCTAATTTTTTCAAGTGTCTTGTCCCTGAGGTGTTAATCACATCATTTGTTACCTTTGATACGTGTCTTGCATAGTTTATCATTGAAACAGGTGGAGGATCATCATGTGAGGTAGATCATGGAGACTGCATGCAGCACAGGGTGAATGATGACAGGAAGTTGAACGAGGTAGAGTTTTCAGGAATATGTTCCTGATCTGAAGGATACAAAGGTATTGAAAGTCATGATGAGAACATACTGCTAAGAAATTAGAGTTTTTACAACTAAATGAGGAATTAGGGCTTTCCAGTAGCGACAGTTTGAAGTGATCTGAACAGTTTGAGACAGCTGGAATGTGGAATTCAACAGCTAACCCTTGAAGAGATTGCATTCCAACGCTTGTATTGATTTTCTGAGCAGGTACTTCACGTGGCATTTGCTAGGGTTTGTTTAATTTGGGTTTTTCTGATAAAATCCATAATGTCAAAATTCGAAGGAAGGATATGAGTTTGCTCGCCTAATAGACTATGAATGAGGAAATATTAACAAATACATCCAAGTATTCATCGTTTAAAATAGTAAACTTCAAAGCAGAACTGTTGGAAGTCCCTAAATTTTGTGATTAGGTCAAATTGTTGCAATTTGGTACAGAAGATTTCCTGAACTGTGTGATAGGGCAGACTGCGATGATTTGAAGATAAATAGACTGTGGAATAATTGACAGGTGCTATAAATCATCGTGAAAATGAAGAAAAGTGGAAAAACAAATAAAGCTGAGCCCACAGACCTAAGTTGGATAGATAAATTTCCAAAATGTGCAGATCTATTTGCAAATGTAGGATGGTTGACGTTTTTCAAAAAGATTGATGGATATCATGCAGAGGTCTCCCATAAGTTTGCTCAGTGTTATGATAAAGACACTGTGTCTTTTGATATTTTTCAATTCAAATTGACCAAGGAGTTGGTAGTTGAGGCAACAAGCATCAAGAATGAGGGAGAATTATGGTTTAAGAAGGTGCCATTCACCTTCAATGCACAAAAGTACTTTCTGCCTGGTGTAATTGTAGATTGGGGTAAAGGTGTATCCATTCATAACTTTAAGCCTGAATGGATAAAACCCATTAAAGTTTTATATATTTATATCACCTATGAAGGAAGATATGCCTTCATTTTTAAATACCACTTTATATTTCTTTGGCACCTCAATAATGAGTCCAAGATGAACCTGCCCTTCTTCTTTCTAAAGAACCTGCAGAAGATGTCTTGCAGAATTAAGGAGCACCAAAATCATACTAAATAGTCCATTTTCCACCATGGACTTATCAAACTCATTATAAACACTGTTTTGCAGAGTAGGGGAAAGACTTGGGAGTATTTCCTTTTCTGGTCAGGTTTTCAAAATGGTCAAGAAGGACAGTCTCACAGAAGATAAGCTGATAAAGAACAGACCTTGATCAGAAAGCTCAAGAAAAAGGTAAAGGTCAAAGATGAAGACAGGATTAAATTTGAGGAAGTTTCAGATCATGCAAATGAATATTTTGAATCTAAACAGCACCTTAATGACATTGAGAGAAAATATTTATAGTCTAATAATAAGGAGACCGAGCCTGTTGAAAATGATGTACCAGTACAGACAATTGCTGCTGAAAAGATTGTACCTGCAGAAAAAATTTCAGATGAGAAAGAAGATATTGAAGTTCAAAGACAAAGTCCAATCACAGTTCTGTCTGAAGATGAGAAATGCCTGTTTGAGGATGATAAAGTCCCTGTTATTGATGCAACTAGGGTTTGTACTAAAAAGGAATTTCACAGCCAGGAAGATGAGATAGCATTACCAAAGAGAAAGAAACTAAAAGTTGTTGAATTTGCCTCAGTTACCCATTAAGGCAAAACTTTCAAAATGTTGGGGGAAATTGCTCCTGTGTGGAGACCAAAAAATAGACCTAGAAACAAACTCAGACTAAATATGAAGAAGTTGTGGAACCCTAAAATGAACAAAGAAAGAATAACAGTGATAGATGATTCCTCATCTGATGAAAAATTGAATGAGGGTGACAATAAAGGTAAAAGGACAATGGAATCAGAAAGAGAGTCTGTCCTTACTGATACTAAATTGTCTGATATATTTCTAGAGGTACGAAGTCAAATGTTGCAAGAATAGCAAAAAGATGAGATAAAGGCTTCTCACTCAAAAAAGAAGGTGATGGTTGAGGGAAAGGTTCCATGTGAAGCTGAGACTTAAGAAAACCTAAGTTTTCCTGAAACTCCTACAGAATTGTTGCCAGAAGATGAAGAAATTTATAAGAGATTAAACATTCCATGGTTTCCAAATGAGATGCAAACCACAGCATGAAATAAAGCCTTTGATTTAAAAAAAGAGAATTTACAGAGAAGTGTAAAACAATATAAGTATCAGGTGGAATATATGCAGGAGACAAATGATGGCTTGGTCATGGCAAATAGAAAACTCAAAGAGGATCTGGATGAGGTGAATAGCCACTATCAGGAGCTGATTGTAGTTTCAAGAGAGGCATTGAAAAGGAAGAGGAATATAGAAGGTCAATTTACAATGTTGAAACAAACCATCAAATATCTGCAACAGCAAAATGAATAACTCACTAGAAACATGGCAGATATGGAAGCAAATCAACTGAAGGCCAGAAGAAAAGCCCAAGCCCTAGAAGGGATAGTCTTGTTAGCTGAAGCAGCTAAAGATTTGTAAAGCTTGTTAACACAATCAGTTATTAGTTATGTTTTGAAGGTTATTTCATTTTTGTAATTATTATTTAGATAAAACTATTTCAATGAGTAGGCTGAAAAGCAGTTAGGGTTTAGTCCTTAACCAATTTTGAAGGATAGTATTAATGTATGTCACAAAGAGGACTGATGGTTCGATTTTTTGGCTGGCAAGAGGAGGTATTTAGACTTGTTCATAAGCTAATTAAATGACTCTTACATGTATTTGAAAGACTGATTATGAAATATATGCTCTATTTACCCTTATGTTTGTTCTCTGGCTTCATTTATAGCTTGTTTTAGCTACTCAGTTGGTAATTTCATTACTGGTTTAAAGTTTTTATACTTGTAGTGCTTGCCATTTGTGGATGAACCTCAGTGTTGTTTTCTGTTGGATAATGGTTATTATGTTATGCATCTCAGTTTTTCTATGCTTATGATTTAGTGTTTATTTGGATTTATGAATGCATTCCCTCTTGTTATCAAACTTCTCAACAAAAAAACCCTAAAAACCCTATTTTGTTTTACTGAGATTTATGAGATTGTGTTGGCTTAATCTCTTGTAGTCTAGGAACAATTTCTGGCATAAACACCTCCTATACCAATAAAGAGTGTTGGGATCTCAACACAGTGGGACCAATCCCACCCGTAGATCCTCTAGTCACTCTTCGATTGCAAGTTTGGTCAACAGGGAGGAAACAAATTCCATGAAATCCCCAATGGTTTCCACCCCCTCTACCTTGCAAGTCACCCTCTTTTAGTGGTTTTGGAGCAATGATAGTGATAAGTGCCTATTACTATACTTGCTCAACCCCTCGTCTTATCTCAGAATACCCCGAAGGGTGATGACTGAGTAGAGGAGGGAGGGTTGTGCAAGGGGGTTAATTCACAATGATTAAGTGAAAAACTAAAAATCAACTTACAGGATTTTAACTTAAGCCTTTAACAGATTTATATTCATGAATAGTTAACCATACATATATTCAACCTGAAAAATTGCTTCCAGAAACAGACAAGTTGTTGGATAGTGGCGACAGGGCTGCATTGGCAGTTTGAATAACAATAAATAGACACTCAAGAGATAGATCTCTCTTATTGAGGCCAATGTGGTGAGGGGGTTGCCCCTGTCAACTTAGAATAGGCAAGGGGGTCGCTCAGTTTAGCTTGAAACAGGTGACATAGCCTACAGAGGCAGGTCACTCTTGTCGGGGGTAATGTAGCAAGGGGGTCACTATTATAGGGAAAATCTAAGTGATGGGGTCAACCTTTCTGGCCCTAAAGCAGCGACCTTAAACAGAAATGAAAAATTTTTAAAGTTGGAGCTGGGAATGGCCAATAGTAATCGGTACTGTGGACGAACGGGCTCGGGTCAGCCTCAAGAGTGCTCACCCAGTAACATAAATGGAAAGAATTGGATATAAACTTTTTAAACAACTACTTAAAAATCTAAAAATATAGCTAAACCTAGGGATCCTGTGGGATTGGCCTGGTATGGTCACCAAACTGTAGTCTAGGGAAAACCTTAGCTACATGCAGAAGCACCTACCTTCCGTCTATAGGAAGGAAGGGTAGAGTCAACTGGATGGAAGAAAACCTGTAATGAACTATTAGCACTAAAATATGGAGAACCTGCGGAATTTTTTTTTAGAAATAAACTAAGCATAAACAAGATATCTAAACTATAAACTGAAAATCAAAACAACACATTGAGACCATTATACCTCAGATCTTTCAGGAAGATGGGCCACCATGCCCTAGCTCAAGAAGCTACCTCTCTCTACTAGTTTGGGTGGTATGGAGAAATGCTCAACATACAAGAAACTAGACTAGTAGAGCAAAGGGAATGAGAGGGATGAATGGCTTGAGAGAGATGGCTCCTCAAGGAACTCATACGGGTAGAGTAATGGTAGGTAGAGAATGAGTGAGTTGAGAGTGATCCCCACCCCTGTATTTATAATTTTTTTCTTAGGGTTTTAAGCCCTTGGTCAGGGTTTTAAGACCCTTTTCACCCATTTCTTAGCTCTTTTGGGGTTTTTAGGCCCCTTTTGGGGGATTTATCCCTTTTTGAAGGCTTTATCCCATTTGGGAGCTATTTTGGCTATTTTGTGGGTTTTTAAGCCCTTTTTGGTGTTTTTTGAGCCTTTTCAAGGGTGTGGGTGTTAATAAGGGTAATAAAATGGATTTCTTTGTGTGGTGTAGTTTATGTAGAGCAAGTCTAGTGATTTTTTGGGTTAACAATAAAATCCTGGAGAAGTTCGTAGGTTTCTTAGATGTAATCAGTCCTACAAGCTATCCTTGGATGTCACATCTTGGTGACGCTCGTAGTTTATCCTTGGGTGTAATCAATCCTGATACAAAGTATATTATCTCACATGGGAAATGAGATAGGTTGTTTGAGCGGGAAAAATCTTGGTGTAGCAGGTTGCTCATATGTAATTAGTCCTCTGAAAGGTTATCTGAATGTAAATACTAAGACCTAGAGTGGTACGTTAGAATAATCAACCCATAGTTAGCTACCTTAGACATTAATTAATCTAATTTTTGTCTTATTTTCCCAGTTTCCATATTCCACCTTATGCAAGTTGTCCTCCACACATCCATAATGGTCAAAATTGCTAAATTTGAGTCATGGAGTGCTTGGGAAACCACTTGGAATCAAATATGCTTTATTCCTGGCCTCCCTAGTACATGTCTACTTTTTCTGCTTTATTGCCTGCTTTTTTTGAGTTTTAAGGCAATCGGGAAAGTTTGACTAGGTGAAGTTAACTTGTTTTTTGTCCTCATCATCCTCCACCATTTTCTCCTAAGAAAAGCATGTATGAGTTGTCCTTCCATCACCTATTAGCTTGCCTAATTGATTTTTCCAATTCGTGAGCCCCTAGACAGTTTTGGAAACTACTTTATGCACCTATGGGGGATTTGCTTAGATTTAGTAAGCCTGCTTTTGACCAAATTTGAATGGCATCCTTATGCATTCAAATATCTCATGTAATTATTTATTGTGGCAGCCTATGAATTCACAGGTTTGGCTATTGTACAGTTATTCAATACAGATTAGTGTTCTGCTCCATTATTCAGTCTCCTTTGTGAGTAATTTGCATGTGTAATTGGCAATTGTTGTGAGTGTAATTGTTCTAACACCTGGGTTAAATTTCCACATGGTATCAGATCCTTTGTAGATCGATTTCTCTCCTTCCAATTTGTTATTGCATGTTCGACATCATTGACTGGGAGCATTCTGCTGACTAAAGGGACAATTTCTGAGCTATGGATCAATCTCAGAAGATCATCTTGACTCCATTTAACTTCTTTGAATGGAAAGTAGAGATGGAGATACTGTTGAGAGAAAAATGCCTCAATAGAGTGACTATGGAAATAGAAGCAGAGCCCAATGCAGTTGCAGAGAAGATTAAATGGCACAACAGGAGGGATGAGGCCTATGGTCTCCTGTGTCTGAGCATATCCAGAGACCTCCTTTTCCATCTTGATGGATTCACATCACCAAATGAATTATGGGAGAAGATTTTTTATCTTTTTTGTAAGACAGATGAGATGAGGGGACATCAAATTGAAAATCAATTGATCTCCCTGAGTCCCAATAGCTTTGAATCCCTGCAACTCTATTTTTCCAAGTTCAAAGCACTTGTTTTGTAGCTAAAACAATGTGGGATCAAAAAGAAGGATGAGCAACTAGTTTTGGCCATACTCTCGAAGCTTGGCCCTAACTATTCAGTGTTTGTTTCAACCTTCTATGCCACAAAGTTGACAGCTCGAGCCTAAAAAATGCCTAGCCTTGCATATTTCATGGAATCTCTCACACAAGAACAAGATAAATTGGTGATGATGGGCACCATCAAACCTTCCAAAGACCAAGCTCTGGTTGCTAGAGATTCGAGGGTGGATTCAAAAATCAATAAGAAAGCTAAAAATCCACCTGAGCAAAAGAGAGACAAGAATAAGTCTCCAGAGGAGCCTCAAGGTTCCAAGAAGAACACCCAGAAGAAGAAGAACAAACGAGAAATGAGCAAGTGCGCATACTGCAGTAAGGGAAATCATTATGAAAGCTCCTGCATGAAGAAGCAAATAGACATGCTAACCCAACTCCTATAGAAGAATGGCATCTCCCTTCCAGACAGCTCAAAGAAGAGGGAAGGAGGATCAAATTCAAAAGACAGAGAGAGAGTTCATGCATTGGTTGTTGGCACATCAAGCTCACCTAGTTTCATCATTGATTCTGGAGCTTCAAGACATATGGTTTCGACCAAGGAGGCGTTCACCTCACTTGGCATGTCAAAAGGTCCACCAATTGTACTGGGAGATGACTCTCACTAAAAGTTTGGGCAAAGGGAGGATTGATCTTGACCATGGTAAGTTCAGCAATGTATTGTATGTTCCAGGTCTTGCCTCTAACCTCTTATCAGTGTATCAGGTGACCCACATAGGGTCTCCAAATAAGGTCATATTCTCCCCTGATGAAGTTGAGATCATAGAGATCTCAAGTGGTAAATTCATTGCAAAAGGAGTTGTAAATCACACTTAGAAGGTATACATGTTCTCACACTTCCTACCCTACTCAAACCCCTCTGCTCTTCTTATTCATGCTAATGAGGAAAGCAAGCTTTGGCATGAAATATTTGGCCACCTTAATTACAAGTATCTTTCTGATCTTAGTGAAAAATAAATGGTCATAGGGTTACCAAAGATTAAGTTTTCCAAAGGAGTCTGTCAAGGTTGCATCCTAGGAAAACATCCAGAGCATAAATTTGAGAAAGCTAGTCATGAGAGAACCTCTGCACCTCTTGAGTTGATCCACAGTGATGTTGCTGGACCATTTCCTCATATGTCAATGAGTCAAGCCAAATATGCATTGACATTCATAGATGAATTTTCTAGGTATTGCTGGGTTTACTTCCTGAAACACAAGTCTGAAGTTTTTGGCCTCTTCAAAGTCTTTAAGGCTTTGGTTGAAAACCAGTTTGGGAGGAAACTCAAGGTCCTCAGATATGACAACAGTGGTGAGTATGTCAAGTCTGAGTTCATTCAATATTGTGCAGATGTAGGTATTCAGATGCATCATTCTATCCCTTACACACCACAGCAGAATGGTGTTGCTGAGAGGAAGAATAGATCACTAAAAGAGATGGCAACCTGCATGATGGACGCTAAGACTTTGCCACCAAAGTTTTGGGCCGAAGCTATAAAATTTTCAGCCAATATATAGAATAGGGTGCCTCATAAACAGCTTGATGGTATGACTCCTTTCAAAGCATGGAGTGGGCACAAGCCAGATATGACCCATTTCAGGATTTTTGGCTCAAGGGCTTGGGCTAGAATTCCAACAGAAAAGAGGAAGGATTTACAGCCCCAAAGCCAGGAGTGTCTATTTTTTGGGTACTCTAAAGATTCAAAAGGGTACAAGATGATCAATTTGAGCACAAACAAATCCTTCATTGAAAGGTGTGTTCAGTTTCAAGAAGAGCCCCTAGCAACAGTGGAAGTTGGAGAATCCTCTTCACCACCAGAACCTCTGAATGTAAGTGAAGAGATAGTTGAACATGCTGATTATGATATGTCTGATAATGATTATTTAATTGCAGATCCTAACAGTCCTACAAGACCAAAATGGGCAGCAAATACCATTCATGCAGCTGGAGAACTAGCTGGAAATCCTAATGATCCTAGGAGGACTAGATCTCAGTTTGAGAGTGCTCTGTGCATGAAAGATCCTATGTTTGCAGAGAAATGCTATCTGATGGTTGAATTAGACCCATAGACATATGAAGATGCAGAAAATTATCCAATATGGAAAACAGCCATGAAAGAAGAGTTCAGCTCACTCTAGAAGAACAACACTTGGGAGCTGGTTGATCTTTCCCCAGGGAGAAAGCTAGTTTAGTGTAAGTGGGTGTACAAAACCGAATTTGATGCTGATCGTTCACCTCTAAAGTACAAGGCTAGATTGGTAGCCAAGGGCTACTCAGAGGTACATGGCATAGACTACAATGAGACCTTTGCACCAGTGGCAAAGATGGACTCCATCAGCCTAGCCTTAGCCATTGCAGCTTCAAAGCAGTGGGAGGTACACCACATGGATGTGAAGTGTGATTTCCTAAATGGAGATCTCACTGAAGATATTTACATGCACCAGCCTCAAGGATTTGCACCATCTCTTGTGTGCAGGCTAAAGAAGTCATTGTATGGGCTTAAGCAAGCCCCTAGGGCATGGTATGCCAAGATTGATAGCTTTCTGCTATCACTGAATTTTGTTCGATGCAAGTCAGATCCAAATGTCTATTTGAAGCTGATTCATGTTTCATTAATGATCATTTTTTTGTATGTTGATGACCTTCTAATTATAGGAAGCTCAAAGGATGAAATTTCCTCCTTGAAGGATGCAATGGACCATGCCTTCTCAATGACTGATTTGGGCTTATTGAACCAATTCTTCGGGCTCGAGATTGCTCAAACCAAAGAAGGAATAAAAGTACATCAGTCTAATTATGCCTTGGATTTTTTGAATAAATTCAATATGAAGGATTGCAAGCCAAGCAAGACTCCTTTCCTTTCAGGAGTTAAGCTTGAAGAATTTGATTCTTCACCTATGGTAAACAATACACTGTATAGGTAATTGATTGGATGTTTGTTGTATATTACACATACTTGACCCGATCCATATTATGCAGTAAGTGTGGATTCAAGATACATGGATCAACCTCATGAGATCCCTTGGAGAGCAGCCAAAAGGATCCTTAACTTTGTTCAGGGAACAAGGACTCATGGGATCTTCTACAAAGCTAAATATGATCTTGAATTGATTGGGTTTACTGACAATGACTGGGAAAGTGACAACACAGATCGAAAGTCAACATCAGGATATGTGTTCATTCTTGCTGAAGGGCCAATCAGCTGGTCAAGCAAGAAACAGAGTGCCATTGCACTCTCATCTACAGAAGTAGAGTACAAAAGAGTTGTAAATGCAACAACTCAATGTTTATGGTTGCAAGGGTTACTTGGTGAGTGTGGCTTCGAATCAAAATACTCAAATACTATATACTATTATAATTAGAGTACCATTCGAATCTGCAATGATCCAGTTCAGAAGAAGAGAACCAAACACATTGAGATCCATATGCACTACATCAAACAGCTTGTGCATGATGGCACCATTCACCTACTCTTCTGTTCATCTTCAGAACAAGTAGTAGATATCTTCACCAAAGTTTTTTGTGAGAAGACATTAAGCAATCTGAAATCACTGCTGGGTATTGATGATCATGCTATGAAGCATGTGATGACAAGATTTCCAAATTTTGTTTTACTGTCCATGTTTAAGGGAGGATTTTTCCCACTAGGTTTTTGCCTCTTTCCTTGGTTAAATGGACATGCAATATGTAAAGGGTTACTAATCCTTGTTTCTAGGCCCTATAATTTTCTGATATTTTACTCATAAGTCAGGCTTAAGGGGGGGTGTTAGAATAATCAACCCATAGTTAGCTACCTTAGACATTAATTAATCCATTTTTTGTCTTATTTGCCTAGTTTCCATATTCCACCTTATGCAAGTTGTCCTCCACACATCCATAGTGGTCAAACTTGCTAAATTTGAGTCATGGAGTGCTTGGGAAACCACTTGGAATCAAATATACTTTATTCCTAGCCTCCCTAGCGCATGTCTGCTTTTTTTGCTTTATTGCCTGCTTTTTTTGAGTTTTAAGGCAATTCGAAAAGTTTGACTAGGTGAAGTTAACTTGTTTTTTGTCCTCATCGTCCTCCACCCTTTTCTCCTAAGAAAAGCATGTATGAGTTGTCCTTCCATCACCTATTATCTTGCCTAATTTATTTTTCCAATTCGTGAGATCCTAGACAGTTTTAGAAACTGCTTTATGCACATGTGCGGGATTTGCTTAGATTTAGTAAGCCTGCTTTTGACCAAATTTGAATGGCATCCTTATGCATTTGAATCTATCATGTAATTATATATTGTGGCAGCCTATGACTTCACAGGGTTGGCTATTGTACACTTATTCAATACAAATTAGTGTTCTGCTCCATTATTCAATCTCCTTTGTGATTAATTTGCATGTGTAATTGGCAATTGTTGTGAGTGTAATTTTTCTAACACTTGGGTTCAATTTCCACATGGTACGCATATTATTCTGATGTAATATTCCCCATGGTTTTTCTAAGGGTAAATATTGAGCCCTGGCATGGTATGTAGGTTACTCAGATGTAATATGTCCCAAAGGTTATATGAACATAAAACATCTTTGATGTAAGTTGTTCAGATGTAAACCAGAAGAACATAAATGGTCTTGGTGTAGTAGGTTGTTGGGTCGTAATTCATCCTTACATGTTGAGATGGCAAGGTCATGAAGCACAAGAGGTGCACCTAGGTGGTTCTTTAATAGAGCGCAGGTCGACCATAGATGCTTTGGTTGTTTGTTGTTTTGTCTTGTGAAGACAAAAGAGATGGTAAAGATACGACGAGGTGAAGGTAGAAGATGCAGGTTATTTTTGTGAAAATGTAAAGAACATCCTGGACAATTTCTATGAGAAGACTTGCTCGAGATGTGATGAATACCTAGAAGAGGACTAGGCCTACATCCAAGATGAAAAAGGGTTGGCTCTGTAGAAACTTATGATGAAAGATATTATGGTACGATGATCAAATTATAAGAAGATGATGGTAGAAGCTATGATAAACACTCTATGACTCCATGATGATAACGATGTGATGAAGACCTGACCAGATTTGTTGATGACTTTGTAGAGAGAGAATACCTTCCTAGTTAAGAGGGAGTGTTGATGTATTTGTAAATTTGAAAGATATTATGATGTATATTATCATTGTATGTTGTTGTGCCCCCATTGGGGATGTGTGTTACCCCTTTACAGGATGTCTAAATTATGTCTAGACCTTGAGGTAAAACCTCCACTGTAAGTTAGGGCAATAGTTCCCAGTGTAACATCATGTAATATGTACTTGTAGTCTCTCTATGAGAAGTGGGCCCCATGTGAGAAGACATGTAGGATCGATTCTTATGTTTGGTTAGTGACTTGAAAGGGTATAAATAGGGATGCGCTCTCCCTCATTTATACACACCTCACACTCTCAAGTTTGCATGAGAGAGAGAGACAATCAAAGGAGGAGAGATAGATAGTTGTTGAATACTTCTTATTACTGCTTTTGATCATCCTACTATTCTAAGGAAGATTGCGGGGTTCTCTCCCTTATGGTTTCCCTGGTGAAAATATTTGTGTCTTGTGTATCTTTTATATATTTTGCATCTTGATGTACTTGTTATTCTTTCAAATAAATATCCTAGATAATCTAATCAGATCTTAAGAAAAACTAAAAAGAGAGATATTGGTGGTTAGAGATTTAGAGAGAGAGAGATAAGGGTTATGTGTTTAGAAAGAGAAAGATTACAAATTAATGGTTAGGGGTTTATATAGGTTGAGAGACAGAATGTGGTTTAAGGTTATATATATATATAGGGGGTTAGATGTTTAGCTAGAGATATTGGGGGTTATGTGTTTACAGGGAGAGAGATATTGAGGCTCAAGGGTTTAGATAGGTTATAGATATAAGGGGGTTAAAATAGGTTGATATAATGTATATATTGGGCGTGAGCTTTCTATAGAGAGAGACATAGAAAGAGACAGAGAGAGATAGGGATTATGTGTTTAGAGAGAGAGATTACAAATTAAGGGTTAGGGGTTTATATAGGTTGAGAGAGAGAATGTTGTTTAAGGATATATATATATATATAGAGAGAGAGAGAGAGAGAGAGTAAAAGAGAGAGATAAGGGGTTACATGTTTAGATAGAGATATTGGGGGTTATGTGTCTACAGGGAGAGGGATATCGA
>LPNX010709832.1:61166-74801 GCA_001517045.1 Pseudotsuga menziesii | reverse complement strand
ATGACAAAGAAAAAATCCCAATATATTCATTTGTTTTTTGAGTTAATTGGGGTTTTGGTTTCCATTGGGCATGGAAATTTTGTTAAACTGTGTTGCATGGGTACCCGTACCCAGGGGTCGGGTACACGTACTGGGTACTTGGGTACGAAAATGGTACGTATCCAGACGTACCCTCACGTACCATGAACAGTGTTGCCGTACCGAGTACTTCATAATTTTTTTTTGGGTACGTTTGGTGAAAATGGTATGACATACCTCGATTTTGGGTACGGCTGTGGTACGGCCAGTATATAAAACTAAACCAAACTAATACAATTTGTTCCCATAGTTGAAGTCTAGTTCTAGCGATTTATCCTTCTTCAAACAAATATGTAGGAACTATGATAGGATTGGTGGGAATTTTCAACCCCAAGATTTACATGGAAATGTTGTAGGAGATTTTTAACTCAACACGGATAATGCCTCACTGCTGTTTTGATTTGAATTTTTGTTTGAATAATGTATCACTGCTCGAACATAGATTTTAATGGCAATTCTTCACATAACATGCTCATAAATTATAGCAAGGAAATAACATTAACAATGATTTAAATGGCTAATAAACAGACACCCAAAAACATAGTAAGAAGGTGCTTTTTACATGCCTGTAGCAGCCCGTTGATAGATCTGGAAATGAACGTTGAGATACCCAAGTAATGTGGCCATACAATGTGATAGCAGTGAGAAAATCTTATAATGGATGAGATCTGAAATGTGTTGTAGATGACTATTGGGAAAACTTCATCTTTTACTTAAATATTCAGATCTGGAAATGAGAGTTATTTGACTCACAATACAGAGTTATGAAAGTACTATAGTAGCCTTAGAATGTGCTGGGAATGACAATCAATGGATGAAGAAGTAGACTCTGGTATAACAAATCCTGTAGTAGCTTTATTCTTCCCAATGTGCCCAATGGAAGTATGTAAGCACAATATAAGAGTGAAGATTTTACCACATTGATATTTCAATTTATGGCAGCCTGGAAACTATTGGTTACACTCTTCCCATGAATCATTTCATCTACAGCAGCAAAATTTGAACTTCTTCTCCACATGAAGACCCATGACTATATACTGTCAGCGGGCATTAACAATATTGACGTGGGTGCTGTATATACAAATTGACTTAATGCTTCTGGTGATTAATAGTACATTTTCTATTGTGAAAATGACTATGTTCCTTCAGATTTTTAGAGATGGAATTTTACAATAAATCAGAAGTTTTGCCATAGAGCATATTAAATTACTTTGAATAACAAAATATGATAGCTATTTTAAGTTTTTAAAAGATTCTTTTAGAAATGAAGTAGCTACAAATGATTCAACATAGAGAGGACTGACGTAGCATTCTTTTAGTGCAATTGTTTTACCTCCTAATCATACTACAAAATTATTGTAGACAAGGCAAATAAATTGATGTAGAAAATGAAAAAAACATGAAAAAATTGAAGAAATTACCTCACAAAGGGAAGGTTAATCCAAAGGTGGAGATGGAGGGCTCAAGCACACCCAAAATCGCGTATGCACAGTCGAGGTTTCGTCTTCGTTCGTCCAATAGCCGCACCGAAAATGAGAAAAGGACGGCCTCGGCCGGTTTAAAATAAAAAACAGGTTTTAACAATCGCACCTCCATTTTAGCAAAGGAAATCGCGCACGTGATTAGCTTGACTAAAACGGAGGCGCGATTTTGTTTACTAGCTTAGTTGGCATGACCATTGCCAGCCTTGGGACTAGGCTTGGCAGGTTCGGTGTTGCTTGGGTTGATTTATTTTTTTTGGATCAAGAGTGAATGACTTCACTCCACCATTGCATCTAAAGGGTCCCTCAACTTCTTGCACACACCCTGTAATGCTTAGGAAGTGCTAACAGAAAAGGTGAATTTTTCTGTAGGTTGATTGATCGAATGACCGACTAAAGGAAAAATCGTTCTTCCTTATTCAATATGCTTGACCTTTTCTTCCGAGTCCTTTGTCTTCTTCCAATAGTTTTTCTCCACATGTCCCACTTTTCCACAGTAGTGACAAGTTTTCTTCTTTTGATTCTTCTTGGTCGCAATTAACTCATTGGCAATTCCTTTAGTAGGTTGGTCGATACATTCCATTTGATGATCAGATCGACCATGTTCTTTATGATTCTACTTGGCCTTGCCTTAGAGCAAGTGAGAATTATGTTTGGTACCAAGCTTCTCTTCATCAAGCAATATTTGCTGATACTTGATCAATAAATCACAAAATATATCAAAGGTGAAATCCTTACCATCTTTTTCTATGATATCCAATTGGAGTGAAAAGAAGAGCAGAATAAATCATAAGGTGTCCTTAGCTTCATCAGGACCAGTTCAATGAGACATACACCCTTCTTCGAAAAACTCTAACCACGTTCACCCAATTTCAATTATAGCTCCTTGATGTGATCCAAGTAGTTCTCAATCTTTTCAAAGGAATGGGGTTCAAGAGAGATCAACTCTTTCTCTATCCACGTCACTTGAATTTCATTAACCTTGTCAAATAGTGACTTCATCTTACTCCAAATGGCAGGAGTCCAGTCGATCCCACTTGTATGAAGGTGAATATCCATTGAAATGTAGGTTACAACCTCATTCTTCTTTTCGACGATAATAAAATTAACATGTTCATAAACCGTATCTAGATTTCCAAATACGACTTAACTTTGTTATCAGTCAATAACAAACTTAACCTAGACATTAGTTGAATCTAGGGTTCAAGAGAGATCAACTCTTTCCCTATTTGCATCACTTGAATTTCATTAACCTTGTCAAATAGTAACTTCAACTTCCTTTAAATGTCATGAGGGTAGTCGATCCCACTTGTATGAAAGTGAATATCCCTTGAGATATAGCTAGTTGTAATGACTCCAACAGCCTCATCCTTATTTTTCGTCAATGACAAACTTAACCTGGTCATCAATCAGATTTGGAATAACGACCTTAGTATATTGTCTTAGTCCCTCACTCTTCAACAAAGCTTCCATATTTGGCCCCCATATTGCATAGTTATTCCCATTCAAAATAACAGGTTCTGTCTTCGAATCCATCGTTCTAATCTCAAACATACCTTATCCAAATTCAAAGGAAAAGGTATTAGCCAACAAATATTGAACCAAGAGTCAATCAACCCTAGATCCAACTCAACACGATTCACATACAACATGCTAGGTAAAAACCAATAGCTATGATACCATGCTACGGAACCTTCTCTAATTGAACAACGGGGAAGAAAAGAAAGAATAGCAGGAGTAAATATTCCAAGGAGATAGGTGGTGTCTAAATACATCGTTACAACACTTAAGCACAACGCATTATGATCATAACATCACAATGAATTATTCAACATCGATTGCAACACATCAATACAACCCATAAGTTCATTCTTTTATAGTATCCATATCTAACAAACTCCCTTAAGTGAGGACGATCCAGTCCACAAATAAGGGTGATTGGTTCTAACTGTTTCCACAAAATCTGCAACGGCCCATAGATTAGTCGCATGCTCTATTCGAGCTAACCATGGCTTCATCAAACATCTAGTCGACTGATGATTCGACCACTCAAGCGATCCTCTAGTCGATTGCTCTGCTAGTCAACTGTATCTTTCAACTGGTTCTTTCCAGAAGATCTAGAGGCGTGGTGAACTTGCATAGCCTTTGGTTCCAACAAACTACATAGTGAGTACCACTTTCTTTCTATTTTCATTGCATATTGGAGAATAAAAGAACAAGGCACAATCCTCACTTTTGGCTAAGTTTTCCCTCGTAGTGGGTTTTCCTAGGGTATATCTTGTGGTGTTTGTGTGAACAAGTTATTTTGCTCTATATATTTTCCTTTCAGTTCCATTTTATTTATTGTTTTGTGGAATTAAGATAACACGATGAATTAAGTTGTAAGATCCAATATGACAAACTATTGCAGTGGAATATCCATGACAATTCATGAATCAGTAAAGAGAAGTTTTGAATTAAAAACACAAAGTGGAGTCACCAATATCATTGTAGATAAATTGACTCAATGGTGAGAAAAATTATCTTTCCTTGCACTGGTTGTGAACAAGACAAAAGAAAAAATAATGATTAATATGACAAGTACTTGTGTGTTGAAGCTAAGATGCAAAGAAAAGAAAACATGTGAGCAACTAACAACAAATTCAAGATACTATAAATAACATTTCCACAAGAAAATGGAGTGAAGCTTCAACTTTATTGCAAATTTCCCATAATAGTAATAAATACAATGGTATCACCTTGAGTAATGACCCTGGTAGATGGAAACCAACACTCCCTTTGGGTAGGGTCCCTTTAACTCTCCAAAATTCTCTCAAACATGTGATGAATAAAAGTGCTTAAGGGAAGGATTCAAGAAGGCACACAAGCCAATAGATAGTTGGAGAATAGATGGAGATGATGACTTTCAATAAAATCCCTATAGCATAAACTTGCTCATATTGTTTCTTGTGAAATGTATGTATGTGGCTTCCTTTTTTAGCAAAAATGGGGGTCCTCAAATAACTAGTTGCAAATGTGAAAGCTTCAGCCATGCAATGGCTCCAAAGTACAATAATGTGGCCCATTAAGGCCCAAGTACCTAGTATGTGAGCTTCATTCTACATATTTGTTGCCAATTGCATTTGACAACCATTAAAGAAACATGGAATTTATGACTATGTACTATTGTAAGCTTATAAAGGAATCGAGGGGTTTTTTGCGCTAGTTCTAATAGCCACTTCACCATAGTAAAATTCAACAGTGATTTTATTCTTCATTTCCATTAATTGATTAGTGCTGAAAGGAAACCTTATGAGCTGCATGATGTATGATGATGATGTCTTTCAATAACGGATGTCAAAATGTTGCAGGCACCTGAAATTTAGGTGATAGCAACTATGATCTAAGATTAAGGGATGTGTTTGATCTTTTGACGAATACATAGAGAAAAAAGATGGATGATAAATATAGATGAGATATTGGGGAAAAAATAAATAAATGGACATACATGATGATGTTGAAGATGATGGTCAAGTTCAGTCATAATAATCTAAATTTGATAATGATTAACATTATTTTAGCAATATGGAGACACAAGGCTAGAGGTGTGTCTTCACATGATGATTAGTTAGAGGACGCATTTGTCATAACTATTAGAAACCCCATTGGGGTAAATAGATACTTGGCACACACAAAACCAATTTAGAAAAGAAGAATAACCATGAATGCAAAGAAGGATAAGAGTTAACACACTTTTCCATTAACAAATGTACACATTAATACATGGTGGATGAACCTTGGTTTCAACTTCGCAGGTGTCTCTTGGACTCCCAAGCGACTCTTAGTCTCCATTTTAACAATAATATTCCTCACACCAAGGATTAGGCTCCAACAAATCCCCCCTTAATCCCAAGGGATGTATGTGAGTCTAAGAAAGAGAGTTGAATAACTAGAAGTGGACAACTACCACCTGTTGGATGTTTATGTCTTGATAATCTGAATTGCCAAGCAAGTTAGGAGAAGCTAACTTCTCCTATTAAGTACAAGTGCTCTCTGAAGTGTTGGTTGTGGTTGACCATCAGCCAAAGGGGATAGTAGAAGCAACAATCGAGTCTACTATGTGTGTGGTTTAAGGCTGACCACAAACTCTCGAACTTGGCATGAAGGCTCAAAGGTTCTGTCTTGAACTTGGCACAAAGGCTCGGAGGCTCTCTAAAGTGGTGGTTTGGGGACCAGCATCTGATGTCTAGTAGAAAATGAAGTCTTATGCTGAATATGTGGTTTAAGGATGACCACAAACTCTAGAGCTCAGTCGAACATGACGGTTCAAGCTCACTTGTTTCAACTTGCTTATTCTCGCTCGCTTGTTTTTGACAATTTTCATCCCCCCTATCAAGAACAATGTGAGGAGAGAATATTCTCATGGTGTCACAACTAGAGATAGAACATATGAGTACTCTTTGAATTTGGCCTCTCAAACTAGTTGTAGCTCATGCTCGCTCAATCTAGCTTACTTGAAGAATATTATGACTTCTTGTTATCAGAAGGAGGCTTCAAAACTTGAATACTAACATCATGTTCCCCATGTCAAGTACAAGATAAGAAGTAGTACAATATTCTGATGCAAGTTTCAATCTTGCAGGTTTCTTCATCTTTGCACACCGATCTGAAGAATCGGTACGCTTCTCGCAATGCAGACAAGGATGAAGATCAAAACATTGATCTTTCATATGGCCAACTCGGTTAAAATGTTGGCATTTGGAACTCTAAACTTTTAACATTATTTTACTATGTTGGTCATGTGCTAGCAACTGATAGGAATCATCTTCTAAGAGAGGGTTATTCTTTTTTTTCCTTGGGAAAAAAGCGTAACTTTATTTCTTCAAACAAAATTACATTCTGTTGATACACTTAAAAGTGTATTTCAAAAAAAGAAGAGCATATTCTTCATGACCATAACATATAGTTCGCCACCAGTCAAAAGGAATTTTACACACAGTCCTACAAATGATCATACCAATCCAAGCCATGTAAAAGGCATGAATATACCAGTGGCAAGTAGGAATCCAAGATTTCAGTAGCACATTCACCATCCGAGGGAAAAAGAAAATTAATGTTATATGTTCGGGAATAATACTAGTAAGCAAAATACTATATGAAGGGTCGGTGATAATATTCATGGATGAGGTCGCCATGGTGTTCTTTGATCTGCCATTGTCCCAATGCCAATAACAAGCCTGCCTTCTAAACAAACACTAGTTCAAAATGTTGATTCATGTCATGTACATTGTCCTCTTTGGATTTCAAATCCTACATTTGATTGAGGACAAATTGGAGAGTGTCTTTTTTAATTGTGAATGAGTCGTCTACAACTGTAAGGACTAGAGTGTTTACAACTCTAATATTTCTTCAGTTTGAGACATTGTGTGGACTATGTGAGGTCTCCTAGTGTGCAAGAAGGACCAAGTACAAATGACTCAATGAGACTGAGGGATTCTTGCAACTCCGCCCTTTACAAATAAGACTCATCAGATTCAAACTCAAAAGATGAGGGGTGTCAACCTCAGCCGAAAATGCACCCACATACAATGCAATTCAATTTTTTTTTCAGTTTTGGTATTGTACAAAAAGCACATATGCAAGTACCAAAAAAATGCACTAGAACTTACAAACAAACATAAGTTTGCAAGTTACACTTACTACTGTTGAATTGATGAATCTACCATACCTGAGTTTTTGGATGATCTGCTTTTACAAGAACAAATCCAATCTCAAGCCTTTTCTATAAGCCCAATACTATCAATCCAGTGCATTCTGCAATAATATGCAATAGTCTAAACACAATTTTTCTGAATGTAATGTGCAGGTTTATAATCCTTATACAATGGAATCATATATGTGCCCAATAAAGATCTTTCTCAAATTATTCCCTCCTCTTCTACAGGAGTGGTGTGCGCAACTATTGGTTGAATCTTTCCACAAACATTCACCAACAAAAACGCTAGTGTCCTCAAACTTAATAATCTCAAACATAGCATCAAGCAGCTATACCAACGCAGCTTCAATGCATTCAACCCGGCATCTTCAACACAGTCAATCACAGCTTCACTTCAAAACTTGATACACAGCTTCATTTCAAACAATGATACACTTTACTTATGAATGATACCATGTTGAACAATTTTTGGGGGTCACAATAACATTGTCTTCACCATAGCTATATGGACGCCAAAAGAGTCTCTAACAAAAAAATCAGGCTTCACCCAACTTTCATATTCTATACCCAAATGGTTGTATGTAGGTGCGTTCACTCAACCAAGGAGTCAAGTGATCATTAAATGCAACAATAATCGGAACATATAGTTGTAGTTATCAATAGAATTTTTCAGCCAATGTGGAATTTAGATAAAGCATTCAAGTGATGACAGTAGCCAATCAATTAATTACATATAGGCCAATATTTGAAACCTAGTGCATTATGAGGAAATAGCTTGATGATATCTATCAATTTAATTTGAATATATAAAAATGTTCAACAAATATGGCTTATCAAAAGCTCCAATTGAATAGTTTGCCCACTACTCCAATTGGCAGAGGTTGTTCACCAAGCAACAACAATTCAACGCAGCAGACAGTCTCCAAAGTTGTGAGGCGCACCACAATAGCTCCACTCAGAATGACACAGAGACTCCAAAAACGCAGTGAACATTTGCGTCTCAGCATGTCCAACATGTCACGTTTACGTCTCAAAGGTTGTCACACCATTAATTCGCAACTCTTTAACTCAGTCTTCACGGATTAGGGTAGAGATAGCAGCTGCAGTTTTCAAACGAGAGCCTTGAGAGTGGTCCTTCACACTCTTTGACTCGTTATTCAATGTAACGGCTCCAATGAGGAATACTTCAACGCTATTCTTCAAAGATAGTCTCTAAATTTACCAAAAGAGAGGTGGCAACATTCAATATGGAGAAGAGGTCGCAGCTACAGGTCTTCAAGAGAGAGGTCGCAGAAAAATGTACACACCCAAAGAGTAAGGGAGAAGCTCTATTCAAAGGAGAGGTCGCAGAAAAATGTTGAGCATTAACTCACTATAAATCGCCTAGATAACATACATGCTGATACGAAAGAATCATTGCAAATGTTACAAATGAAGCTCAACGTTAAGCCTTGGGAAACAAATTCGTAGCAATTTAACAATGTTGATGAAATTGTCATTGATGCCAACATGGTCTTTGGCATGTGGTGGTTGCCCTTGGCTTGAAGTGGAAGCCCTTGTATTGATAGAATCAATGAAAGAGCTCTTGAAGATGCTTTGATGAAGAACCTTGAAAATGCCTTCAAAGGTCGGCCCAGAAATAAAATATTTTTTATGTCGGCCCAGAAATAGAATGTCGGCCAAGAAATAAAATATTTTTTAAGTCGGCTCAGTCAAACACAAAGTCGGCTCAGTGAAAGTTTTATTAAAAAATAAAAAATATATTATATGTCGGCTCAGCAAAATATGGGTGAAAATTTAGTATTTATACCCCATCAAATCCTCATTTTTTAGGTGGAAATTTTGATGGTGCTCTAAGGCAGCCGCAGAACAGCAAAGGAGAATTTAGGGAAATATGGTGACTGAGGAAATTCGTAGGCAAACAGACTGAGAAATTTTGGGTATGTGACTGAGGCAAATTCGGCCTGTGGAAAGACCTAAATTTTTCTTGGTCAAAATATTTATTTTTGGACAGTTTTTTCATGAAAAATTGCTGGGCCATGGGGAATAATTTTGGTGGAGCCAAGTTGTTTTCTCTTGGGGATGAAATCATAATTTTGAAGGACAGTTTTTTTTTGCCCTAGCTGAGGCACTATAATTTTTGCAGGATAGCAAAAATTTTGGTTTGATAGTGGTCTCCTACAGTCCTCTTTTTTATAACAGCAGTCATAAAATTTTTGTGGACAGCCCTAGCTTCTTTTGTGAAAAGAAGTGGATAGCTCTATTTTTTGTGGACTGAAAAAAAATAAATATTGAGGTAATCGAATTCTTTGGAGCAGCATAAAAGTTTTGTTTTATTTTTTTATGTGACAGTCCAAGCGTAGAAGATCCTCGGTGTGATCAGCGAGCTGCCCTTGCTGGTGGTTAGGCTGCTACAGCCTTGGTGGAGGTTGACTGTGGGTAGTGTCTTCTTCAGACATACCACCGAAGTATTGACAGCAGTATACAGTCCGAACAGTGATGATTGTTCAGTAGTGGTGCATGAACTATCCACAGTTTTTGTTTGAAGAAGGTATACAAAGCCCTATTGCAAAATCAAGACACCTTGATAACAGTGATGATGCCCTAGCATGATAATGTCTGAACTGATGGTTTGACTACTTTCTTTAAGGCAGCCATTTGTAGTTTTGGTCAAGACATTGTCTTGAAAGGTATGATTATCTGGGATGTTTTTTTAAGTTTACATTCAGAAATTATTGTCTGTATAACGAGAAGACAGTAATCTGAAGACATTAAGGCATTAATCAGTGAAGAAAATGTATGCTTAGATGACATTGATGTATTAACATTAAGTGATATAGCAGTAGTTGAAGTCTGATGCTACCTATTGTATGAGATTAAAAGTCTTCACACAGGCCTTCTGCAGACACAGACATCACAAGTTGTATGGACAGCAGTGTACAAGTAAATGATATGAAAACAGTCATGCTATGATACATACACATACTTTTGATGATGACAGTATGAACAGTCTAGATGCCTTGAAGTCTGATAGCAGCTTGACATGACATCTTTGACAATGTTTGCAAGCATTTTAAAAGCCCTAGTTCATGTCTGCAATTCACACAGTCAAGACAGTCCGAGTATTGAAGGATTTCCAAAGATAGTCTGAGTTTGATGCTCTTCCAAGTTGTCAAAGAAACAGGCCCTAGCTTTGAGAGGTTGATTGAACTGTGGCAACTTCTGAAGAAATTCGGGTGAGGTGAACTTTTGCAGCAGCAACCATTATACTCAGCTTTTGGTAAGTTTTATTGTCTTTGATTTTCGGGCTTTAGGACATCACTAGCAGTTTGAAGAATTGGGTGGACGCTTTGTTGAACATATGGAGGACTGAAATTCAGATAGACAGAGGCTGAGGCAGCTTGTGGATGTTACAGGCTTTTCATGAATTTTAAAGGTAGCAGCAACATGATTTTATGGGATAGTGAATGACTGAAAAGACTGGGCATGATATATGTTTTAAACAGTGTTGTCAGTGTGTATGTTTAGTGAATGAACTCTGTATATACAGAGATATAAACAAGTGTTTGTAATGTGCTTATATACAGTGAGCATATGTATATATAGTAAAGGGTATGTTAGTGCACAAGTAAATGATGTGAAAATAGTCAATGACAAGTGACATATGTATGAATGTAAAATGAGTGAGTAGTGTGGTATGAGTATATGTACAGTGATAAACAATGATGCACAAGTACATGAACAGTAGTATGTATAAGTGATATGCAGTGGATGTATAATGAGTGATCAATGAAGAGTGTAAGAGTATACAAGTGTGGTATATGAAGTGGGATGTATGCAGTAGTATATGATATGCAGTGACTTCAGTGGTATTGATGAAATATAAATGTACAGTAAGTGGTGAGTGTGTGAATAGAGCAGGCACAAAGATGTACACTAAGCGAAGTGTGTGTATGTGTTGAAGTGCACAAGTGTGTGTACTAGTAGATTTCATAGTACAGTGGAGTTGTGATCTATACTCTATGAGCAATCTGTGATGTTGATGTATTCTCATGCACTATGATGCACATGCAATGATGATGATATCATTAATGGTGTTTGATGACTGATATATACTTGAAATCTGTGACCAGTTGAGGACGTTAACCTTCAGCAGATTGAAGATAAGACATTTGACAGAAAAAAGTGAATGGCTTCACTTGGATGTGACATAAGAATGATATGCTGATAAGAAGTTAATGATAGAGAACAATTTCTGTGTTGACAGATAGTGTGACGAGGGAATGACAAGGTGAAGGCATGATTGAGGACAGATTGATGACCAACAGAGATGTTGAGCAGCAGTGATAAACAGATGATCAACATACATGATGACTAGCGTTGACGAACAAATTGATCAGTAGATTGATGAGATTGACCAACAGTATTGAACAAAGATGATTGATGAGCAGCGTTGATGTACAATAGAGATTGAGAAGTGGTTGCAGCAGTAGTGATGAGAGTGTTGAGCAGATGATCAGCAGTATTGACCAGCAACAGAACAGATTGAAGAGACAGATGATGTTGATGTGAACAGTGAGCTTAAATTGTAAATGCAAGCTTGACTTGCATTTTGAGGTTAGGATACCTCAAACCTTTCTTAGCAGGGTCTAAGAAAACCAGGCAGGGTGCTGGATTAAGAGTAGGTGCTGTCCATATCAGTAGGTGCTGATTTTGTCTAACGGTTGTAGCCGAACCAAAACTAATATAATAAGATTACAAATTTATATGGTGTGGTGTAGCCGAACCAAAACTATCAGATTACAAATTTATATGGTGTGGTGTAGCCGAACCATATCAGTAGGTGTTGATTTTGCCTAACGGTTGTAGCCGAACCAAAACTAATATAATAAGATTACAAATTTATATGGTGTGGTGTTCTTCTGTGTTATGGTTCTTGATGAGTTAAATGCTATGATTTGTGAATGCTGAAGTTTATGAAATGATTATGAGATTGGTAGAATAATGAAATGATGAATTGGTAGTTAAGTGTGACAGGTCAAGAAAAATCATAAAAATTGCTTTACACTAATTCACCCCCCCCTCTCAGTGTCTACAATTGGTATCAGAGCCGGCCTTCGTAACGAGCCTAGCAAGCTTGAAGGAGATCCTTAGACACAATGGAGGAAAAGAAAGAGTCATCAAGCAATGACGTGCCTGTACTGGATATTGCAGATTATTTCAGTTGGAGGAGCAAAATGAAGGCTTATCTGAAGAAGTTTGGTGTTTGGGAAATTGTTATCAATCCACCCGCTCCATCAAACAAGAAAGGAAAAACAACTGCACAGAAGGAAGCAAAGAAGGACAACACTACAGCCTTGAAGTTCCTCTTGGATGGACTTCCCAGCTCAGTGAAGGAAAGTGTAGGAGAGAACACTTTAGCAAAAGACCTATGGTTCAAGTTGGAAAGGGAGTATCAGAAGGCGAGACCAGAACCCGAAAAGACAAATCAGGAATCAGAAGACAAGCCCCCAGAAGAGCTCAAACAAGAAGAGGACTCCAGTAAAGGTATGAACTCTTGTGATTATGATAGCTTGTGTGATGAAATTGAGAAGGTTTTTACAGATGATGATGAAGCAATGTTGAAAGCTAAACAGAGAATTATAAACTATGTATGCAACATAGATCTCAAAGCTGATTGGTTCTTGAACAAAGTTGATCTTAATCAATCTGATTACAAGGTGTTTAGGACAACAACCTTTGATTATATGGATAATCTCCAAAAACAGAATGTTGAACTAAAGGAGTTGCTTAAGAAACTTAAGCATGAAGGAGTAGGTTGGCTGAAATTGCTGAAGGAAAAGGAAGTAGAAAAAGAAAAGTTAAAGATTGATTTGATCGATCTAACCCTATAACAAAAGAACCATGATAAAGATTCAAAAATACTTGAAGAAGCAAGAGAGGCAAATCTTGATCTGAAAACTCAGCAAGAAGAAGCCAAGAGAATAGAAGAAGCATTAAGAGATCAATTGGAAGAAAAAGAAGTGACAAATCAAAAGCATGAGTTTGAGATTGTCAATCTCTGAAAGAAAATTGAAAAATCAAACCGTCATGAGAAGTGCAACAACAGCTCTGTCAAGCTCCAGGACAGTTCAATTGTCTTAGATAAGATCTTAGATTGCCAAAGATCTCCACTCAACAAAACTGGTATTGGTTACAAGAAGAACAAAGAAAAATCTGAAGATGACACTTGGTCTCTGAAGACTCCAGTAGCAGGTCCATCAACGTCCAAAGCTGCTCCCCAGGCATCTGCACATGACAACAAGGATTTTGGAAGTTCTGTTCATCAAAGCAACTTCATAAAGGAAACAACTACAAGACCCAGGTATGAAAATGGATTCA
>LPNX010709832.1:24909-60757 GCA_001517045.1 Pseudotsuga menziesii | reverse complement strand
AGGTCCTAGGATCGTGCATATTGACAGGGGGAGCAGTCAACAGTGATCAGAGATCTCAGACTCAGGTATGTGGACACCCTTTTCCATTGATGCCAAAGGAGGAGAGATGAAGACAAAGGGATAGATGCAGACAAAAGGGGAGCATGCTCATAGGGGGAGCATGAGTTGTTGTCATCAATGACAAAGGGGGAGATTGTTGATGAAATTGTCATTGATGCCAACATGGTCTCTGGCAAGTGGTGGTTGCCCTTGGATTGAAGTGGAAGCCCTTGTATTGATAGAATCAATGAAAGAGCCCTTGAAGATGCCTTGATGAAGAACCTTGAAAATGCCTTCAAAGGTCGGCCCAGAAATAAAATATTTTTTAAGTCGGCTCAGTCAAACACAAAGTCGGCTCAGTCAAAGTTTTATTAAAAAATAAAAAATATATTATATGTCGGCTCAGCAAAATATGGGTGAAAATTTAGTATTTATACCCCATCAAATCCTCATGTTTTAGGTGGAAATTTTGATGGTGCTCTGAGGCAGCTGCAGAACAGCAAAGGAGAATTTTGGGAAATATGCCGACTGAGGAAAGTCATTGGAAAACAGACTGAGAAATTTTGGGTATGTGACTAAGGCAAATTCGGCCCTGTGGAAAGACCTAAATTTTTCTTGGTCAAAATATTTATTTTTGGACAGTTTTTTCATGAAAAATTGCTGGGCTATGGAGAATAATTTTGGTGGAGCCAAGTTGCTTTCTCTTGGGGATGAAATCATAATTTTGAAGGACTGTTTTTTTTTGCCCTAGCTGAGGCATTGTAATTTTTGCAGGATAGCAAAAATTTTGGTTTAATAGTGGTCTCCTACAGTCCTCTTTTTTATAACATCAGTCATAAACTTTTTGTGGACAGCCCTAGCTTCTTTTGTGAAAAGAAGTGGACAGCTCTATTTTTTGTGGACTGAAAAAAAATAAATACTGAGGTAATCGAATTCTTTGGAGTAGCAGAAAAGTTTTGTTTTATTTTTTTATGTGACAGTCCAAGCGTAGAAGATCCTCGGTGTGACCAGCAAGCTTCCCTTGCTGGTGGTTAGGCTGCTACAGCCTTGGTGGAGGTTGACTGTGGGTAGTGTCTTCTTCAGACATACCACCGAAGTATTGACAGCAGTATACAGTCCGAACAGTGATGATTGTTCAGTAGTGGTGCATGAACTATCCACAGTTTTTGTTTGAAGAAGGTATACAAATCCCTATTGCAAAATCAAGACATCTTGATAACAGTGATGATGCCCTAGCATGATAATGTCTGAACTGATGGTTTGACTACTTTCTTTAAGGCAGCCATTTGTAGTTTGGTCAAGACATTGTCTTGAAAGGTATGATTATCTAGCATGTTTTTTTAAGTTTACATTCAGAAATTATTGTCTGTATAACGAGAAGACAGTAATCTGAAGACATTAAGGCATTAATCAGTGAAGAAAATGTATGCTTAGATGACATTGATGTATTAACATTCAGTGATATAGCAGTAGTTGAAGTCTGATGCTGCCTATTGTATGAGATTAAAAGTCTTCACACAGGCCTTCTGCAGACACAGACAACACAAGTTGTATGGACAGCAGTGTACAAGTAAATGATATGAAAACAGTCATGCTATGATACATACACATACTTTTGATGATGACAGTATGAATAGTCTAGATGCCTTGAAGTCTGATAGCTGCTTGACATGACATCTTTGACAATGTTTGCAAGCATTTTAAAAGCCCTAGTTCATGTCTGCAATTCACACAGTCAAGACAGTCCAAGTATTGAAGGATTTCCAAAGATAGTCTGAGTTTGATGCTCTTCCAAGTTGTCAAAGAAACAGGCCCTAGCTTTGAGAGGTTGATTGAACTGTGGCAGCTTTTGAAGAAATTCGGGTGAGGTGAAATTTTGCAGCAGCAACCATTATACTCAGCTTTTGGTAAGTTTTATTGTCTTTGATTTTCGGGCTTTAGGACATCACTAGCAGTTTGAAGAATTGGGTGGACGCTTTGTTGAACATATGGAGGACTGAAATTCAGATAGACAGAGGCTGAGGCAGCTTGTGGATGTTACAGGCTTTTCATGAATTTTAAAGGTAGCAGCAACATGATTTTATGGGATAGTGAATGACTGAAAAGACTGGGCATGATATATGTTTTAAACAGTGTTGTGAGTGTGTATGTTTAGTGAATGAACTCTGTATATACAGAGATATAAACAAGTGTTTGTAATGTGCTTATATACAGTGAGTATATGTATATACAGTAAAGGGTATGTTAGTGCACAAGTAAATGATGTGAAAATAGTCAATGACAAGTGACATATGTATGAATGTAAAATGAGTGAGTAGTGTGGTATGAGTATATGTACAGTGATAAACAATGATGCACAAGTACATGAACAGTAGTATGTATAAGTGATATGCAGTGGATGTATAATGAGTGATCAATGAAGAGTGTAAGAGTATACAAGTGTGGTATATGAAGTGGGATGTATGCAGTAGTATATGATATGCAGTGACTTCAGTGGTATTGATGAAATATAAGTGTACAGTAAGTGGTAAGTGTGTGAACAGAGCAGGCACAAAGATGTACACTAAGGGAAGTGTGTGTATGTGTTTAAGTGCACAATTGTGTGTACTAGTAGATTTCATAGTACAGTGGAGTTGTGATATATACTCCATGAGCAATCTGTGATGTTGATGTATTCTCATGCACTATGATGCACATGCAATGATTATTCTAGCATTAATGGTGTTTGATGATTGATATATACTTGAAATCTGTGACCAGTTGAGGACGTTAACCTTCAACAGATTGAAGATAAGACATTTGACAGAAACAAGTGAATGGCTTCACTTGGATGTGACATAAGAATGATATGCTGATAAGAAGTTAATGACAGAGAACAATTTTTGTGTTGACAGATAGTGTGACAAGGGAATGACAAGGTGAAGGCATGATTGAGGACAGATTGATGACCAACAGAGATGCTGAGCAGCAGTGATAAACAGATGATCAGCATACATGATGACTCGCGTTGATGAACAAATTGATCAGTAGATTGATGAGATTGACCAACAGTATTGAACAAAGATGATTGATGAGCAGCGTTGATGTACAACAAAGATTGAGAAGTGGTTGCAGCAGTATTGATGAGAGTGTTGAGCAGATGATCAGCAATATTGACCAGCAGCATAACAGATTGAAGAGACAGATGATGTTGATGTGAACAGTGAGCTTAAATTGTAAATGGAAGCTTGACTTGCATTTTGAGGTTAGGATACCTCAAACCTTTCTTAGCAGGGTCTAAGAAAACCAGGCAGGGTGCTGGATTAAGAGTAGGTGCTCTCCATATCAGTAGGTGCTGATTTTGCCTAACGGTTGTAGCCGAACCAAAACTAATACAAAAAGATTACAAATTTATATGGTGTGGTGTTCTTCTGTGTTATGGTTCTTGATGAGTTAAATGCTATGATATGTGAATGATGAAGTTTATGAAATGATTATGAGATTGGTAGAATAATGAAATGATGAATTGGTAGTTAAGTGTGACAGGTCAAGAAAAATCATAAAAATTGCTTTACACTGATTCACCCCCCCCTCTCAGTGTCTACAAACAAATCCTCTCTGAATGTGTTGATCAAAACGACCTGATCACTCTACATAGATAGAGCTGGTAAACAAATTGCACCATCGACATCTTGACACGGAGATGGGGGTTTCTTACAAAGATCTAGGAAACATTTCATGCGTATACATGGAAAACATAAAAATGTCTATGGCTCCCATCGCGGTTGTGGCTCAGGGTGCTATCATTTTCATTGTGAGCTATCTGTATACACTTATTCCAGGCAATTCAAAATAAAACATAGTAGAATGAGTTGTTGCATGCAATCGAGATCCATGCCAATTAATAGTGATAGTTGAACGTATCACAATGTCCGCGGAGGGGAAAGGTAGTAGATATCAATAAATGATGCAGCAGTGAACCCGTTAGTTCAAGAGGGAAGTTGTAGCTCCACATCCACGCTCACTGCACTAGTTCGAGAGGATGATAGGTAGTTCACTCTCAAATACACAATTCAATGCAGCAAAGGGAGGCGCACTCTTTAATGGAGTCAATAAAATATCTCAATGTAGCTCAATGAAGTTAGGGTTTTTTCTAGAAAAACCACTAGCTAATCAATGGAGGCATCCCACAGCACACACTTCAACGGTCTCAGCTCCATGAAAGTAGAAATTAGGGTTAACTCATACCAAAAGTGAAATCACCACGCAAGGATGGCATGTGCTAGTGGAAGAGAATGTGCCAAATAATTGATACGCAGTTGTACTACAAACGCTCGGAGGCTGAGGTATGAGCAATGACCTCTCAACGCACAAATAAACAACTTCTCAGCCAGGGATACGCTGGATAAGAATAATGCACTCCTGAATTAGGGTTTGCAGGTGCATAGTTACCGGAGAAGGCAGAACATGGTAGGATTCAGGTCTGGAAAGGCATGCAAGCAGAATTCTGAATTAGGAATTAGGAGCCCCTTTGGGGCAGATAGATAATTGGCAAACACAAAGCTAATTTAGACCAGGAGAATAACCATATATGGAAAGAAGGATAGGCCTAAGCACACTTTTACATTAACAAATGTATATATTAATACATATGTTTTTCAGACTTCAATATGGAAAAAAATAGGCCTTGAGCACACTTTTACATTAACAAATGTACATATTAATACATTACATTACATGATGCATAACCATAAATGCATAGAAGGATAGGCTTTAAGCACACTTTTTTATTGACAAATGTATATATTAATACATAATGATTCTTGGTTTTGACTTTCAAAATATTTTTTAGACACACCAATATGGAAAGAAGGATAGGAGTTAAGCACACTTTTACATTAACAAATGTACATATTAATACATTACATGATGGATAACTATAAATGCAAAGAAGGATAGGCTTTAAACACATTTTTCTATTAACAAATATATATATTAATACATGATGAATGACCCTATGTTTTGATTTTCAAAATGTTTTTAAGACTCCCCAATATGGAAAGACGAATAAGCCTTAAGCACACTTTTACATTAACAAATGTACATACTAATACATTACATGATGGATAACCATAAATACATAGAAGGATAGGCTTTAAGCACACTTTTTTATTAACAAATGTATATATTAATACATGATGACCCTTGGTTTTGACTTTCAAAATGTTTTTTAGACTCCCCAATATGGAAAGAAGGATAGGCCTTAAGCACACTTTTACATTAACAACTGTACATATTAATACAATACATGATGGATAACCATGAATGCAGGCTTTAAGTGCACTTTTCTATTAATAAATGTATATATTAATACATGATGGATGACCCTTGGTTTTGACTTCAAATTTTTTTTTAGACTCCCCAATCATTCTTGGTTTCCCTTTTCACAATAATATTCTTCATGCCAAGGATTAGGCTTCAACAATAACAATCATAAATATTTAGAGTTAGATGGTTTTATATAAGATGACAATATGGATGATGAATAAAATGATTATTAGAATAAAAGTATCAACATTATAGTTGGTATATGAACCATTTTGTTTTTTATACTGAAGTTGATGAAGGTGAAGATGAAGATGATTATAATCTCACTTTAGTAAGATCATATAGCAATAATAATATTAATTACTTCCAAGAATAATATGAACATTGAGAATGATACATTCAATGAGATGGATGCATCTAATTAAATTAATAGATATGCTTTATGTCTCAAACTTTAAAATAATTCATTTTTATTTGGTAAGTATTAATCATTTAATTAATATGGTTACAAGTCATAAACTAATTTAAGTAATAATAATTTAACATTAAGCATTTAATTATGTATTCTTATCCTACATTTCATAATAATTTTCAAATGTGACATGCTTTGATT
Source organism: Pseudotsuga menziesii (assembly GCA_001517045.1). Lineage (NCBI taxonomy): Eukaryota > Viridiplantae > Streptophyta > Pinopsida > Pinales > Pinaceae > Pseudotsuga > Pseudotsuga menziesii. Next base: position 54,798 of record LPNX010709832.1, on the reverse strand, counting down.
CTTACTTGAAGGTGATAAACATCATAACTTATTATTGGAGGGGCCTTGATTTCAATCATGACCCAATTAAATTAATAGATATGCTTCAGTATTTAGATGTTTGATTATTGGTTTTCTTTTTTATTTGTCTAAAATTGAAAATTTTGTATGGTTTTTATTTGGCATTAGATGAGGATATAAATAAAATACATTGTCTTTGATGTTTATGATTATAGTATATTAATTATATCATGTTATGAGTACAATGATACTAATGGTTTACATAGTGTGACCAGAAAGTCATAGATATATAAAGATGTTGAACTACACTAAATTGTGTGAACTTCAGATTTAGTCTAGATGCTATGATTTGTTTATTGATGAGCATGATAATGTCAAATTTTTATATTGGGTTAAATGACCAGTTGATGTCAATTGTGAAGAAACAAGAAACATGCTTACTAATTACTTTACACATGGATGGTAGGGTTGTATGAAAATTGTACATGGTATCAATGGGAGGGGATAAGCAACATTCCTACTTCTGTCTAGTCGCACTCCTTCGGTGAAATGGATTGAAAAGTAAAAGTTAAATTTTATCCAAATATTTCACCCTACCATGAGGGTGGGCAACCGATTTGGTCACTCTCTAGGTCTAATAGCTCAATAGGATAATAATTATAAATCCCACCAAGGCAAGTTAATAATTGAAAGACATAAAGACTCATATCTCCCTTATTATTAAGCACAGGTAATGAGCATATAGACAAAATACACTTGGCATATATTGATTATTTAGCATTAAGAAAATGTAAGGAATATATATGTATGGTTAATGTATTAATATAGGGAAATGGATATTTTACATTAAAGAAAATAGTTTATTTTAGGATTTGTGCATTTATTAAGAATTTTTTTAAATTAAGTAGAAATAACTCACTTAAAAGTTCATCCACATTGAAAGAAATCTAGGAAACATCTAGGAGTAAATAAGAGGATAATTGGAAATTAATGAGTTAAATTGAAGAGAAGTAAATTTCAATTAAAATAGAAAATGGTAATTTCATGTGCACACACTAAATGATGAAAGAGGACAATGATAAACAAACCAAAAAAAAACATTCGAGTAAAAATATGAGAAGTAATTGCATTTATGAATTATATTCTTTATTTTTAATTTTAAATAAATGAATTACTTTTGCATTGAATGATATATGGGTGGGTGGATATTATGTAATAAGTAATTATTAAATTAACATTTAGCAAACGAGAAGGGACTAGTACTTAGACCCTAATGTTGAACACTTATCATAATACTAAATTGTTCTTTGCTAGATTGTTGCAGAATTCGGTTTGTGCATGTTACATGTAGGAAGTGGGAACTTCAAAAATGTGAGAAGTTGTACTTTGTCATACTAGTTTCGAAACTATTTCATTCAACTCCATCTTAATTTAAGGGTCATAATGAAAGTTAGTACTGATTAAAAGTTGGTATGGTAGTTTGAATAGATTAATAATAATATGAGTATTTTAAAAAACTTGTTTCTTTGAATGATCGGAGCTAGGGTTATGGCGCTGGGCTCTCGCTATGTCACAGGCTCCCCATGGCGGTCTCTGCTACTGGACCGGTTCTTCTGGTCACCCTTTCTGTGACGGTTGTTCTCTTCCCTCTTGGGCTCTCTGGTCTGCCTCTCCCTGTGTTTTTGTGGGCTGGCGGGTCTTACCGTCTTCTCTTTCTGTGGGTTCCCGGGTTTCTGGGCTTCTGGGTCAGTCTCATCCTTATTTTGTGGGCTGGTGCTTGTTAGATTTATCTGCTCTCTTCGGTCAGTTTTTGGTGTGGTTCTGTTTTTGCAGGGTGGTATTCTCCACATTGTGCGGCCATCTTGGAGTCCCTCCCCTTAGCTTGGGAACTAGTACCAACCAAGGGAAAAAAGTGGGAAGGAATCACATTTCTGTTGCCTCTGTGGGTTTTGGGTTTTGTCGAGTTCACCACCCCTACATGGGCTTCTCATTGTTTGTATTTGGTTTTATGTTGTCCCTGTCAACACGGATTTGGTTGACTTCTATGGTTTTCTTGGCCGTCTCCGAGGATTTAGGGTTCTTTTCCGGATTGTGTCTCTCAACCCCACTTTTTCTTTCACGTGGTTTCTCCACTGGATTTCCTGTCTGACCGACAGTATCTCGAGTATCTTTCTTTATTTTTTCTTTATGTCTCTTGGGTTTCTTCTGGTTCTTGTTTTCTGTGGGTTGACCCCAGTTTTTCCAGCACTGGGTCTGGTTTTGCCTCCTTGGTCAGTCTGGGTCGGGTGGATAGGCACTCTTCTCCCCCTTGGCCGGTTTCTGGCGACCGTTGCCGGGAATTCGTATATTTTGGCACTTGGCTGTCTGTCTCGGCTATTTCGGGTTGACTTGTGGGTTTCCATCATGGTAGACTTTCCGATACCCACGAGCTTCCGTCGCAAACGACATGCCAAATGCATAAAATCACAAGAGGGGCGCTTTCATTTTGTGCTTGGTCATGATATATTTATGGATAGGGTTTCTTCATTATGCTCTCGTGCCTTAGTCAGGCATTTGCAGTATTGCAGGTTGGGGAAGTCATCTTGGATAGAATAGGCCATGGACCATTGGAATCCCCTTTTCGACTACATCCCCACCATTAGTCTTTTATCGAATGGGTGGATTGTTTTTGTCTTCTTGGAGGAAGCTCACTGCACTCGTATTCTTGATGGCATTTGGCGCATTGGAAAAGGTTCCTTGGTGCTGAAACGATGGCACACCCATTTTGACCCTCTTCAGGAAAGGATTTCTAAACGACACCTCTGGGTGCTGCTCCCACATCTACCTTTCCCTCTCTGGAATAAGTATGTCTTAGAAAGCATTGCCAACACTATAGGCAGGTTCGTGGCAGTGGACGATGACTTCCATCTTGCTTTCGACAAAAGGATTACGCAGGTCTTGGTCAAACTGGACATTTCACTCGGGTTGCCTGCTGAGGTCGAGATTTTATGCAATGAACGTTTAATGATCTTGAAACTGGATTACCTGCATGTTCTATTCCGCTGTAGAGTATGTCACGAAACTGGACACCTTCGAAGATCCTATCCTGTGCTGCAATCTACGAGCACATCCTCGAGTCCTGTAGGCTCACCGACTGTGATCGATTGGGCTGTCACTGAAGCACGAGAACCTACCTCACCAGGTATTTTTCCCATTCTCAAGCCCTCTCGGATGATGTCACAGATTCCTTTCTAGATGCCATTGATGATTTAGTCCAGTCTCGTGCAAATGTTCCTCCTTCTGATTCTTCCCTGGCTCCCTCTCCTCTCTCAGTCTCGATGCCGGTCCCCATTCGATCTTCCCTTGATTTTGACCATGCCCCCTTACCAGACCCTTTACCGCATGACATACCGATCTCGAGCTCCTCTCTGTATTTACCTTTACTGACTCCTGTGGTATCTCCACTCCTTACCAACCAGTCTCATCCTCATGCTCCTTTGCCTCCTACACACTCTTCCCCCTCACGATCCCAGACATTACCATCATTAATGTCTCTCGTGGATTTTTCACCTCTCACAAACTTGAACACTCCTCCGGCTGTGGTCACTTCACCTCTCAGCCCTGCTTCATCCCCATATTTTTCCGACCCCTCCCTCCAGAAGTCGTTGTCCATGTTCTCTGCCACACTCCTACCTCTCCCTCCACCTTGCATCTGAATTCTATCAGATTTTCCAATGTGACTCTTCGAAAGATGAAAAAGGACAAATCGATGGGGGACTTCACCACTGCTTCACCTCCCTATATACCCTTATCTGTATGCATCAAAAATGTTTCCCGTGGTTTACCCTCTCGAGGACTTAGAGCGTTGTCTCCCCAGCAGGATGTTCCTTAATGAAGATACTGTCCCTTAATGTCAGGGGTCTTGGAGGTAAGACCAAACATATTTGCCTCCGCAATTTATTCCTATCTCTGGGTTCGGATATGATCCTCCTTCAGGAGACCATGTGCAGCACATATCCTGCGTACTTGCTTTCTCCAAACTCTTACCCTCTTGGGAATTTTGTGCGACCAATGCATCTGGCCTCTCGGGTGGGCTCCTCACAGACTGGAATCCTCTGTGTGTCAAATGTCGAGCTTTTGAGACATGTGCTGGCATCCTGGTTCATGCTTCTTTTCGGGGTTTACCATTCCCTTTGGCCATTCTTAATGTGTATGGTCCCTATCGGGACCGAGATTTTTTTTGGGAAAAGGTTCACAAAGGTGGTATTCTCAGTATTCCGAATCTGGTCCTGGGGGGTGATCTTAATCTGACTTTTAAATCCTCCGAGATTTGGGGAAAGAAAGCCTCACCTGATCCCCTTTCCTCACACTTTTGGTCCCTGTTCAACTCTGTGGGACTGGTGGATATTGCACCCTCGATGGCTGGGCCGACATGGCGGAATGGTCGTTCTGGTAATGAGGGCATTAGCAAGAGATTAGAAAGATTTTTTATTTCTTCATCCTTGATCCCGTCCCTTGGGGTTCATAGGGTGTGAAGCCATGTGTCTGATATCTAGGATCACCATCCGATTTGCCTTGAGTGGAATTCGCAAAGGGGGTCATGCAATTACCCATTTAAGTTTAACCGATCTTGGTTTGAAGACCCTGAATTCAATCGGTGGCTCCTACAGGAATGGTCTGTACTTAACCCTAGGGGTACCTCTCATGACCTTGCAACCTTTTATCACAGGTTACATTCTCTCAAGCAAGAGGTAAAGGTATGGATCAGGGACAAAAATGCTCAGATGGATTTTGAGGTGACCCATCTTGACTGTGCTATAGTCTCACTCCTCTCGAGCTCCTCTGCGGGTATTCTTTCACATGAAGACCAGGAGTCCTTAACTCTTCTTCGAGCAGAGAAAAAGAAGATACTGGAGCACTATCTTCTGACTTGGCAATTGAAAAGCCACACCAAATGGGCCCATTTGGGTGATTCTAACACCAAATATTTCCACACTTTGGCTTCAGGGAGGAGGAAACAGAACTCGATTTGGTCTCTGTGTGATGAGAATGGTATTGTCTATGAAGATGAGTCTGCCCTTAAGGAGTTGGGACAGCTACATTTTGCTCATATTTTTCGTGATGATAAAAATACTTGCCTATTGGAGCAACTTAAGGTTGTGATGCTTTATCCTCACATGATCTCCAATGGAGGTGCCCTCTGTCTCTCTGACCTTGTATCACTGAAGGAAATTGAGTCAGCACTGAAATATTTCAAAAAAGACAGAAGCCTCAACCCGGATGGCTGTCTTGTTGAGTTTTACCTACACTTTTTTGATATATTGGGACTTGACCTAGTGAATGTTGTTGATTCTGCTAGGGTTTCAGGCTTTATCCCTCCCTCCCTGAATTCCACCTTCCTTGCTCTGATCCCCAAAAAAAGATAAGCTGTCATCCCATTTCCTTATGTAATCTGCTGTATAAATTGATCTCCAAAGTTATTGCTGTCCGGCGTAAGCCCTCCCTGGATTCCTATATCTCTCAAGAACAACATGGCTTTCTTAAGAACCGACAGATCGTTGAGCCTATTGGTATTGTTCAGGAGACTCTCCATTCTGTTAAGACTAAGAATATCTGTGCCTTCATTCTCAAGTTGGATCTGATCAAGGCTTTTGATCGTGTTAATTGGTCTTTTGTCTGTCTCATCCTGATACAGATTGGGGCTCCTCTCCTGGTCGTTAACTGGATCATGGGATGCCTCACCTCTACAAATTTTGTTGTCCTTGTCAATGACACCCCTTCAAAGTTTTTCTCTGCTTCTCGCGGAATCAGACAGGGCTACCCTCTGTCCCCACTGCTCTTTATCCTTGTCATTGAAGGTCTCAGTCTCTTAATATCTGATGCCAGTGACCATGGCCTCATTCGTGGTATACAGATCACTTCCTCACACACTCTTACCCACCTCCTATTTGTTGATGATGTTATCTTATTGGGTACGGGTACTTTACAGGAATGGATTGCCTTTGATGTTATACTGAGTACCTTTTGCAAGGCCTTAGGGATGAGCATTAGTTTGGACAAATCGTGCTTACTATACAATAATATGGCAGATGAAATATTCCAGGACATTGCTAGGGTCATCCCATATTAGATGGAGCCCCTTGTTTCAGGTTTTAAATACCTGGGTTATTTCTTGAAACCATTGGGTTACAGGGTAAGTGATTGGATTTGGCTGGTACAGAAATTTGAGAAAAGGATTTGTCACTGGTCTCATAAGTTACTCTCTTTAGGAGGCCATTTGATATTGGTCCAAGCCGTGCTATCCAATATTCCGGTGTATTGGTTGGGATTAGCGCCCATCCCTTTGTCCATTCTCCATAGGCTTAGAAGCATAATGTTTGCTTTTTTATGGGGCTCGACTGGTAATAACCGTAAGTACCATTTGACTAATTGGTAGAGTCTCTCTTGGTCGAAAGAGAATGAGGGCTGGGGTATTAAAAATTTATACTGGTTTAGCACTGCTCTTTGTCTTAAGAACCTATGGATGGTATTGATGAACAATAGTCTCTGGCATTGGGTTCTTACCAGCAAGTATTTAAAAGGTCTCTCAATGGTTGATTGGCTTAGGAGAAAAACTTTTGGCACTCGCGAGGTCTCTGTCATTTGGAAGGGTTTTCTCCAGACTCTTCCCTGGCTGGGTTGCCAGCTTGCATGGCAGGTGGGGAATGGTTCAGATGTACTTATCGGTATTGATCCTGTCATTGGTGTACACACTTCCAGCTCACTCCCGGATGGATTAAGATCCTACCTTGAGGATTTGAATATCACAAGCACACAATACATTACCTAACTCTCAACGTTACTGGTACACAGCTGATGAATTATGTATTGATGGTGCTTGGAAAGATGCTTGGGATAAATATACTCGGGGACTGGAACTCTGTGGCATTCGTCTCTCTTCTCAGTCCGATACTCTATTATGGGCATTTAACAAGCATGATGGCTCCATCTCGGCCAAATTGGTATATGAATGCATCGTGAATTCGAGGCTCCCTCCTCCGAGCAGCAGGATACATACTTTCTTATGGTCAGGCTCTATTCCGAAGAAGATTGGTTGTTTCATTTGGCTCGTCTTGAGGAACAGAATCCTCAACTGCGATAACCTCTAGAAACGAGGGTGGCATGGACCTGGTATATGTCCACTATGCAATTTAAATGAGGAATCTGTCTTGCATATTTTCTCCTACTACTCTTTCTGGAAGAATGTCTTATCCCAAATCTGTGATCAGCTCCATATTTCACCCCCTCCTCGAGTAGCTACTCTTGGCTTGTACATTGAAGAATGGATCTCTCGGTACTCAAGGCACTCTATGCACTGGACTATACCCATATTCACGATGTGGTCCATCTGGAAAGCTCAAAACTTGATTATTTTTTAGGAGAAGAAATTGTCTGTCCTGGACATTCTGCACCAGATCAATTCTTTCATACAACTATGTAGTCCTGTAGCTGTTACTAGTAAAAAGATCAGGATGATTGGGCCTTCTCCATGCTTGGTCTTCCCCTATGGTTTTTTTGATGGAGCTTCTACCAACAATTTGGGTGGTGTTGGTCTTTGCCTATACCTGAATGTGTCACATCATTTCGAATTTGCGCTGGGGTTTGGAGATAGTACCAACACTAAAGCCGAAATTCTCGGCTTGTGTGCTCTTTTACATACCTCCCATATGATGGGGATTCCTTTATCCCATATTTTCGGTGACTCCTCAGTCATCATCAACTGGGCAAAGGGATCCACTGATCTCTCCCCACCTGAACTTTTTCACTGGTGTGGGAAAACTAGAAAGCTTATTAATTGCTTTCCTGATTTGTCACTTTGTCATATCTACCGTGAACACAATCAGATTGCAGACCGCCTTTCTAAAATTGCCCTTTCCTTGGCTCCGGGATCGGGAGTCTGAATTTACTGAAGACCATTTGATCACTCATGGGACTTATCAACTCTTTTGATTTTTGCTTGGGGAGCTTACTCCCTATTTTCTTTATTATTGTATGTATATGAGGCACATGATTGGGCTCTTTTAGCATGGTGCTCTGATCTCTTTGGCCCACGGTAGATATGATTTACCTGACAGATCTGTTATATGATGAGACAGTTTACTGATGGGACCACTTTTTTCCAGCTACTCCCCCTGGTAGCTTCTGACTGTGAGGTGACTCTTCAGGTATATGTTGTATTCTTCACCTGATTGTAACCCATTCATGGGTAGGCACTATAGATGCCCTTTGATTCTTAATAGAATATCAAGGACAAGCTTTTTTCTTCGTGAAAGAAAAAAAAAAGATTAATAATAATATGATATAATATTAATAAAAATATGTATATGATATCAAATGAAAAATATTGTATAAACAATGTAAGGTTACATTAAAAATGAATAATCATTTATTATTTAAATTCTATTACATTATATAAAAAGTTTTATTTATGTTTTTTTTTAAAATTCAAACTAACATACATTATTTTTAATATTAGATGACAAGTTATATTAAGAATGAGTAATCATTTATTATTTATACTCTATTACATTATATAAAAAGTTCTAATTATGTTTTTTTTAAAATTCAATCTAATATATAAACTAATTTTAATATTAAATGATAAGTTAGTGGATCTTTTTATATATATACTTTAGAAAAACTACTAGGTAATCATATTATATTAACTTTTGGAGAGATTCAACATCAATAATTATTTGAGAAATCATATCATGGTATTTTAAAAGAGTTTGTGTTCAAATTACAATCTCATGTTAATTGGGATATCAAACCATTTCAATTGATTAATTTCATTAAGAAATTGATAGTTAAAACAATTGCAACAACAAAATTGGAGATTCATTTCATAATTAAGAATTAATAAAAATCTTGATTCCAATTAAACCTATTGAAAAGATTCAAACAAAATGAGAGCACTGATAGAACACAGATTTAATCAATATATATATATATATATATATAGTCAACAATTGAGTGGCATGGAAGATAGGTAATGGAAGGAGAGTACAAGTAGGAGAAGATCCATGGGCAAGTTCTGGTGAGGATTATCGATTATCAGACCAAGTAATTATTCAGTTAAGAGCCAAAAGAGTCACAACACTAGCCAGAAGCCCAAGCACAACAACCCCAGTTAAGAGGCAGGACGAGCTGGAAAAGGACAGATGAACTGGGTTTACTAGGAGCATCAACAGTAGAATGGAATTGTTATGCCACAATATTTGTCAGCTGCTTCATTCATCTAGAGGGGGACGAGCCAGACAAACTCATTTGGACAAAGAATGGCAAAGACAGAAGATTCTCCGCAAAACTAGGTTACGAGGTAGCAACAAGAGATGAGCGAGAAGGCAAGCATCTCTGGCGGTGGATGAAAATCTAGAAGATTCTAGGCCCGCTAAAAACAATTCTAACATTGTGGATTGCCTTAAGCAACAAACTTTTAACTTGAGAAATCTTAACAAAGAGAGGATTCCAAGGGCCAAGAATATGTGTGTTGTGTAAATCTACAAATGAAACAACATCTCATTTAATCTGTACTTGCTCATATGCAGGTCATGTTTGGGAAAAGGCCGCTAGAATACTAAACCAAGCAACGACACCCAGGATGGAGCTCACGCTAGAACAAAGCATCAAGAAATGGTTGATTTATCAGGGGTACTTAACTATGAAGTTTTCCTTGCACTATTTGTTTTTACCATCTGGGAAGCAAGAAACGAGGCAGTTTTTCAAAACAATTGGACTCCACCAAAAATAACAGAAATCCTGCTTATGCAGAAAGTAATGGAGCACCGAAATATGCCCAAATCAACCCCGTTGAGAATGATAATAGCTCCCGAGATCAATAAAACAATTCATGGGGCTTATTTTGACAAAGCCAACCAAGGTGAACCATCATTAGGGGGAGGAGGAGTTGTGTATCTAACAGAAAATGAGAAGATAGAAGTAAAATTTGCTCCCTGTCGAGCTTCAAACAACGAAGAAGAACTCTCGGCACTATGGGTCATCTTCAAGATAGCCATAAATAAACAATTGAAAAAATTACAGCTACTTGGAGACTCCAAAATGGTAATAGAATGGGCCAATGGGAAAATTCAGATCAATGCACCACATCTCCAACATTTATTGACAACTATTAAAGAACAAATAGTTTTTTTAAAATCGCTAACCTTCACACACAAACAGGGAATTAAATATGGAAGCTAACAAGCTATCTAAATTGGTACTTGCTCTCCCCGAGGACTAACAGAGGTGGAGAAAAAAATCAACGATCAAAGAGATAACCAATTTCTAGTTATGTAAGAGGAAAGATTCGATGAAATACAAAGGATTTTGATGAGAAAGAGAAGGAAACAAAAAAAGAAAATGATATTGTGAAAAGAAGACTGAACCAAGCTAGGAAAATGGCAAAATGTCAAAATTTTCAGAAGTTGTACAGAAGCCATGAAGGCCAAACTTGTTATTGTAAGCTCTATATGGGCAATTCAAGTATATTCAAATAGAATAAAGATTTTTTCCATTGGGAATATATATATATATATATACACACACACACACAATCTTGTATTATGTATATTACTGCACCATAAGGGCCAAAGTTGTTGTCATTTTGTATCGTGATAAATTTTATTTTCAATAGATCCCTTTGATGTATATAACCAATTACAATATTGCATATTATGTTAAATGTATTATCAACAAATCGGTTCATCATGTGTATATATACAAGTTATCCAATACAGAGAATTTACTTCCCTACATCGAGTCCAAATCTTGATTTGGCCAATATCTTTGGTAATAAATAATGTTTAATTCTAAACAAAAATGTATTAAAACACAACCTTGCAATTACACATTTTAATTTAGATTGAGAAGTAGCTGAATTTATTAACTACTTAAACTTGGGACTTCTTAAGCTTTACTAATTGATAACATAAAACCATGGAATTAGACCATTTATAGCGTGTATATATATAAAGAGGAAATGGCTTAATAATATTAAAATTAAGTAGTTGTAGCAAGTGATATAATATTAAAAGTTTCATAGTAAGAAAGTAATCTTATCTTCATAAAAAGCTAAATATAAGTATACTAAAGATGTGAATATCTAAATAATGTAAGAAACTAAATATATGTATAGTAGAGATTGTGAATATCCCAATAACAGTTAATACCAAGTTGCATAGAGATCAAAAATAACAATAGTAATGATCATCTAACATTTTCTTAACCATCAAGCCCACTCACGTTGTATAAATCTTTTAAATGTATATTATGTTTGAATATATGCCATTGTATTTAAACTAATTTACACTTATTCATAATTGAATATATGTTTGTGTTTGTGCTGAATCAAGTATGATTGTGGGCATACTACATTATATCATATATACTTATGTATGTTGAATCAAGTATAATTGTGGACAAATAATTATACATGTATATAGTGTGTGTGTTTTTCACTTCTTATTATAAAATGTTTTAAAGAATAAATAATAATAATTATATCTATATGCATACACAATTATAAATATTGAATTAATGATGGGCATTCTACATCTCTTATATATATATATTCTCACTTATAAAATAACAAAAGAAGAAAAATATTATCTCACTTTTTTAAGAGTTATTTTACAACTCTTGTACCTAAAGTAATATATTAAAAGGTTAACAATAGGCAACGGTGTTACATATAATATCAGAGCTACGTTTACTACACTAAGGCCTTGTACCTACATTATGTCCAAATAAATTACAAATTAAAAGTAAAATGTAATTGATTTATTTACAATTGAAAAAAAAATGTCCTTAATAAAATCTTTGAATTATGATCATTGTCATAACAAGTTTAAGAAATTGAAAGAAGAGGAAGGAGAGGCAGGGCTACCAAAAGTCATGGTATGCATCATCCACTACCACCACAACTTACACCTCCACATTCTCCATAGGGAAGAGGAACTTGATCTCCTTGTAGGAGAAGTGATGACGATGATGCATTCTTTGAAGTATGATTGATGGCTTGATAAATAGACTAGATAGTGAAAATGTTGGAGGTTCAATCATGGAGAGGGATCACAACATCCTCCAAATACTAATTCCTATAGGGATTTAGCAAAGGTTAAATTCCTAGAATATATCTAAAATCTCATGGCAGTTGTTTGACGAATATTTCAAGGAATGTTAGCTCTTAGAAGAATTCATAGAATGACGGTAAAATGATTTTAACCCATTAAGACAAGGTATCATATCATATCTTGAATATGAAGCCCAATTCATGTAATTGTTGAGATGTGCACCACATTCGAGCACAAAAAAAGTATAGGTTAAAAAATTTCTGTATAAAATTAATTACAATATCAAATCAAAGGTTCAAATATTAAGTAACTTAATATCACACTAGCTATCACATCTATAATCAATCTCTCAATGAATACAATGTGCAAAATGTACAACTAATAATGTTTACATATGACAAGACTAAAAGCACCCCAAAATATGCAATAATCATCGACATTAAACAAAATCGTCATTCTTCTAAACCCTAGAGTCACAAGTCAAATAAAACATATCAATGAATAATTATCAATATATCACAAAATGAATCAACTACTTCGCTTCAAAAGTTAGAAAAATAATCAAATAGTTAAGCATCCCTATCACATGTGTCAATCCACTCCAAATACTAGCATCCACTAAAACGAATAAACCACCTATCGCAAGTCATCCTAAGCATTACACCTATTGAAAATAAATCACGAACTATCCATTAAGGATGTAGATCATCCACCTATCACAAGGGAAAACACACTCTCATCACAAGAGAAACTAGGGTTTAAACCCATCAAACCCTCCCTGAGTACAACAACTCATCTCAAGCACGCAAAGGTTTCACCACCAAACCTTTCTAAGGTTCAACTACTTAGATCTAAAGCTTTTAAAGCAACATGAAGGCAATACAAATTTAATTTATGCTAATACCATGTGGAAATTTCAAAATAGGCTTAACACAACCTCAAAAAATTAACCTCATTTATTTGAGGTTTCTTGGATTTATTTCTTGTGAACTTTCAATATTGTGGTTCAATGTAAAATAAATTATAGCAACGACTATTTCACTTGTCTAGCCATATGTATAATCTGGCCAATGAAAATAAATATTAGAACAATGTACTACAAGAGAACAATATTTCCATCCCTAAAGGCACAATCCCCAACATACAATAGATCTAAACATAAGTTATAAACAACAGATTTGTTATAGCCATAAATCTATGCTCTTAGCTTCCATTCACTTGTCAAATCACTAAACAAAATCCATTCATTGTCATGTTAAATCAATGTATATAATATAGGTTGAAAATCACATTTACAATTACACAATTTGAACATAATACACTCCATATATACAACAAATGAAGATACAAGTACATACCAAAAGTGTGCATCACAAGTGAGTAAAACATGTCTCTCAAACTTATCACAAGATATGACTCTCCAATTCATCCAAGCCCTAGATGAGGCACCCATCATCAACAACAAATTGTAATGTCATTATATTTGGGTCCACTCCATTGTATACACTCAATGGGTTAGTCAACATGCCACATATGATAACAACCGCCTAAGTGTTTATACTAGCATTATATTCAAAGTCGAGCATCCACTAAAACTGAACCATTCATATATCCATCATGGCATCACAAGGAACTCAGAGATTTAGCACTCTCCTAATTATATGAAAAAACACTTTTGGAATAACCCTAAAATTTATCAAGGCGCCTCCTGAATATCATCATAGAAAACAAAGCTAGATTATACAACCTCACAAACCAAATCCATAAATTAACCAAGGAGGTAGGTGATCTCACTACACAATCAATCTCATCTCATATCCCACCTAGTCCCCTACCAAATTCTATCGTGCATGCTACTCCACTACATAATTTGATTCCAACACCCTATTTTGCCTTTAATCCACTAGCTAATATTATACTACAAAATATGTTATCAAATCTGTCAAGTGCAAGTATTGGGATCCACCCATCTGGATTTTCAATGAGCCCCCTTGTCCATGACAACAAAGTGCCATAGATCAAAATATTTAATCTCTTCATTTTTCAATAATATTAATATCATTTTCATCCATAAAATCAATTTCAACTCCATCACCCTCACCATTGCTACTACAAATTACAACACTAAATTTCAAACCTCCGGTTTTTTTTTACTTTGTAATTACAAATAAATAAAAGTAATTTAAATTTAAATATTTTAAACTTTAAAAAATAAATAAAATCATTTTTCCACTATACAAAGGGGTGACATCTAATCCCCATTTTCCAGTGCACATTTTCTAAGAAATGTTTTCTAATTGCTTACTTATTAATTCTCTTGTTTATAGCACTTGCATTTTGAAAGACATGTTTCCTCTATCTTACCACCTCTTCAATCTCAGTCTCCCCGGTAAGTTCCTCCCTCGTGTCGTATCATCCTGGATCGTTCGTCCAGTAGTAAAAAACTAATGTTTTATAGTTCCCCAGTTTACCTCTTCTCTGGGTGAAAATCAAGCAAGCGAGGCATCTTATTCGTTGTCATTTGCTTGCATTTACTTTTCAAAATGATATCAACTCCTAGGTGAGCTAGCCAACTTGTGAGAATACCTCACGAAGCTATAAACACCAACAAAAATTACTGTTTATTTTATCTTCTCAGATTCAGATTAAAGCCTTGCTCATCGATGTTATAGAGATTTTCAAATATCTCATAATTAATTATATCCATCTCATTAAGCTGGTTACTTTGTGCTCCTATGATGAGTCGTTAAGTTTTCATGCCATGAGATGGTTACAATGGACTTTTGTCTCACAATTCCTTTCAGTGCTACCTCTAAATCGGCGATTCAGATGTTGTAGGTTGGGCCAAGACAATAGATGTCGTTGCAGACTCGAATTATGAAATAGGATCAGAGCTAAATATTAGGGGAAATTAAATTTTCTGGCTTTTGAATATTGTAAACTACAGTTGTGACCAAATTATGTGGTTATGTAATTACTAATTATTATTCAGGTATTAGCATTTCTAATCAACAAAATTTCTTTGATAAATTTACATGTGAGTTGCAGTGTCATCCTTTGTTACGTGTTAGCGGGTTTCCACAAATGAAAATCGAAACCTGGTAATTGTCATTGTTTATATTTTTACAATCGTTGGAAGCATGTTGTCGTAACAAACTCATTGCCCGATAAATTCTGGTTTGGGTAAGAAGGGAATTATGATCTGCGACAAGTTCAGGGTTACCGCAGAATGGTGAAGAACATACAATCAACTTGAAGGGATGGATCTATGGTCATATCAAGGTCAAGAGTTACTAAATCATTTTGATTAAAGTTCAAAACAATGAGACAATGGTAAGATACCCACAGCCTTAGGCTAGGAGGAAAAAGTGGATGGCGATAAAGACATGCAAATCTTTCAATAAGGAGTTAACTTTTCACCCGACCATTTGCACCAATCGGACGACCTCTCGTCCGATTGGTGCAAATGGTCGAATGGAAAGCTAACTCCTTTCAATAATAATGGGCCGGTTCATTGGGCTTTTGCAAGGAGCTGGTATTAGTGGGCTAATCTATGGAGGTCTCATTGTCAAATTTCTTTGGAGGCCCACTTTATGGTAACCATAATTCCTATCAAACAGTTGCAGCAGATGACAAGGAGACTCGGGAACATGATTTTCCAAAGTAAAAGGTTGAACAGGGAACAAGTGTAAATGATCGGAGTCATCCATCCTATTTATATCCCCAACGGTCCATCAGCGATACGATACTGACTTGCAAAGTTTACGTGTCAAACCACAGCGATCAATCTGTCCGATTGCATGCCTTACACCGCAGCTGTCCATACACCATATTGCGTTTAATATTGGTTTGGAGTCCTGTTCAGCTCATCTCCCTTTTTCCTCATTTTCGAGCCTCTGCCTTGGGATTACCAGAAATTATAAGAGGACCTGAAGCTGCAGATCCAGCTTTGCTTTTGCTAGCTGGTTGAAGAAGTTTTCCCGATTATAAGTTTTTCTCTGTTTTTCCATCACGTACCATTTCCCTATTATTGCTCCGCTAAGCACTGAATCGCCCTTCAGACTCCAACCTTTTCCATATAACATGAGTTTCCACGTAAAAAAATTAAAATGGTTTTTTTATCTTATAGACATATAACTTTTTTCCGCTGAGAAGTAAGAACATATTAACATCTCCAATCAGCTCAAATTTGAATCATGTAAGTAAACATCCTTTCTATAAGTCTTGATCCCTCAAAGACGTCATAGATCTTAATGCAGGGACAAGGCTGAAAACTTAAAAGTAACAATGCCACAAGTCTATGAACTCGGGAAAGCGTTTGTAGATATGGTTTGAAAGAAATCGATACGGATTCAAATACAAAGAAAATAAATATTGAGATCAACATCTGAAATTTTAATATAGCATAATATTGAGATCAACGCGAAAAAGAATTAATCTTACATTAACCACATTATTCAATAATTAGGCTAGACAGGACTAGAGCAAATACTTTTTTATACCAGGCTTTTATACCAGGCTTGGGTATGGCTGCCTATCTAGGGCTTATAGGCACAACTCCACAAGAAAATTGCGCAGAATCGTGAAGAACTTTGTGTGTAATCAAGATACAGATCAGTTTATATGTCGTAATTGCAAGGAGGCTGATTGCAAAGAGATATGCAAGGTGCATTCTACAGCTAGAATCATATATCTAAAATGTCTTCACCTTCCACCACTTTCACTGACTAATTGATGTGATGCAAAGTTGCAAACAGCACAAAGACACTGTGATAGTCTTCATATCATCTTCCAAAGACAATATCAATCAGCAATAAATGCAATAGAGAATTAAGATTAATAATGCTAGTAAATTCCCTTTACAAAACTACACTGCATTTTGTATGGGCACTTAACATCCAAGCCTTTATAGATGCCCACATAAAATAGGAGAGGTTCTGGAAAACCGAGGTAAACTAATAAAGATACTTGGATCTCTTTCTGATGAAATTTGATGCAAAACAACTTTTATTAGATAACGATCATGCTACTTTAGGATCATTGGCCAACTCAAGCAGTGCCTCTTCCAAGAAACAACTAGGAAATAAGTCACTAACATTGATGATATCTAGCTACTTTACATCCTGCGTAGTCTTGATATTGTCAAGTCTCCAGCCCCAAATCCTTCTACGACAGCCCTTGCAGAGGGAAACTCTGCCCTAGATGTGGAGCTGCAAAGAGCAATATGTTACGATCCAAAGTTAAGCGCCATTGGCAAGGCGTTTCAGAGGGCACGTCGGGTTGCGTTATTCAAGAGCGTACGACAAGCCTATGCGTGGGGATGCACTATTCAAGAGCACACAACACATATGTAAGATTTTGGTAGCCTTGGTGGCCGGCTCATGGCAAGACGAACATGACATTGTACCAACGTGTTGGATCGCTGGGAGGACCAAGGGAAGATGTTGAGCCAGGTGACTTGCATCCCGACGAGCGTCTACTAGGTGGACTCGACGGAGGATGATGCAGCGAGCATTACATAAGTGCGATGTGACACTCGGTTAGGACAATGTGCATTGATGGATGTCTAAGGAACACATCATTATGTTGGCATGCGGTTGGACTTGGCTTGGTTACAAGGACGACACCTCAAGGTATACTCAAGGATTGATCATGGCTGAGCATGCGGGCACGAGTAAACACGTCATCGGTCGTCCAAGTGTTGGCTCTAGGGTGAACGTGCGACGGACTGCATGGTCTACGGTTGGGTGATGTTGCAACAGGTTGCATCGACTACGGTGAACGAGCATTTAACAATCCACGCGACTCTAAGGTGTCTGACTCGAGTTCGGTTTGGCTAGTTTCGGTTAGGCGTAGTCCAAGTGAAACTTGCGGTTGATGGCCAAGCCCAGCTCTCAAGCTCACCTCGGTGCCGCGCGTGTCTTGGCTTTCGAACGGTATGGGACGCTCGAGACGGTTGGAATAGCCTAGGCCCGTGACAAATGGTATCAAAGCCACATTCGATTGGCACATACACGAGAGTGTCTCTTCACCACCAACCCCTCTTTCATTGACTTGCCGATGGAGCTAAGTTGACGAGGACGTCAACATCTTTAAGTGGGGGAGAATGTTACAGCCCTAAGTTAAGCGCCATTGGCAAGGCGTTTCAAAGGGCGCATCAGATTGCGTTATCCAAGAGCGCACGACGAGCCTATGCGTGGGGATGCGCTATTCAAGAGCGCACGACGCGTTCGTAATATTTTGGTAGCCTTGGTGGCCAGCTCATGGCGAGACGAAAAGGACGGTGTACCAGTGTGTTGGATCGCTAGGAGGACCAAGGGAAGATGTTGAGTCAAGTGACTTGCATCCCAGACCGGCGAGCGTCTACTTGGTGAACTCGAGAGAGGATGATGCAGGGAGTATTACATAAGTGCGACGTGACACTCGGTTAGGACAATGTGTGTTGATGGATGTCTAAGGAACCCATTATTATGTTGGCATGTGGTTGGACTTGGTTCGGTTGCAAGGACGACACCTCAAGGATTGATCCTGGCTGAACATGAAGGTATGGGTAAGCACGTCGTCGGTCGTCCAAGTGTTGGCTCGGGGGTGAGCGTGCGACAGAATGCATGGTCTACGTTGAGTGGCGTTGCAACATGTTGCATCGCCTATGGTGAACAAGCATTTAACAAGCCACACGACTCTAAGGTGTCTAACTCGAGTTCGAACAGGATGGTTTCGGTTAGGCATAGTCAAGGTGAAACTTGCGGTTGATAGTCAAGCCCAACTAGCAATCTCACGCCGATGTCATGCGTGTCTAGGCTTTCGAATGGTATGTGAAGCTCGAGACGGTTGGAAAAGCCTAGGCCTGTGACACAATAGACTTCAATTACATCTTATGAATTTTCAAAATTAAATAAATATGTAATATACTACGGGTAGAACTGAAAGAGCGTTTTAAAATGATTTTACGATTTCAACTGATTGAACTAAAAGAGAGTTCTAAAATTCTTTTACAATTTCAGTTGATCGAATAAGATGTGGACTGCTAGTTAGTTGTGGTTTTATTGAAAAAAAATGTTGATGTTCCTCTTTTTTCCTAGAGGAAAGTTCATTGATGGCTTGATATCTTTCTTCATGGACTGCAAACCTAGAGAGTTTGGTTACTTGCTTTGGAGGATAACTCACCTTGGAGTGTTGGGCATCTTGGATGAGGGTGTTGTTGATGTATTTGTAACTTCGGAATGTATTCACTTGTATATCTTATGTATTGTACCCTGATGTTCCTATCGGAAAGTATCAGTAATGTAATTGAGTCAAGTCATACCCCGATGTTCCTATCGGGAGAATCAATAATGTAAACAAGTCATGTAAAGTCGTAGAGGGTAACCCTACTTATTGATCAAGGGTTAAAGTCCCCGCAATTGTGGGGCACTAGGGTTATTAGACTCTCCTAGAGAAGTCGGCCCCGGTAAGTTATTGTCAAGTCGAGAATTAGTATAAATAGAGAGTGAGCCTCTCTATTTGTCACATAGTCACCCACACTCAATTGTAGCGCACAAGTGAGAGAGAAGGAGCTGGGATAAGAGAGAGAACAGCTGTCAGAGATCATCTTACTATCTTTGGGTTTTATTGCTGCTATTGGTGCTTATTCTATCTCTGAGGAAGTTGTGGGGTTTTCTCCTTTATGGTTTCCCCGAGGAAAATCTTTGTGTCTATTGTCTCTTGTGATTGATTGTTGTGCATGTTAATCTCTCAGATAAGATCCTAAGATAATACTGTCTGAATTTATAAAAATCTAACATGGTATCAGAGCTAACCTGAGAAGAAGACACTATGTAGTTGCGGAAGTTAGGGCTTCTTACTTTTTGGGTCTCTCTCCACAATCCATCAGCAAAAGGAGGCTAGGCTGAACCTCCATTGAAGGGCGCATATTTCTGTCAAAGCAGAATATGATTTTGAGCACTTTCAGTTCTTGACCTACCACTACATCGGGAAATTAGGGCTTTTCACTTAAGAGGAATTTTTGAGTGAGCCGAAGCTAAGATTGCTATCCTTCTCAAAATCAAAGTGAGAGATAAAAATCAAGGTTTTTGGTTGGGTAGAACTCCGAGAAAGTCAAACCCTAATTTTCCCTAGAACCAGAAAACCAACATTGCAAAAGATCAGCTCCAGATCCAGTTTTCAGCTTCTCAAATTGGTAAGATCTAAATCTTTTGTATTTCCATTTGAGGTTCTCAGTTAAGATATCTCATCACACCAAGCTTGATGAAAAGCTTGAGAGAGCTGATAACTTTCGAGCTTGGAAGTATAGGATCTCCCTGGTCTTGGAAGAAAATGAGTTGGACTCTTACATCAGTGAAGAGGTTCCAGTTCCAGAGGGAGATGAGGCCAATGCCTTACACAAACAGATTATTTTTGATTCAATCAAGGATCACCTCATACCACAGGTGTCCTCCCTAAAGACACCTAAAGAAATGTTTGATGCCCTGACCAAGCTGTTTGAAGGAAAGAATATAAATTGAAAGATGACTTTGAGGAACCAATTGAAGAATGTGAAGATCCAAAATGCGGAGACCATACAATCATACTTTACAAGGGTCTCCTAGATCAAAAAACAACTTGAAGTAGTGGATGAAGAAGTGGAGAATGAAAATATTGTGATGACCACCTTGAATGGTCTCCCTAGGTCATGGGACTCCTTCATTAAAGGGATTTGTGCTAGAAGAAATCTAGTCACCTTCAGTAGACTGTGGGAAGAATGCTCACAAGAAGAAGCTCGAATAGTAGCTCGAGAAGAAAAGATGGGAAGTGAAGATCAAGCTCTCACAATACACTCCAAGAAAAGCAAAAAGGACTATCATCATCCCAAAGGTAAGCATTCTAACCAGAAAAGATCTACCAGAGATCCATCTAAATCCAGATGCTATACATGTGATGAAAAATGACACTTTGCCAAAGATTGTCCTAGAAATAAAGGTGTCTCTCAAAAGAAGAACTACAAGAGAAGACATCATGCCCATGTTGCAGAGGATGATGAACCTTCCAAGAAAAGATTCAAACAAGAAAGTGAAAATTCTTCAAGTGATGAAGAGTATGTTTTGATTTCTGCCCTCACGGGAACTGTCACACATGGGAGCAAGGATTGGCTTATCGATAGTGGGGCTTCCAAGCATATGACGGGATTCAAAGAATCATTTGTGAAATTATCAGAACATGAGTCACCCCACAAGGTGAAACTTGGGGATGACTACCAATATCTAATAAAAGGTAGTGGTGAATCCTCCTACAAGTTAGATTTTGGAAAATCTATGAAGATGAAGGATGTCTTGTTTGTACCAGGACTAAAGAAGAACCTTCTCTCCATCTCTACATTGGATGCAAAATGCATGAGGGTTGCATTTGTAGATGGACAAGTTCTTATGTGGCCAAAGGGAAAGACCATAGATGAGTAGAGCCAAATGAACTTTGGCACAGAAGCCTTGCGCATGTGCACTATAAAGCACTACCACTTGCAAGGAAAGCTGTTGAAGGTCTTCCAGAAATTCAAGCAAAACATGACGGTGTCTGCAAAGGATATGCGAAAGGAAATAACACAAAGAAGACATTTCCAAGTAGCGAGAGCAAGGCAAAAAGGAAATCATCCACTCCGATGTATGCGGTCCGATGTCATCCGGTTCATTGAGTGGGTATGTATACTATGTTTCTTTCATTGATGATTTTCCTAAGAAGACATGGATATAATTTTTGAAGAACAAAGATGAAGTATTCAGCAAGTTCAAGGAATTCAAGGCCTTGATTGAGAACCACATAGAAAAGAAGATCAAAACTTTTCGATCAAACAATGGCGAAGAATTCACATCAAATGAATTCAAAGAGTTATGCAAAGATTCAGGGATTAAGAGGGAGTTAACTACTCCATATAATCGACAACAAAATGTGGTTGCAGAATGGAAGAATAGAACAATCATGGAAGTTGCAAGGGAAATGCTTCATGATCAAGATCTTCCCATGCATCTATGAGCAGAAGCTACCAGGACAGTAGTGTATGTACAGAACCGTACTCCACACAGAGTACTCAAGAACAAGACACTTGAAGAAGTCTTTTTCGGAAAGAAACCAAAGGTCAAACATCTCAGAATATTCGATTGTTTTGTGTACACACATTCCAAAAGAAAAGAGGACAAAGTTAGATCCTTCTAGAAAGAAGGGTATATTTGTGGGATATAGTGAAAGCTCAAAATTTTACAGAATATACTTCCCAGGATTCAAGAAGATCGACATTAGCAGAGACATAACATTCGACGAAGATTCAGCCTACAACAAATCTAAAAAGAGACCAGTTGAAGAGACCGAAGAAATAGAAGTGCCCAGAATTCAAGATACAACTATGAACAATGCAAATCAAGATGAAGATTGAGATATAGAAGAACCCCAGGAACCTGTAGATCCACCCCAAGAGAAGAATCCTCACAAGAGGAAACCTGCATGGGTACAACTATCCAAGGTGCAGAAAGATATGGAGCTCCAAAAGAAATGCACAGAGAAAGGAAGAGAACTCCGTCCTACTCCGGATATGTAGCCCTATTATGTGACATTTTTGGTAAAGAACCTTCCAACTATGAAGAGGCGACAGAGAAGAAAGAATGGAAGGATGCTATGATCGAGGAGTACCAGTCGATCATGAAGAATGATGTCTAGGATGTTGTTCCAAGACCAGAGGGAAAGTCTGTTGTGACTTCCAAGTGGATCTATAAGATCAAGCATGCTACAGATGGCAGCATAGAAAAATATAAAGCAAGATTTGTGGCTCGTGGCTTCTTCCAGAAGGAAGGAATAGATTATGAAAAGACCTTTGCACCTGTAGCCAGATACACTTCCATCAGATCAGTACTTGCTCTGGCTACAGTGATGTAATGGAAGATACACTAGATGAATGTCAAGACTGCTTTCTTGAACGGTGTAGTAGAAGAGGAAGTGTATGTGGAGCAGCCACTCGGTTTTGAGACACATGACAAGGAGACTCATGTATGTAAATTGAAGAAAGCCCTATATGGTTTGAAACAGGCACCCAGGACATGGTACGACAGAATTGATAGCTTCCTGACTAGCTTGGGCTTTACTCTGGCTTTACTAAGAGTAAAGCGGATTCCAACCTTTACTACAATGTTGAAGAAGGGAATCCAATGATACTCCTACTGTATGTAGATGATTTGTTTGTAAGAGGTGAGGATGGGTTGATTGCTGGTACGAAGAGGAAGCTTGCTGTCGAGTTTGAGATGAAGGACTTGGGCATGATGCACTATTTTCTAGGCATGAAGTGTGGCAGAATGCAGATGGAGTCTCCCTGGGACAAGGGAAGTATGCAATAGAGATCCTGAAGAGGTTGGAGATGATGGAATGCAAGGCCATGACCACATCTATGGCATCGAACCTGAAGCTATTGAGTGATGTTTCATCAGAGTCGATTGATGCTACAATGTATCGTCAGATGATTGGGTCCTTGATGTATCTGACGAACACAAGGCCAAACATTTGCTTTGTTGTGAACACATTGAGCCAGTATCTAACAGATTTGAGACATGTTCACTTGATTGTTGCAAAGCATATTCCGAGGTACCTAAAGGGTATAGTTGATTATGGGCTCAAGTATGAGGTGAATCAGAAGATTAACCTAGGGGGTTATGTGGATTCGGATTGGGCAGGAAATGCCATTGATAGGAAGAGCACTTTTGGGTGTTGCTTCAGTATGGGATCAGGTGTGATCTCTTGGTTTAGCAGGAAACAGTGCTGCATAGCACTGAGTACAGCCAAAGCAAAGTATGTAGCAGCTTGTTCGGCTGGTTGTGAGGCAGTGTGGCTAAGGAAGCTACTATCCAATTTGTTAGATCTCCAGTTAGATGCTACTTGTATATATTGTGACAACCAGAGTTGTGTGAAGTTATCGGAGAACCTAAAGTTCCATGACAAGTCGAAGCATATCGAGATCAAATACCACTATATCAGGGATATGGTGCAGAGGGGAGTAGTGAAGCTCCAGTATGTTGCGACAGATGAACATATAGCTGATGTGTTGACTAAACCATTAGCCAGAGTGAAGTTTGAATACTTCAGGGAGAAGCTTGGTGTTCTCTACATTGAGGTTTCCTCTAAGGGGAAGTGATGAGTCCGTGAGCCCTTCTGACATGGTGGTAGGATGTGTTCCTCCCATGGTCAGATGTAAGTACATAGTCTTTTTGACATGGTTGCGGGATGTGTTCCTCCCATGGTCAGATGTAAATGCAGAGCCCTTTTGACATGGTTGCGGTATGTGTTCCTCCCATGATCAGATATAAATGTTGAGCCTTTCCAACATGGTTGCGGGATGTGTTCCTCCCATGGTTGGATATAAGTGTTGAGCCTTTCCGATGTGGTTGTGGGATGTGTTCCTCCCATGATCGGATATAAGTGCTGGGCCATTCTGACATGGTTGCGAGATGTGTTCCTCCCATGGTCAGATATAAGTGTTGAGCCTTTCCAACATGGTTGTGAGATGTGTTCCTCCCATGGTTGGATATAAGTGCTGGGCCTTTCCGATATGGTTGCAGGATGTGTTCCTCCCATGATTGGATGTGAGTGTTGGGCATTTCTGACATGGTTGCAGGATGTGTTCCTCCCATGGTCAGATGTGAGTGTTGGGCGTGCCTTTTTGACATGGTGGTGGATGTGTTCCCCCCATGGTTAGATGTAAGTGTTGGACGGGGATTTCTACCATGGTTGCGGGATGTGTTCCTCCCATGGTCAGATATAAGTGCTAAAGAAGATGAAGACCTGCATGGAGACTAGGCCTACAACCAGCATGAAAAAGGGTTGGCTCTATAGAACTTCCTATGATGAGAATAATTGAGAGATAGCACTAGTTGATCGAGATAGCGAAAGCAATAATGATGATGATGATCCAGACTTGATGTTGATCCAATGATGATCCAGACTTGATTGATCCAGTGATGATCTAGACTTGATGTTGATCCAGTGATGATCCAGTAATGATCCAGTTTTTATGGTGATTCAGAGAAGAAGACTTGTGCTGATGTATTGTGTCAAGAGAATACCTTCCTAGTTAAGGAGTGTTGATGTATTTGTAACTTTGGAATGTATTCACTTGTATATCTTATGTATTGTACCCTGATGTTCCTATCGAGAAGTATCAGTAATGTAATTGAGTCATGTCATACCCCAATGTTCCTATCGAGAGAATCAATAATGTAAACAAGTCATGTAAAGTCATAGAGGGTAACCCTCCTTAATGATCAAGGGTTAAAGTCCCCGCAGTTGTGGGGCACTAGGTTTATTAGACTCTCCTAGAGAAGTCGGCCCTTGTAAGTTATTGTCAAATCAGGAATTAGTATAAATAGAGAGTGAGAATCTCTATTTGTCACACAGTCACTCACACTCAGTTGTAGCGCATAAGTGAGAGAGAAGGAGCTGGGATAAGAGAGAGAATAGTTGTTAGAGATCATCTTACTGTCTTTGGGTTTTACTGCTACTATTGGTGCTTATTCTATCTCTAAGGAAGTTGCAGGGTTTTCTCCTTTATGGTTTCCCCAAGGAAAATCTTTGTGTCTATTGTCTCTTGTGATTGATTGTTGTGCATGTTATTCTCTCAGATAATATCCTAAGATAATACTGTCTGAATTGATAAAAATCTAACAGGTAGCGAGCCCTAAATGGCATAGGGACACTTGGTTGGTTGCATGGAAGCTTGTACTTAACATGATAATGCTCAGATTTAGTGATCATGTAAGTGGAGTAGACCTAGAGATACACATGGCTTAGGAGGAAGCGTTGGAGCATTGGAGGCATTTGGAGGAGCATTGGACCCTTCTTGAGGAGTGCTAAACCTTGGACATGCATACCTTAAAGCTTGACATGTGTCACTTAGAGTTGGAATGCTTCACATGTGGGCCTATCTATTGTTTAGTTAAGTTGCTTGTAGTGGACTAGTCCACTTGTTCTTGTTGGGCTACCTCCCCTTGCAAAAAATAAAGGGAGGAAAGAGTATTTTCATCACTACATTATTGTTCACTCATTAATCACATGTTTGTTGCATTGAGAGAAGTGAGGTGCTCTCCAAGCAGTATGGGGGAGATCCTGTCACGTTATGCTAGTCGACATAAATAAAAAATATTAAAAACTAAAAAATAAAAATTATAATTACATATTGACTTAAATAAAAAAAAAAAATTAAACTAGCATAGATCCATTTCAAACCCAGATCTATCAAGTACCGAGAGATCCAAATGGTAAAAAAATGTACACCTCAAGAAATTGGATCCCTCTCAATGCTTGATAGATCTGGGTTTAAAATGGATCTATGCTAGTGTTAAATATGTGAGAGCTGGAGAAAATTGGTCTCTTTGTACTCATATCCATTTGTAACTCTCTTTTTCTTGGGTCCTAGGGTTCTTGAGGAAATTCAAGCAAAGACTAGGGTTTGTTGGACCATAATTCCTATCTAGACATTAGGTTAATACATCATTATTTGATTTCCTAAAATGTTTGGTCTAGTTGTTCCACATGTTTTGGCTTCTCATTGCATAGTCTAGAGTCTTGAACCATAGTTTGTCCACATTTGACCATCATAGACTATTGTAGTGCCCACATTCCAGCTTTAGTCTTCTTTTATAGGCTAAAGCACCCCATCCTGCTTCTATCTTGCTTTTATGAGTAAAGGAAAATTTTCATACTTTTATCTTCGATAAATATGAACAAGAAGTGCTAGGATGAATTGGGCAAGGTTGCCACCTTTTTTCCTCAACCTCTTCCTTATTTTTCGCCTAAAAGCCACTCACTAGTCATCTTTCGTTCACTCATGGTCTACCTAGGTCCACTTAGACAAGTTGTGACCATTCACTATGAGTTGGAGATTGGCACTTGTCATAGATTGGGGAATTAGTCAAGATAAGCCTTCTTTATTGTGAGCTACTCGAATTGCCTCCAAGGCTCTTAAATTTCCTACTAAGAGTATATTATAAACGTGTACATCTTGTTGAATGATAGACAAATGGAAATTCTTTCAATTGAGTTCTAATCTCTTATGGTCTTCTCATTATTTTGCTTAACTCTATGGAAATTCTAATTGAGGTTATAATTTGATTCTAGATCAACTGTGCAAATTCTAAAATGGTGTCAGTGCTACCAAGTTGAATCAAAGTTTGATTCCTAAATAGTTTTCCAGAGTGTTGTTTTGCAGGTACAACTTTTATGGATTCAAGTCAGTGCCTCCTTATGATTGTCTCGTTGCTTCCAGTTTTACACCAGCAACAAAAGTATCCACATAATTCCTGGAGAATTTGCATTCGGTTATTTTGGTTCATCCAAAGTGGTTTACCCAGGTGTGATGCACTCCTAAATCTGCATATTGTCGAAGCAAGCACTCTTTGAAGGTGCAATATCAATGAATTCAAAAGTAGTTCTGTTAGAATAATCAAACCCATAGTATTACCCACTTAGACATTAATTCATTTATTTTTGTCTTATTTGCCTAGTTCATGAGTCCCACCATGTGCAAGTTGCTAATTGCCTATCCATAGAGGTCAAACTCGCCATCTTTGACTCATGTAGCTCTTGGGAAAGCCTTAGGAATCAAATCTGCTTTATTCCTGGCCTCCTAGGTGCCCTTCTGCTTTTTCTGCTTTATTGACTGCTTTTTCAGTGTTTTAAGGCACATAGGAAAGCAAGACTAGGTGAGGTGAACTTGTTTTTTGCCCCTTTCATCCTCCAATATTTCCTCCATGAAAAAGCATGTATGAGCTGCCATTCTACCACTCAGTAGCTTTCCCATGCGCCCTTGCCAATTCGTGAGCCTCATGACAGATTTGGGATCAGCTTTTTACACCTATGGGGGATTTGCCTATTTTGGGTAAGCCTGCTTTATGCTAGTTTTGGATGCCTCCTTATGCATTCGATCTCTTGATGTATTCTATATATTCAGCAACCTATTTTATTACAGGGTTGGCTATTGTACACTCAGTTAATATAATTTTGTGTTACAGCTCCATATTCAGTCTCCATTGTTAGCAATTTTGCATGATCAATTGATAATTGTTGTGGGTAAAATTAATCTATTGCTGGCCTAAATTTCTACATGGTATCAGAGCCATTGTAGGTTGTTACTCTCCTTCAAATTTTTTTTTGTAGGTTCGACATCAAGACTAGGAGCCTTCTACTGACAACCGTGACAGATTTTCTATAGCTATGGATCAATCACAGAAAACTATCTTGGCTCCTTTCAATTTCTTTGAATGGAAAGCAGAGATGGAGATACTGTTGAGAGCGAAAGGCCTCTACAGGGTGACTATGGCAACAGAAGCAGAGCCCAATGCAGCTGCAGAGAAGATCAAATGGCACAATTGGAGAGATGAGGCTTATGGCCTCCTATGTCTCAGTATTTCCCGAGACCTCCTTTTCCATCTCGATGGATTAAATTCACCGGATCAAGTATGGGAGAAGCTTTTTGATCTTTTTGGAAAGACAGATGAGATGAGGGGACATCAGATCGAAAATGAACTGATTTCTCTGAGTCCCAGTAGCTTTGAATCCCTGCAGCTATATTTCTCCAAGTTCAAAGCACTAGTTTTGCAGCTGAAGCAGTGTGGTATCGAAAAGAAAGATGATCAGCTCGTATTGGCCATCCTCTCGAAGCTAGGACCTGACTACTCAGTCTTTGTTTCGACCTTCTATGCCACAAAACTCATAGCTCGAACCTGGAAGATGCCTAGGCTTACAGATTTCATGGAATCTCTCACACAAGAACAAGACAAGCTGGTGATGATGGGCACCATCAAACCATCCAAAGATCAAGCTTTGATTGCTAGAGATTCGAAGGTGGATAAAAGCAAAAAGAAAGCTAAAAAGCCACCTGAGCAAAGAAGAGACAAGAAGCAGTCTCCAGAGGATCAACAAGGTCCTAAGAAAAATACCTAGAAGAAGAAAAACAAAGGTGAAATGAACAAGTGCTCATACTGTTCGAAGGGCAATCACAGTGAAAGCTCTTGTATGAAAAAGCAGATTGATATGCTGACCAATATCCTAGAAAATAATGGCATCTCCCTTCCAGAAAGCTCAAAGAAGAGAGAAGGAGGATCAAGTTCCAATGACAGAGAGAGAGTTCATGCTCTAGTTGCTGGAACATCAATCTCACCCAGTTTTATCATAGATTCTGGAGCTTCAAGACACATGGTTTCGACTAAGGAGGAATTCTCCTCACTGGATATGTCGAAAGGACCATCTATTGTACTGGGAGATGACTCTCTCACTGAAAGTAAAGGCAAAGGAAGGATAGAACTTGATCATGGTAACTTCAACAATGTGCTGTATGTCCCTGGTCTTGCCTCCAACCTTCTGTCAGTGTACCAGATGACCCACACTGGGTCTCCTAAGAAAGTCATATTCTCCCCCAATGAAGTTGAGATCACAGAAATCTCAAGTGGTAGAGTCATTGCAAAAGGAGTAGCGAATCATGCTCAAAAGGTATACATGTTTTCACACTTCTTACCTTACTCAAACCCCTCTGCTCTTCTCATTCATGCTAATGAAGCCAACAAGCTGTGGCATGAAAGATTTGGCCATATAAATTACAAGTATCTGTCTGATCTTAGTGAGAAAGAAATGGTCATAGGGTTTCCCAAGATAAAATTTTCCAAAGGAGTCTGCCAAGGCTGTATCCTAGGAAAACACCCAGAGCATAAGTTTAAGAAAGCTAGTCATGAGAGAACCTCTGCACCCCTCGAGTTGATTCACAGTGATGTTGCTAGCCCATTCCCTCATATGTCCATGAGTG
>LPNX010709832.1:13222-23292 GCA_001517045.1 Pseudotsuga menziesii | reverse complement strand
GCATGAGTGGAGACAAGATTCTACAATTTTGTTTTACAGTCCATGTTTAAGGGAGGATTTTCCCAAGTTGGTTTTGCCTCTTTCCTTGGTTCATATGGAGTTGCAGTATGTAAAAGGGTGACTAAGCCTTGTTGCTAGGCCCTATATTTTGATTTATTACTCATAAATTTAGGCTTAAGGGGGGGTGTTAGAATAATCAAACCCATAGTATTACCCACTTAGACATTAATTCATTTATTTTTGTCTTATTTGCCTAGTTCATGAGTCCCACCATGTGCAAGTTGCTAATTGCCTATCCATAGAGGTCAAACTTGCCATCTTTGACTCATGCAGCACTTGGGAAAGCCTTAGGAATCAAATCTAATTTATTCCTGGCCTCCTAGGCGCCCTTCTGCTTTTTCTGCTTTATTGACTGCTTTTTCAGTGTTTTAAGGCACATAGGAAAGCAAGACTAGGTGAGGTGAACTTGTTTTTTGCCCCTTTCATCCTCCACTCTTTTCTCCATGAAAAAGCATGCATGAGCTACCATTCCACCACTCATTATCTTTCCCATGCGCCCTTTCCAATTCGTGATCCTCATGACAGATTTGGGATCAACTTTTTACACCTATGGGGGATTTGCCTATTTTGGGTAAGCCTGCTTTATGCTAGTTTTGGATGCCTCCTTATGCATTCGATATCTTGATGTATTCTATATATTCAGAAACCTATGTTATTACAGGGTTGGCTATTGTACACTCAGTTAATATAATTTTCTGTTACAGCTCCATATTCAGTCTCCATTGTTAGCAATTTTGCATGATCAATTGATAATTGTTGTGGGTAAAATTAATCTATTGCTGGCCTGAATTTCTACAAGTTCCTCCTCTTACTCCTTTCAACTATGTCGAGTGAAAACCAAAGATAATGACATATCTCAAGAGCCATGCTTTCTATGATGTGTCTATTGGTATTGTGAGAAAACTTGTTTCCTATGAAGAGAAGTGTGATTGGCTAAATGACTGTGATATAGCGTATGGAGCAATGTGCTTAGCCATGTCTCCTAATATGCGTTACCTCGTAGATTCTGTTGGAGTATCCATTTGAGCTCTAGAGCAATCTGAATAGAGATTTTGGTGTGCAGAAAGAAGAAGTTGATGCATGAAGCAAATCTAGCATCTCCCCAAATGCTCTCCCTCCTAATGTCTCAGCCTCAAGCATTTCTCAAAAATTTGTTCAAGTTGAAGAAGATGTTGCATATCCAAGTGCTTCAGTTTCTGTTGATAACTTTCTTTTTTATGCTAATATTTCCTCTAGATCTCATGAAGTTGCATCTCAAGAGATTCCCTCTTTCTCTGTTGCTCTAGAAGTCGAAGTGGTATCAAATTCGTCTCCTTCCCATGAGGTTGATCTAGAAGAAGGTTCACCTAATGAAACTGTGCCTATGCAAGAGGAACTCATCTTTCTCCATCTCTCACTATTGTTCTCACAATCTTCAAATTTCGAATTTGAGGATTGTAAGTCAGTTGTTGATCATTCACCTCATGGTGTGATGTATGGTGACCTCATGGATGATTTGGAGGGTAGATCAAATTTCGAGAGTGCTACATTTGCATAGTTAGTAGTCCAATGCTTCCTACCTATTCCTACATGATAATTGTTGCCTTTCCTCATAGATGCTATTGGAGATGGGAGACATTGCCATCACATTGGCATACTTGGGACTCTCGTTCCACATTCTTGGAGCTAATCTCACCTCCTTTGGTTCGAAGTTCAAGTTTCAAGAACACTCAAATTTGCTTGGGATTGATCTCACCTATCTTGGTTCGAAGTTCATGGCTCAAGCACCTCAAGACTCATTTGAACCCGATCTCACCTCCCTTGGTTCGAAGTTTAAATCTAATGAGCACCTACATTCGCTCTTCTATCAGATGATCTCAGTTGCTCTACACAGTTACATTATCGATCATGTAGTTGTTTATGTTCTTCATCCAGTTGAGTAAATTCCTCTTCTTCCAAGAGGAAAATTCATCTAGACGTCTTCATCAAGTTTTGGAGAGCATAATTTTTTATTTCCTTTCTTTCATGTCCATTCTTGAGGGGAGATTTTTCCCACTGGGTATTGCCTCTTTCCTCTATTTATATGGATTAATAACGTAAAGGGTGACCATAGGTCTTTGTTCCCTAGGCCCCAATTTTCACTTCATCGCTCACTACCATAAGTTGGACTTAAGGGGGGGTGTTGGAACATAATTCCATCTAGACATTAGGTTACTACATCATTATTTGATTTCCTAAATGTTTAGTCAAGTTGTTCCATGTGTTTTGGCTTCCTAGTGCATAGTCTAGAGTCTTAGACCATTATTTGTCCACATTTGATGATCATAGACTATTGTAGCACCCACTTTCCAGCTTTTAGTCTGCTTTTATAGGCTAAAGTGCCCACATCTTGCTTTTACCCTGCTTTTCTGAGTTAAGGCAATTTTTTCCTGCTTTTCTCTTGGATAAAGATGAACAAGAAGTGCTACGATGAATTGGGCAAGTTAGCCACTTTTTTGCCTCAACCTCTTCCTTCTTTTTCTCCTAAACGCCACACAGTAGTTGTCTTTTGGTCACACATGGTCTACCTAGGTCCACCTAGCCAATTCATGACCATTCACCATGAGTTGGAGATTGACACTTGTCATAGATTGGGGCATTAGTCAAGATAAGCCTTCTTTATTGTAAACTACTTGAATTGCATCCAAGGCTCTCGAATTTCTCTATTGAGAATGTATTATAAATGTATACATCTTGTTGAATAATAGATAGATGGAAATTCTTTCAATTGAGTTCTAATCTCTTGTGTTCTTCTCTCATATTGTCTTCTCATTATTCTGCTTAACTCTGTGGAAATTCTAAGTGAGGTTATAATTTGATTCTAGATCAAATGTGCAACTTCTAATAGGGTTAGAGTTTTTTTCCCTAAAAATACAATGAAGCTAGGGATTGGGACAACCCTATAGGACCAAATAAAGCACTAGATCTTGTAGTTCTTGTGAGATAAGAAGACAAGGGTTTTGTGGCATTTAGAAATCCTTCTACTAGGAGTGCTTGATGTGGAAAATATGGAGAGAGACTATCTTATACACTTGTGGGATGCAAGTGTAGGTTCCAAGAAGGATTTGTTGGTGTGTATGTTAGCTTGTTGAGGATCTTTAGTGGAGTGACTAGCTCTTGTTGGAGATTCTTAGCTGGGAGGAGTTGGTGGATAAGGTTTTCTTGTGGTTTCAATAGCTAAGGCTTGTTGAGCTTGACTTGTAATAATAAGTATTGAGTTGTTGATATATACATGTACCTCATCTTATATATATATATATATATATATATGAAGTGATCTAGCTATCCAAATTTTGTTATCTTCAAAATTGAGTAGATTTTACCATTGGTTATTCATGTTGGTTTGACATAACATTAAGTTGAATTTTTCAAGTGATTTAACACACATATAGAAGCTAAAGGGGCAGATAAACTAATGTGAGAAGGTATTTTCAGATTTGTTATATGCCTGGGAAGTGTGCTCTAAGCGCTGAAACTGTGGTATTGAGATACACTTGATTGATTTTTATTTTCTTGTGCTACCTTGTGAATTGGTAAATATCTTAACCGTATTGGCACTTCATTTTTCAAGTGATTTAACACACATCTAGAAGCTAAAGGTGCAGATTAACTAATGTGAGAAGGTATTTTCAGATTTGTTATATGCCTGGGAAGTGCGCCCTAAGCACTGAAACTATGGTATTGAAATACACTTGATTGATATTTATTTTCTTGTGATACCTTGTGAATTGGTAGATAGATGAACCGTATTGGCACTTCATGTAACATCTGTCTTATCCATAATGCTGTCATCAGCCTATATCAACTCAATATAATATCTTACAATAAAAAAGAAATAATAAATTTAATATCAGTGAAATAATAATCATCCATGAATATATATATAGATAGATATATATTCAATGATTGTAAGAAGAGGAATCAGAAAATTGATCACTTGCTGGGTGAATATGTTTGGGCAAATCCGTTTGCACCATTCCTGGTTGTTTTCTATATTCAATGATTGTAAGAAGAGGAATCAGAAAATTGATCACTTGCTGGGTGAATATGTTTGGGTGAATTTATTTGCACCATTCCTGGTTGTTTTCTATTAACCCATGGTATCAACAGTGAGCATAGATCCATCTTAACTTGGTATATTTTAAGCACTAAGAGAATTGTGTCTCATTTTTTTTTATCCCATTTGGTGCTTAGTAGATCTGAAGTTAAGATGGATCTATACTGGTTAAATAATTCTAGAGTTATAGAACGTGTGAGGCAATACTTGGATGAGAGTCATATTGCAAATCATCCAAAGTGCAAGACCTTGTGTGCAAAGTACAAAGGAGAGCCCCTATTCGAGAGATATAAGTTAACATTAGATCCTTTAGCAACAAAAGATTCCATGTCTCCATTCTTGTTGATATTCTTATGACCATTGTAACAATAACAAATATGAAGCAAGAAGGCAATAACTCGAATGGTGAGGTGTTACGTTGCATTTGTGCCCAGCGCACCTTCAGATGTGCCCAAGGGGGAGACAACCAATTTTTTCGACCAGGTGGGGTGTTATTCAGCAGTGGTGGTCATCGTCGGGCTCTTTTCTCCTTCCTTTAGGAGTACTATGGCTTAATGGCACTGTTGACTGCCCTTTGTTGGGGTTTTTAACCCTAGGGTTGGTGTCCGGGGCTCCTAAGGGATGGTCACTGAGTCACATGACCCTGTTGATGTATATGTAACTTCGGAATGTATTCTTCTATGTATCTTATGTATTGTAACCTGATGTTTATTTCGGGATGTTTATATTATGTATTTGAGTCATGTGGTCATGCCTCGATGTTCCGATCAGGAGGATTAATAATGTAATCAATTCATATCAAGTCATTAGGTAAGTCCCCACAATTTCGGGGCACTTGAGTTATTATACACTAATTAAGGTGTAGGCTCGAGTAAGTAATTGTTAGTTGGGCCGACATGATTGAGTGCACTTCAAGTCAAACGGAAGAATATAAATAGAGAGTGAGAGACTCTCTATTTATCACTTGTGAAATACATCACTTGCTCTCTCAAGTGAGGCACACTTTTGGAGAAGGAAATTTTGGGCCTAGACAGAAGACAGAAGACTACTACTGTTTTGGGAGATGTCTTACTGTTTTGGTGTTGATTATATCTTAGAGGAAGTTGCGGGGTTTTCTCCTTTATGGTTTCCCCGAGGAAAAATCTTTGTGTCTCTTGTCTCTTGTGATGTGCTTATGTTTTATTGCTGTGCTTGTTATTCTCTCAGTGAAAAGATCCTAAGATCATAATGCTAGCTTAATGTGATGAAAAACTAACATGGTATCAGAGCTAACTTGAGAAGAAGACATTGTGCAGCTACAGGAACTAGGGCTTCCTAGTTTATGGATCTTCCTCCACATATTTTCAGCAAAAGTAAGGTGGAACAACTCTCCTCCTTAGGGCGCATCTTTCTATCCAAGCGAAATTTGATTCCGA
Source organism: Pseudotsuga menziesii (assembly GCA_001517045.1). Taxonomy (NCBI): domain Eukaryota; kingdom Viridiplantae; phylum Streptophyta; class Pinopsida; order Pinales; family Pinaceae; genus Pseudotsuga; species Pseudotsuga menziesii. Next base: position 17,742 of record LPNX010709832.1, on the reverse strand, counting down.
GCATTTTCAGTCTTCGATGCGGAAATTAGGGCTTTCTACAGAAGATGAATTTTTGAGTGAGACCAGCATAGGATTGTTCTCCTCATCAAAACCGAATTTTAGAGACCTGGATCAAGAAATTTGGTTGGGGGAAACTTCGGGAAAGTCAAACCCTAGTTTGACCCCGAGCTAGGAGAAACCCTAAATACTAAAACTGCTAAGTTTTTGTACAGTCACTATATTCTGAAAATTTTAGGGGCCAACTATATAATCCTGATGAATCCTTTTTCCAAACATCAGACTCAGATTCGCTGTACTCCAGGAGATATGATCTCTCCAAGTTAGGGTTCTAGCCTCTTCTAGAATTCATCCCTGAACAGGACATCTGGGGAGATCTGCAATATATTGAGCTACAGAGGTCCAAATGGAATTCCTGAAGATGTTCTAGAAATTTCACGGACTATAATGTCGGTGATACGAGTATCAGACTCAGAAGATGAACCAGTGACACGTGGAATTCCGTACAACTTCGCTGTTCTGAACAGACCTGTAACAGGTCATCTTGGGAAAAGGATCATAAATACCAAATGGTGAAACCAATTCTGATGAAACCTATGGTTTTGGATCAGGGACATGCGAGGTTACCTCATTACGAAATTTCAGACATAGAGGAGCATTAATTTTGGAGATATCACAGAAACAGTAACGGGCATTTCTGCAGAAGAAATTAGAAAATTAGGGCTTCCTGTTCCGAGAGCTTCCCTCCACTGTTTTCAGAAAAGGAGTACATTGGATAGCTCCATTTGAAGAGATCTATCTGTTCATTCAATCATATCTAAAAGATTCCATGTTTTGAAAATTAGGGTTTCTGTGACAAACCCTAGATCAGCGAACTCCGGGACAAGGACAGACACCTCAAATCGGTGAGATCTAATCCTTTGCTATTTCCATTTGAGGTTCTCATTTCAATATGATATATCACATCAGATTGGTGACAAGATTGGGGAAGTTGACAACTTCCAAGCCTGGAAGTATCTGATCTCTCTGAAGAAACTGGATTGGACACCTACCTGAGTATAGAGGTTCCAGTTTTAGAGGGAGACGAGGTTAGAAGCCTTTCACAAGAAGAACTTGGTCAAGGCCAAAGAAGACATCATGCTCATGCTGCAGAGGATGATGAACCATCCAGAAAGAGATCCATATATGAAAGTGAAGATTCTTCAAGCAAGGATGAATATGTTATGATATCAGCTCTCATAGGTAACATTACTCATGGAAGTGATGATTGGCTTATAGACAGTGGGGCTTCCAAACATATGACGGGATTCAAGGAATCCTTTGTAAGACTGTCAGAACATGAATCACCTCACAAGGTGAAACTAGGAGATGACTACCAATATCCAATAACAGGTAGTGGGGAATATTCATACAAGCTAGACTCTAGTAAGTCTCTAACATTAAAATAAGTATTGTTTGTTCCAGTTTTCAAGAAGAACCTTCTCTCCATTTCAGCATTCATAGATGGTCAAGTCATCATGTGGCCAAAAGGAAAGACTATCAATGATGCGGTAGTGATTGGAGAACAAGAAGGAGGCTTGTACAAATTGAAGGGCTATCCAGAACAAGCCTTGATCCATGAAACAGTAGAGCCAAATGAGCTTTGGCATAGAAGGCTTGCACACGTGCATTACAGAGCACTACCTATTGCAAGCAAAGCTGTTGAAGGTCTTCCAGAATTTCAAGCTATTTAAAGGGAAGAACAAAAATCAGAATATGACCTAAAGAAACCAGTTGAAGAATGCGAAGATCCAGAATGCAGAGACCATGCAGTCATAAGAGTCTCTCAAATCAAAGAACAACTTGAAGCGGTAAAAGAAAAAGTGAAGAATGCAAAAGTGGTGATGGCCACCTTGAATGGCCTCCCAGGATCGTGGAATTCATTCATGTGAGGAATGTGTGCTAGAAGGAAGTGATTACTTTCAATAGACTCTAGAAAGAGAACTCACAAGAAGAAGAAGCTCAAGAAGAGAAGGTGGGAGCAACTGAAGATCAAGCTCTTTCCATCCAAAGAATATCCCTCAAGCAATGAGGAATATGAAGAACTCAACTCTTGAAGAACTTCTTATCCACCTTAGCTTTTGGATAAGAAACGATGCTATTATGAATGAAGAAGATGATGAAGCTGAAGGCTCAAGAATGATTCTACCCTCGAAACGAATAAAGATAAGTATTCAATTGTCATTTCATTATATTATTTTGTTATGCATTTGTTTATATTCAGTTATTGTATTATGCATGATAGGATGTTTGCATTAATGACATAATACTACTAATATGCACGTGATGGGTAAGTAGCTCATGGGGCTATAAAAATTCTCCATTGCTACTTATCTAGAATGAAACCTCTTTGCTGACATATTGGATTAGTGCACAATCTCAATGTTGTCCTGGTAGAGATGGAAGGCATCTAGAAAGTTTCAGTGAGATATGGATGAATGTTGTATTGGCTAAAGTAGTTGCATGATCATATATTTATGCATAAGTATTTTCCAGTATGAATATTCTTTATGAAATGTTCTAACCATACAAATGCATTTGACTTGTAGGAAAGATCGCATACATAATCACCTACACGCAAAGAAGAATGAAGACTTGTTCCGAAGAACAAGTGACGACATTTCAAGACAAAGAATAATATGATGAATGCAGTGACATCATCGATGCAAAACCTTCCAGACAAGAAGAAGTAACTAAGAAGAAATGGAAGACCAGTTCAAGAAGAATGATGTCAGGGTGAAGTATCGAGACCTGAAGAGAAGTTCATAGTTCCATCATGCAGTAGATGGAAACATCTTGGGATACAAAGCAAGATTCGTAGCATGAGGCTTCTCACGAAGAGAAGGCATAGTCTACGAAAAAACATTTACAGCTAATAGAAGTGAAGTCACATGACATGCATAATCATGTGTGCAAATGAAAGAAGGCCTTGTATGAGTTCAGAAGACACCCATGGGATAACACATACATGATGAGCTTGATAAGTATCTTAACCTTTGCTACAAGGTTGATAGAGGATGACAAGCTCACAGATGGGTGCAAGATGAACTTTTGAAGAAGTTCAAGATAGAGGATCTTAGTGTCCAGTGATCCTAGATGGATACTACTTGTCACTCCAGTACAGAATGTTTCAGTGCATAGAGTACAGAAGACAGAGGGAGTATGATGCTCCGCTTCAGAGGGAGTGATTGTAGAAGATCCTGAGGTTCGACATGGTACGACAGGATGGGTAGATTACTGATGATTCTAGGCTTTACTGAGAGTAAAGTGGATTCCAACCTTTGATCCAAGGTTGAAGGTGGAAGACTAGTGATGCTCCTGTTATATGTCGATGCACTACTGTTATAGGTATGGAGGTGTGGCAGAGTACAGATGGGATCTTCCTTGGACAAGGGAAGTATGCAGTAGAGATCCTGAAGAGGTTCGGGATGATGGACTGCAAGGCGATGGCCACACCTATGGCATCGAACCTGAAGCTATTGAGTGATGCTTCGTCAGAGTTAGTTGATGCTACGATGTATCGTCAGATGATTGGGTCATTGATGTACCTAACGAACACGATACCAGATATCTGCTTTGCTGAGAACACCTTGAGCCAGTACCTGACAGATCCGAGAAGTGTTCACTTGACTGCTGCAAAGCATATTCTGAGGTACCTGAAGGGTATAATTGATTATGGGCTCAAGTACGATGCGAATCAGAAGATTAACCTGGAAGGTTATGTTGATTCAGATTGGGCAGACAGTGCCATCGACAGTAAGAGTACTTCGGGATGTTGCTTCAGTATGGGATCAGGTGTGATCTCTTGGTTTAGCAGGAAGTAATCCTGTGTGGCACTGAGTACGGCTGAAGCAGAGTATGTCGCAACTTGTTCAGCTAGTTGTGAGGAAGTATGGCTGCAGAAGCTACTTTCTGATATATTTGATCTCCAGTTAGATGCTAATTGTATACATTGTGACAACCAGAGTTGCGTGAAGTTGTCAGAGAATCCAGTGTTTCATGACAAGTCGAAGCATATCGAGATCAAGTATCACTATATCAGGGATATGGTGCAGAGAGGAGCAGTGAAGCTCCTGTATGTTGCGATGGAGGAACAGATAGCTGATGTATTGACGAAGCCATTGCCTAGGATGAAGTTTGAGTACTTTAGAGAGAGACTTGGTGTTCTCCAGATCGAGGCTTCCTCCTAGAGAAAGTGATGAGACCCAGAGCCATTCTGACATGGTGAGAGGATTGGTTCCTTCCATGGTCAGATGTAAGGGTTGAGCCATTCTGACATGGTGAGAGGATTGGTTCCTTCCATGGTCAGATGTAAGGGATGAGTCATTCCGTCATGGTGACAGGATTGGTTCCTTCCATGACTGATATGAGTGCTGATATCAGTAGCCATTCTGATGAGCAGGTCAGATGTAAGGGCTGAGCCATTCTGTCATGGTGAGAGGGTTGCTCCCTTCCATGTCAGATATGAGTGCTGGCCACTTTGT
>LPNX010709832.1:0-12866 GCA_001517045.1 Pseudotsuga menziesii | reverse complement strand
GTGTGTCCTATCATGCTGGTGGTTGTAAGTGCTGAGCCATTTCATAGATGATAGTAGGTGTGTCCTATCATGCTGGTGAATGTGAGTGCTGGGCATTTCTGATGGGATTGTAGTTTACTACATGATCAGATGTGAGTGCTGGGCATGCCTTTCTGACGAGCAGGTCATATGTAAGTGCTGGGCGAAGACCTACATGAGGGTAGGCCTACAACCAGCATGAAAAAGGGTTGGCTCTGTAGAACTTCCTATGACGAGAAGAATCATGAGATAGCACCAGTGTTGATCCAGATCGAGTGATGATCCAGATCCAGTAATGATGATCCAGCAGTGATGATCTAGATCGAGTGATGGTCCAGATCCAGTCCAGTGATGTTGATCCAGATCGAGAGATGATCCAGATCGAGAGATGATCCAGATCCAGTGATGATGTTTTATGTTGATCCAGATCGAGAGATGATCCAGATCCAGTGATGATGTTCTATGATGATCCAGATCGAGAGATGATCCAGATCCAGTGAAGATGACTTGAAGACGAAGATGACTTGAATACGAGATGATCCAGCTGATATAGAGAAGAAGACCAGTGCTGAAAATTGTGTCGAAAGAATACCTTCCTAGTTAAGAGGGAGTGTTGATGTATTTGTAACTTCGGAATGTATTCTTCTATGTATCTTATGTATTGTAACCCGATGTTTATTCTGGGATGTTTCTATTATGTATTTGAGTCATGTGGTCATGCCTTGATGTTCCGATCGGGAGGATTAATAATGTAATCAAGTCATATCAAGTCATTAGGTAAGTCCCCACAGTTTCGGGGCACTTGAGTTATTATACACTAATTAAGGTGTAGGCTCGAGTAAGTAATTGTTAGTTGGGCCGACATGATTGAGTGCACTTCAAGTCAAATGGAAGAATATAAATAGAGATTGAGAGACTCTCTATTTATCACTTGTGAAATACATCACTTGCTCTCTCAAGTGAGGCGCACTTTTGGAGAAGGAAATTTTGGGCCTAGACAGAAGACAGAAGACTACTGCTATTTTGGGAGATCTCTTACTGTTTTGGTGTTGATTCTATCTTAGAGGAAGTTGCGGGGTTTTCTCCTTTATAGTTTCCCCGAGGAAAACTCTTTGTGTCTCTTATCTCTTGTGATGTGCTTATGTTTTATTGCTGTGCTTGTTATTCTCTTAGTGAAAAGATCCTAAGATCATAATGCTAGCTTAATGTGATGAAAAACTAACAGACCCTACACCTTGCATACTTGCTTTGGTAGTGATCTTTGCTTCAGTTACAAGACTTTGGTCTCCCTCCATAACAACCCAAACACCCTCCTGGTCTCTCATCTAGCTAGCGCCTTGTCTCTTGGGCATCCTTCCTCATGAGGAAGTCTCCTCCTTCATCAGGTCATACATGTTGCTTTGAGGGGGGCATTGAGTTATTTCTCAACATTGCAGGGTTAGATGGGGCATGACACCCCCCCCTCCAACTCACTCCATCCTTTCGTTCGGAATGATTCGCTTGTTTTAGCAGATTCTGGCATCTAGAGGAAAAATACCCCCGGTAGCCTACCTTAAGCCAGCATTATGGCTATTTTTAATTATTATTTTGTTTTAATTTTAAGTTGACATTTTATAATTTCAAATTGACATTGTAAAGGCATGTCAGCCTGTATGTTTTTGTAAAAATTAGCGTGAGATCATATAAATAGATCTCACTTCATTTTTAAAACATGACTCATGGGATAACACACTATGCATTTATTATACCCTTCTTCGAGCTCTTCGGAGAGATGTGCCCCTCTTGAGGAAGGTTGTTTTCTGGGTTTATGACAAGTTCTTGAAGCATCTTGGTTTTTTGCTCTTTCTCAAAGGTGAAGCTATGATTTGTTGGTGAAACACGTGCATGAGGTATCTATGTCTTGAGTTGATGTCTCTTTATTAAAATTTGATGAATGATGTTTGCTTGTAAATGGAATGGTAGCCATTAGGTTGCATCTTGTCTTGGCTAGGTATTCATCTACTTTTATCACCATAGAGAAGAAGCACGTCCTCTTTAGGAGTCTTCTAGGGTTAAAGGTCTTGGTCTTTAGGTTTGTCATCTAACCTAGGTTTTCCTTCTCACTAGACGAGCCACGGGTTTTGCTAGGGTTAGCTTCCTCTTGTCTTCACCTCCATTTTCTTCTCCTAAACCTAGTTTTAATGTTAGTTTAGGGATACATTTTGTCACGTCCCCTCTCGTCAATCTAGTGCGATGGAGAGGACGCAACGCTATAACTAGGCATCTAGCCCCATGAACATAAGCAAAATGTATTGAAAGTAAAAAACATATGCAGAAGTATAATACAAGAAAATACAGCGGAAGTAAATCTCTACTTGAACCTCTAGCAAGCATTCAATACATTCATAATAATTCTCAAAACAAATACATTGCAGAATTAATACAAGAGAGTAGTTATCTTGAAAATGAGTTGCCCCGAGCAACTAGCTATGTCGTTGCAATGTTCCATTCAACCTTAGGCTAGTTGTGCTCATCAATCTCTCAACTCAAATACTACCCCCGAGTTGGGAATGATTTCTACAAGGAACAAGGGAACAACAGACTCACACATAGCCAAATACACACCAAGGTTCAGCCAAGCCAATCCACAATTGGGTTTATCAAGCTGCTAAGGAAATGGAAAGGAAGAATTGCTAAGTTAGTGAGCTCAACCACAGAGCTATGGATACCTCTACAAGATCATTCTGGCTTGGTCCCCACAATACCTACACACCTGACACAAGAAAGTATTCCCTTCATTGCTACACAGTCCCTTAGGCCATACCTTCCGTTCTAGTGTTCTCCAAGGTGTGCATAGAAGAGTAGCCAACCCCTTTTGATCTTTTGTGAGGTTCTCTCTTCACTAGGTTTATCAAGCCAATTTTGGTCCTCTTACAGTTCAGACCAAAACAAGGATGCACATAACAGCAAAACACAAGTGCTAGGTATGAAGAAAAACGTTTTGGTTGTGGGATGCCCAAGATGGGGTTTCCATTAGTCTCAAAAGTTGTGGGCAACCAAAAACGAAATGGTAGATGGGGAAATCAACCTTGGGAGAGAAAATTTGATTTCAAAAAACATTTATGGGCCTTACAGGACTAGAAATGACCTCTATAAACCCCCAAATCATGAATCTCTTCTTCCCATCCACTGTGAAACACAAAAACGAATTTCCAACCATGGAAAAATGCAAGAAAATGCAGAAAAACGTGAAGAAAATGCCCCAGCTAGCTCCAGTTGCGCGAGGAAGTGAAAATCATGGGTGAGGATTGGATTGGGCACACATTTCTAGGTGTTTTCTTGCCCCATAAGCAAAAATACGATTTCCTAGAATTCATGGCTTGCCCATACACAAAATTGACTGCCATACCTCTCCATTCCCAATGCATTAACTGCCACAAACAACTCTTCAAAGAATTAAATGATTGGGTGCATAAGTCAAAATGGGTAGTTGAGAGTTTATGGGTTCTCTCCTTAACGTTTGGCTTAACACTAATGGCTCAAGGGTTTGAATAATCTCCCTCCCTATTCCTTGTAAAAATCATGCCCCCATCTATTGTTGCATTGCATAGCTAGTTGTAGGTATTTTATTAAATTGCATATTCACATGATGTCTCAATTTATATTGTGCCTGGCTAGCACGAGAACCACAGGAATCGATTTTAATTGTTGATACATAAAACGCTAAATCGATGGCGAGGCCTTGGCCTTGAGCTCCTCACCATGATTTAATAGCAATATTTACATCATTTACAATTTTAACGCAATAGGGTCAAAATCGGGATATTACATTCCCCTCCCACTTACATTAGCACTGTCCTTGGTGCTCTTCAAAATTGAACAAAAACAGATGCTCCACTCTCATGGCATCCTACAGCTCCCATGTAGCCTCATTGATACCATAGTGCTTCCATTGCACCTTTACCCGTCCAGCGGCTCGATTACGGAGCACTGTTACCTTTTTGTCTAGGATGTGCAATGGCTCAATTTGGAACTCTCCCTCCGGTTCCACCTGGATCACATCCCAATTAATCACATGGTTAGGACCATGTACATATTTCTTAAGCAAAGAGACATGAAAAACATTATGAGCTCTAGTGCTAGCAGGCAATGCAAGTCTATATGCAACTTGCCCTATTCCTTCAAGCACTTCAAATGGCCCACAATATCTAGGTGATTGTTTGGCACAACTCCCAAGCTTCAAGGAACTCTTCCTTGACCTCACTCTAAGATAAACATGATCCCCAACACTGAACTCCCTATGCACTCTATGCTTGTCTGCATAGCTCTTCTGTCTATCTTGGGCTGCTTTCAAGTTTTGCCTGATCTTTGCAACCTCTTGTTCTATTTCGTTAAGCAATTATGGACCAAGCACAATTCTATTCATTGGATTATCCCAAGTCACTAGTGTCCTACATCTTCTTCCATATAACGCCTCATATGGACTCATTCCCAATGATGCTTGCTTACCGTTATTATATGCAAACTCTACCAAGTGTAAATAATCCTCCCACTTGGATGGTTTGTCGATTACATACATGCGAAGCATGTCTTCAAGCACCTGATTTACTCTCTCTGTTTGTCCATCGGTTTGAGGATGGTAGGCGGTGCTAAAGTTCAGCTTTGTACCCAAATTTGCAAAAAGACCCTTCCAAAAAATTGAAGTAAACTTGGTATCCCTGTCAGAAATTATTGCCTTAGGCAATCCATGCAATCTAAAAATTTCTTTCATGAAAATATTTGCAATGGCATCGGCTTTATATGTGGACTTGACCGGTATAAAATGTGATTCCTTTGTTAACGTATCCACCACAACCATGATGGAATCATGTTGTCTCATAGTCATTGGCAACCCTGTAATAAAATCCATGGAAATGATTTCCATTTCCATTCTGGGATTCGCAAAGGTTGCAACAAACCTGTTGGGTGTTGATGTTCAACCTTCACCTGCTGACATTTCATGCACTTAGAAATATACTCAACAATGTCCTTTTTCATTCCAGACCAAAAATATTGCTTTTTGGCTATAGCAATTGTTTTTTGATATCCTGGATGACCAGAATATGGAGCTTGATGGATTTCATCCATAAAAATCCTCCTCAAGTCTGCCACATTTGAAATAAAAATTCTATTCTTATAAGTAAGAAGTTCGTCTCCTTCCAATTGATATCCTTCGTACTTCCTTTCAAGGTTTTGCTGCTACAACTTGTCCTTTATCTGCACGTACACTTCATCCTCGACAATATGGTTAATAATCTGCTGCCTCAAATCTGGTTGGCAAGTACCAAAAGATGCCACATGCATTTCATGTACCTTCCTGCTGAGTGCATCAACCACCTTGTTTTCTTTTCCTTTTATGTATTTGATTTCAAACTCAAATTCACACAAAAATTCCAACCATCTAGCTTTCCTAGCATTTAAAGTTGGTTGATCAAACAAGTATTCCAGACCACAATGGTCTGTCCTTAGCTCAAATTTCCTTCCCATTAAGTAATGCCTCTGTATCTTTAGAGCATGTACTATGGCTGCAAGTTCTAAATCATGAGCAGCATAGTTCTTCTTATGCTCCTGCAACTTTCTTGACTCATAGCATACCATGTGGTTGTCATGCATAAGAACTCCGCCAAGTCCTTGATTGCATGCATCGGTACACACCACAAAGTCTTGTTTTTGGGTCTGCAATTTTCAAAGTTGGTGCACTCGTAAGAATATTCTTCAACCGTTGGAAGCTTCCCTCACATCTTCGTGTGCATTCAAACTTTATCCCCTTCTTTTGCAAGGAAGTGATTGAATGTGCGACCTTGGAGAATCCTTCAATGAACCTCCTATAGTACCCAGCAAGTCCCATAAAGGATCTCACATCTGTCACATTTATTGGAGTTAGCCAATTGATAATGGCCTCAATCTTCTCAGGGTCCACAAATATTCCTTTGGCTGAGATAATGTGACCCAAATAATGAATTTTATCTTTAAAAAAGTCACATTTGCTCAACTTTGCAAACAACTTATGCTCCTTTAGCAATTGCAATGCCATTCTCAAATGTTCTTCTCGCTCTTCTTTATTCTTAGAATAAATAATAATGTCATCTAAGAAGACAAGAACAAACTTGTCTAGATACTTGCTAAAAACACTATTCATGAGACACATGAATGTAGCTCATGCAGTTGTGAGACCAAATGGTACCACCACAAACTCATAGTGCCCATACCTTGTTCTAAATGTTGTCTTATGAATATCTTCCTCTTTGATTCTTACCTGATGGTAACCAAACCTCAAGTCAATTTTTGAAAATACCTTTGCTCCTCTTTTTTGATCAAAAAGGTCATCAATTCGAGGTAATGGGTATTTATTCTTAATAGACAGAAGGGAATACATTTGAGCGGATCGGTTGAAAAAGTTCACTTCATGAAGGGAAATACAAAAGCAGGCTAACTTTGTTCAACTGCCTATAGTCAATAAATAACATGAGTGTCCCATCTTAATTTTTCACGAATAGAACTAGTGCTCCCCACGGGGACACACTCGACCTGATATATTTATTTTCCAACAACTCTTGTAACTGCATTTTCAGCTCTAACAATTCTAGTGTGCTCATCTTGTAGGGTGTCTTGGACACTGGTGCGGCTCCCGACACAAGGTCAATTGTAAAATCAATGTCTCTCTTTGGAGGAAGTTGCGGAATCTCATCAGAAAAAACATCCTTGAATTCTTGCAATACATGATAGTCCTTTAACTTAGGAGTTTCATTTTCTGTTGCCCCCAAAACATGGGCTGCATACAATCGACAAACTTTCCAGAACTTCTTCAACTGCATCGATGAAACCTGCCTAACAAAAATCATCTTTGGAATGCCTCTTACAAACCTTGGGTTTCCTTCTTCATCCATGCATTCAAATGTCTTGTTGTAGCAGTCAAGTTTAACTTCGTGTGCTTCTAACCAGTCCATTCCAATGAGAATATCATAGGAACCAAGTGGCAGAACATTCAGGTTTGCATAAGTGAATAGCCCATCCATATCTAATGAACATTTCTCTTTAATTTCACTAACTTTTCTCTTGGTTCCAGTGGCTAGTTGAACTAACCATGATTTGCTATGCTTTAATTTCTTAAAAGCACAAATCTCAACAATTTTAGAAGTGATATAAGTGTGAGTAGATCCAGGGTCAATCAAAATAGAAACAAATTGCTTAGCAATCTTACCTTCAACTTCAACCACAGTTGATTGATGCCCTGCTTGGCGATCCTCTAGTGCTGCATAGATTCTAAGGATGATCCTCACCACTTGACCCACAGTTTCAGCTCCTTGGATGTCATGAACTTGACTTACATTCCCATTTTGATGCGGACAATTCCTAAGCATATGGTCTCCTCCACATCCCCAACATTGAAGTGGTTCTCTTGGCTCCTTTGGATCTCTTGGCTTGTCTCCCATCATTGTGATCGACTTAGTCACAGCTTGTGATGGCTGCCTTTGCTGATTTTGGAGGTGAGAGGGTTTGAAACCTTGCTTCCTTTTGTCAAACTTCTCGTTCTTCTTGTCCTTCCATGCCTTATGGAAATCAAGTTTGCTTTTGTTTTTATCATAGCAATACTTGGCCTTCCTTATTGCCTCTTCTAAAGTTCAAGGTTCATCAAATTCAATCCTATCTTTATATGACTAAGGTAGCCCACTTAGAAAATGCTGAATTTTCACCTTATCATATTGAATATACCTGACATGCCTCAGCAGTTCCAAGAATTTGTTTGCATATTCTTCCATGGTCAATTGTCCCAATTTCAGCTCATGGAACTCTTTAATCTTATTGTCATAGTACCTATCAAAGAGGTACTTCTGCTTGAAATATTTCTTGAACTGCTTCCACACAATCTTTCTTTCATTGATCTTCTTCAGTTGCCTAAGGTGCTCCCACTATATAGATGCTCTTCCATTTAAGTTGAAGATGGCTACCCTTGCCTTCATATTTCCAGAGTGAGTCTTGGACTTGGAAATACTTTCTCATCCCAAGAATCCAAGCTTCAACTTCTTGACCAGATTTTACCTCACCATCAAATGTAGGAGGCTTTGCCTTCTTAATTTCCCCATGTGAATTGTTCTTGTAATGCCTCTTCCTCTTACTCTTGTGAGATGAAGAGCTTGAACCCCCAATGCATTCTTCAAAGCCAGATGATCCACTAGAAGATTTTTCTGGAGTATATGTTCTAGCTCAAGAAAATCTTCTTGAGCTATGGGACCTCTTGCAGGAATTTCTCCTTAAACTACTCCCACTCCCTTCTGGATTTGTTGTTCGATGCCCAAAGTTTCTCTACCTTTGGATGTCTATCAAAATCTGTAGCATGGCTGCATTCAACTGATTTTGTTCTTCTTGGGCTTTAATCATCCTTTGATTATCTTCTCTACAACTTTGCAACTCCACCCTTGGGCTCCTCATGGTGGCTGCAATATCTGGGGGAGTCTCTTGATTTCTTCTCCCATTGGATTATGTTTCATCATTCTCAACCTGTATGTTCTCCCCCATGGCATCTGTCTCGGGCTCATAGGGATCCTGTGCATCATCCATGATGTTGATCTTCTTGGCCCAACCAAGACCATATTTTCCAAACTGCACTATGTGGAATGTTTCCTTTGATGTGACTATGATTCTGCAAAATGTGTTCATCAACACAATTGTTAGCTGCGTGATATTCTCATAAATTTATAAATTACTTTCCTGCATTTGGGAAAATCCTATATTGACAACTTGTCAAAACATAGACTTTTCTCACAATCAACGACTGTCTCAGGTGGACAACAGGGATCAAGGGGGCTTGCCCCCTTGTGGCTTGCCCCCTTGTGGCTTGGGTTGAGGGCAGTGCCCTCATTTTTTTTTTGTAAATATTTCGATTTCGCGCAATCTAGCGCATCAATTCATGACCATTTTTCAATTTTATGGCACCTCCAAATCTCACTGAAAAACTATTGAAATTCTCTGTTTCGACAAATTTATCATTTTGCCTCGGACTGGTTTCGGAGCAACTCATTTATTTGTGTCGAATGACAAACTCATCTGTTTCCTCTAACTTGTTTTGACGCAACTCACTTATTTGCACCGATCAACGAACTCATCTATTTCCTCCAGCCTGTTTCGACACAACTCACTTATTTGCACCGATCGATGAACTCGTCTGTTTCCTCCGACCTATTTTGGCGCAACTAACTTATTTGCACCTAACGACAAAATCATCTGTCTCCTTCGACCTGTTTCGACGGACTCATCTTTCGTTGTCGACCGATCAATGCTGACCGAGTTTTACACCGATCGTCGACCGAGTCTTTCACCGAACTTCACAAACTTCGTCGGCGCAACTCTGTCGATCACGCCAAAACGTATCACTGGACTCAGCTTAACTCGATGACGGTTTCGGCGTTTCTGTTTTATCTTCGTCGACACAGTCATTGCAATGCGGACGCGTCACTGCGATCTCACCAAATCTTGCTGACACAATCGCTGTGATGCCAACACGTCGTTGCCATCTCGCCAAATCTTGTCGACATAGATATAGACGAAATTTCAAAAACACTTGGATAAAAATTTCTTTCTTTCTCTGTTGATCAGTGCTCAACAGGGGGTGATCTTACCTCTGCAAACTATTCAACTTAGCCCATTTAGGCCCGATGTTGTAACCTGTGGCTCTGATACCACACAGTCACATCCCCTCTCGTCAATCTAGTGCGATGGAGTGGATGCGACATTATAACTGAGCATCTAGCCCCATAAACATAAACACAATGCATTGTAAGTAAAAGACATATGCAAAAGTATAATACAAGAAAATACAGCAGAAGTAAATCTCTACTTGAACCTCTAGCAAGCATTCAATACATTCATAATAATTCTTAAAACAAATACATTGCAAAATTAATACAAGAGAGTACTTATCTTGAAAATGAGCTGCCTCGGGCAACTAGCTATGCCGCTACAATGTTCCACCCAACCTTAGGCCAGTTGTGCTCATTAATCTCTCAACACAACTGCCACCCCCGAGTTGGGCATGATTTATACAAGGAACAAGGACACAACAGACTCACACATAGCCAAATACACACCAAGGTTTAGCCAAGCCAATCCACAATTGGGTTTATCAGGCTGCTAAGGCAGTGGAAAGGAAGAATTGCTAAGCTAGTGAGCTCAACCACAGAGCTATGGATACCTCTATAAGATCTATTTGGATTGGTCCCCACAATACCTACACATCCGACACAAGGAAATATTCCCTTCACTGCTACACAGTCCCTCAAGCCATACCTTTCGTTCTAGTGTTCTCCAAGGTGTGCATAGAAGAGTAGCCTACCCCTTTTGATCTTTTGTAAGGTTCCTCTCTTCACTAGGTTTATCAATCCAATTCTGGTCCTCTTCCAGTCCTAATTCTTACTTACAGCTCAGACCAAAACAAGGATGCACATAACAGCAAAACACAAGTGTTGGGTATGAAGAAAAATGTTTTGGTTGTGGGATGCCCAAGATGGGGTTTCCATTAGTCTCAAAAGTTGTGGGCAACCAAAAACAAAATGGTAGATGAGGAAATCAACCCTGGGAGAGCAAATTCGATTTCAGAAAACGTTTATGGGCCTTACAAGGGAAAAAATGACCTTTATAAACCTCCAAATCGCGAATCTCTTCTTTCCATCCACTGTGCAACACATAAACGAATTTCCAGCCATGGAAAAATGAGGGAAAATGCAAAAAAATGAGAAGAAAAAGCCCCATCTAGCTCCAGCTGCATGAGGAAGTGAAAATCATGGGTGAGGAATGGATTGGACACACATTTCTGGGTGTTTTTTTTTGCCCCATAAGAAAAAATACGATTTCCCAGAATTCATGGCTTGCCCATACATGAAATTGACTGCCATACCTCTCCATTCCCAATGCATTAACTGCCTCAACCAACTCTTGGAAGAATTAAATGATAGGGTGCATAAGTCAAAATGGGTAGTTGAGAGTTTATGGGTTCTCTCATTGACATTTAGCTTAACACTATTGGCTCAAGGGTTTGAATAATTTACCTCCCTATTCCTTGTGAAAATCATGCCCCCATTGCTTGTTGCATTGCATAGCTAGTTGTGGGTATTTTATTAAATTGCATATTCACATGATGTCTCAATTTATATTATGCCTAGCTAGCATGAGAACCATAGGCATCGATTTTAATTGCTGATACATAAAACGTTAAATCGATGGTGAGGCCTTGGCCTTGAGCTCCTCACCATTATTTAATAACGATGTTTACATCATTTACAATTTTAATGCAATAGGGTCAAAATCAGGATATTACACATTTGGCATCTAAAAAACCCTAAAATTTACAAAATCTCAAAAAATCAAGATTTTGGCTAATTTAGGGCCTCTCAAAATTTTCAGCTCTTAAAATTTTGGACCCTAAAATTTCGAGCCCTCCCTAAAATTCTGCGACCTAAAATTTATGTGCACTAAAATTTCAGGCCCTAAAATTTTGCACCCTAAAATTTTGAGCCCTCCCTCAAAACTCGGCCCTAAAATTTTAGAATCCAAAATTTTGAGGCCCTAAAATCTCGACCTGAAATTTCAGCTGCCCCTCTCCTCTGCTTCCTAGCTACCCCTTTCACTACCCACCTTTAGGGTTTCCCTTACAGTGGCATCCCTCCCCATTTCTTTCCTCAACCCTTGTACACAAGGCAACAACAATAGTTAATGGGGTTGGTATACACTGATATAAACTGCTAGTTTAGTTTAGATCTGAAAGTGGACAGTTTTACATCTTTTACCTTCACATATACAGTCTGCAACTAACACACAATTACATTGCTGGTAAATATACATGAAAATTTTGGATTATTGTTAGCTATTATTTAACGTTGTTGCTAATACAAAGTTGGATTAGATGAATGTTGAATATTGTTGTCATAAATGGCTGAATTGACCATACTGCCAATATATTAATACTGCATGTACTCTTGCAAATTCCTACATATTGCACTTGTTATTTGCATATTGGAACTAATTAGTTATGTAATCGGCTTATCCTTGGATGAATGAACTTGTATTATTCATATCCTCTTATATACTCCATTAGGCACTAGTCACTAACCATATAAACATAGGAGATATATTTGGTGTCTAAGCATCTTTGCAGAGTTACATAGGGCTCTACGCTAGGAGGTTTCGACTTTCGAAGAAGTTAGGAGAAGTGACTAAGGTGACAGTGGTCACTTTCTCCACATATGCTTGCCAATGGCTTGGACTGCCATTTCATTCGGTAACAGTTTGGAAAGCTTTGCACTCCTTCCCACCAAAGTTCAAATCCCCAATGAGAGATTGGCCAATTGTGTGGGACCTCAATCTTGGGTGTGTCTCCAAACATCTCGACCCTTGTTAAGTCATAAGTTTCCTGATAGGAATTGGTTTGCAGGCTGTTGGCATTATCCTAGGGTTTATAGTGGAAGCCAGTAGGATTTGAACATGGGCACTTTCCCAGGTAATCTCAACCAGTTAACAATTCCCCTGGATATAAAAAAACAATAACAAATATTGAAGCACAAACGTCTAATCCAACATTAGGATCTTTCACCACAATATTAGAAATTGTAAATATAGTGTTTCCATTATTGCACACTGGTGCACTGCTCTTTACAAAAAAGAATAGAAATGGTTTTGTTGAATGTCCCCAAGACGTAGTAAATGGGAATAGTTTTTCCTTTGTCAGGTGAGCCTGCCTTCCTTGATTAAAAGCCAGCTTGCCTCTTTACCCCCTTCCTACAAGGATTGAAAATGACATCATTATACTGTTGCGCTTTCAAGGACATCTCTAGCTATAA
>LPNX010709792.1:8233-30014 GCA_001517045.1 Pseudotsuga menziesii | reverse complement strand
TATTCAATTAAATAAAATATTGAAAAAGTAATTATATAACAAAAGAATAGATAAATGCTATACTACACCTTCCAAGTATTAGCCATATTTTCCAGTATTAGCCATATAACCATAGTACATGATATATATTTTAATAAAACATAAAAAATGCAATTATATAGCAAAACAATAGATAAATGAAATGCCACAACTTCCAAGTATTAGCCATATTTATATATATTACATGACATATATTAAAACAATAATCCTATTGGCCATATTTCCATAGTACACGAAATATATTAGAACAACCCTAAACTGTATTTTGGAAGTTAGGAAGCTCTCTTATCCCTAATAAAATCTCAAGATTATATGCATGTAACTCCCTTTTAACATTATTAATATAACTTTGCCAAATTTACATCAAAAGAGAAAACATGTTGGGCCTCCGTCCAAAATTCCTATTATATGAAATCATGTTTGCCCAATTACTCCTATCTCCTACTTAGTAAAATGCTTACTAGCTCAATCATGCAGGAAGAGGGAGTGTTAAACTAGTAGCAACAAGGAAGGTATTCCTGCATGCATGTGTTCTTGCATGCAGAAGACTTAAATTAGGAAACCTGTTGTATTTAATTTACTTTTCCTAAGTTTACTTTGGAAAATAAATTAAACTGATCTAAATTAACTTTAGTGAAACATTAGTTAAAGTGAAAGTGAAATTAGGGTTTTTTTGCTTTACCACTAGTTAAAGTGAAAGTGAAATTAGGGTTTTCGCTTTACATAAAGTTATAAAAGAGAGATCAATTGGTGGAGAGGACACACACTTGTATTCCAACACAGACATGATACAGACAAGGAGAGAAAGTCAGGCAGAGGATTTAGCTGGGAAGGCAAAGGAGCGAGCAGCAGGATCACCAAGCTTCATACAGCTAGGCCGTACACTCATGTAGGAGGGTGTTGAGGTTCAGCTGGGGTTTTGCCCAATGATTCTACCGTGTAACTGCATTCCCCAGGTTTAGGTGAATTTGTAGTATTGTACGCTCCATATTTTCTCATAATAAAATCTATATATGACTGCTGCACAGGTTTTCCCATCTTGGGTTTTTTCTGGGGGTTTCCATACCCAAAATAATTGTGTCATTATTGTGATGTGATGTTGTGATTTATTTCTCAGTTTTATATTCTGCTACATACTGTAAAAATATTCATGCGTGGTGCTGCATACTGTAAAATATATTCATGTGTGGTTATCAGTAGAGATCTTGCATGCACTGTTAGGCCTAGTTTGAATATTAAAGAAAAATTTACAATAAATACATCGACAACAAATTTATTGATAAAACCTTTCTGCTCAGTTAAGAGTTCGAGCTTTTAGAATGCATAATAGAATTTATATGTCATCCTAAGCTTCATAAGGGTGGGAATTTTTTGTTTTCAGCTCAGCTCATGCTCTGTTTTTTTTATTATACTATTTTCTTACTAATATTGTGTAGGGTTCAATATTTTCTGCTAATTGAAATTTAAACTTGTTCCTTTGCTGGAGTAGGATATTAAGTCTTTTTGCTCCATTTTCTTCAGTGTTGAATACAACGTGTTAGGTATTTTTTAATTATTATGTAAGGTTTAATATAGTTTTCAATGTTGTTGATTTTTATAAATTAAAATATATTTTTTCTTATATTGAAGCAGGAACTCAATTCCTAAACTTCTTGGTTGTTGCATACAATAAGGTGGGCATTTGTGTTAAAGAAGGATGGCTTTTCATCGCTATCTGAAATTTTGAAATGTATATTCTATTATCTTGGATGCAATGGAGGCATCTCCTCTGTTGTGCCAATGCTATCAGATACTTTTATTATCAAAGTTCATAATGCATATTAGAATACAAAACCCTCTTATCCAAGCACCATAGAACTAGTGTATCTCTTGCAAATGATTTCAGCTTCCAATTATAGAGGGATTATTCCTGGAAATTGATTTGAAAATCCTGGTATCGCTACAAGAGATTATGTTGCAAATGGTAGGGAGTCAAGATGGGTTTTTTATTATTTCTGGGCCAATATCATCCGTACTATATGTTGCTCTAATGGGCCTTGTCAAAGGTTTTCTTAATTGATGTTAAAACCGGTAATAACGTCAAACACACTCTCTTCTTTTTCATATGTTGGAAAAAATACCATATTTATACAAGTCCTTTGTCATGGATATTTATGATATTATGATTTGTTTTTTTCTTAAACTAAACAGTAACTTAAACCACTAAACTCTATCATTAGTCGTAAAGGGTTACATGAAGCGGCATGAGAAATTTGGAGAATACCATAGCCAACGTGAACATGAGCCACTCTTTTCTATTCTAGTTGCTAATCCATATTTACAAGATCAGAACTTAGCTAGGGGTATGGCTTCATCTGGAGAAAATCTTGAGTTCCTTGCTCATGGTTTAGTTCATCAATTGAACCATCAAACATAAAGGATGAAGGTAATTATCAAGATATTTTGTCCAAAAAAAAAAAACAAAACACATACACAATCATCATATTTATGTGACAGAAGGTAATGATGTATGTCAAATATCTTGCTGCTACAACAATTGTTTAGAAGTGAATTTTGTTCCTTGCTATATTTTGTGCTGGCAAGGAGGGTTCTAGCTCTATCCTCGATCCAGTTAAAGATGCAGTCCTTTTTGTTTTGGCAGGTGCCTCTATTCGACCAAATGGATGATAAAATGTTGTATGCTATATGTGAGCGATTAATGCCTGCTCTAAGTAGTTTCGTACTTTCCTTGTATGAAAAGGAGACATGGTGAATGGGATGTTGTTCATTATTTGTGGACGTTTAGACATATGTACAAAAAATGGGGGACAAGTTGGTTTCTTCAACTCAAGCATAATTGGAAGTGGATATTTCTATGGAGAGTAACTTTTGACATGGGCTTTAGACCCAAAATCCAATATAAATCTTCCATCCTCCACAAGAACTATCAAAGCATTGGCGGAAGTGGAATCCTTTGCTTTTCAAGTTGGAGATCTAAAGTTTGTGGCAAGTGAATTTCAGAGATATCATCACATCTACTTTTACTTTCCATCTACACTAACTATGGGATTTCCCATAAAAAAAATGGTAAATTTTACTTGTACTTTCCATCTGCAATAACTCTGGGATTGACCGTAAAAAAGAGGTAAAATTAAAAAGAGGAAAATTTTACCGAACCTTTTCCATCCATTGAAATTGGATTCCAAGTCATTATCTTTTCGGACTATAATGTTGAGATAAAAATATTTATGTGTTTTGGGTTATGTGGTTGAGATATCCATATTTGTGTAGAGATGCAAGGGGATCAACAATGTGTAGAGATGCAAGGAGATTTTCCAGTTGAAATTCCAAAATTATCATAGCCAGTACAATACCAGAATTACAACATCCAACTGAGCCTTTGTTAATGGCTACAGAGCCAATGCATGCAGTCCTCAATGATGAAAAATCACTTGTGGTTTACAAGCCAGTAAATCCACTTGTATTTCCAAGTGGTCCAATGACTGGATCACCAGATCTCTCGATCAAATTTAAGACAAACTTTTTATTGAATCACAAGGGTACTAATATTTCCCCACTGCTATTGCACAATGACTGGATCACTAGATCTCCCGATCAAATTTAACACAAACTCTTTATTGAATCACAAGGGTACTGACCTCCCCCCACCACTATTGCACATTCCCTTAATTCCTTCTATGTAGGATTGTTCATTGTGTTTGTTTATATCGTGTTTTTTTAGAGGTTCAGTTTTGTGTATACATGTTATTTACAAAATCTAAAGGCTATAGGACACCTTATTATAAATATGGTTTAAATTGTAGTAATTTAAACAAAATGATTCCATCATGTTTTGTTGCAAGCATCCTGGCAGATATAGGCCAATTTTCCTGATCTATTCTGTTTCGCAACAACCTCAGTTCTTACATCAATCTCTGTAAGTAGAAGGACGTTAGACATCAAACCTGTAGATAATCTCCTTGCAGTTGTTCCTTGGGTGCCTTCTCAGTTTCAACGGTATATAGATCAGTTCTCGTTTAATCAGAAGTGTCTTGACGTCCACCTGATGGAGACACCAAGCCATCTCAGCTGCTAGTGAGATAATGGTCCGAATGGAAGAATACCTAGCAACAGGGGTGAAGGTCTCCTCATAATCAATACCCTCCTTCTGTGAAAACCCTTTTTCCATGAAGCATGCCTTATACTTTTCCACACTTCCGTCTGCTGCATGCTTCACCTTGTAGATCCATATGGACCCCACCACCTTTTTCCCTTGTGGCCTCAGCACAACCTCCCATACCTAGTTTTTCATAATGGAGTCATACTCCTCAACCATAGCTTCCTTCCACACATCATGTTGTGCAGCCTCCCCAAAGCTCGAAGGTTCATAGTTAATCAACTATGTCAGTAGTGCCATGTAACTAAGCCTCTCTGGTAGTACACTCTGTCTAAAATGTCTCCGTGGAGGATCTACCTTCCTGGAATCCTGCACTGTGGACCTAAACCACTTAGTCCTTGGCCTAGTGTCAACCTGCTGCGACCGTTGGATATCCATCTCCCGCTGTAGCTCATCCTTCAAGTCAATGACTGAAGGATCCAATCTACCTGACTCCTTTTGACCACCAGAACCTATGCTGTGTCTGTACCTGTACATGTACATCTGGATCCTCGAACTTGAGCCCCGACTCTCGTGCTAGCTGCTGTTCTGCTGGTAAGTCCAAAGATCTCCTCAAGGACATGTACTCATCGAATTGGACATCCTGCTCACAATAATCCTCATGCGAGCTGGAATGTAAACTCTATATTCCTTCGAAATCTTGCTGTACCCAACAAGTAGCCCCTTCTCTCCAGAAGGATCCAAATTCTTCCTATTGTCAGCATGAACATGAAAATATCAGACACTGTCGAATATGCAAATGTGACTCACATCTGGCCTAGTTCCTGTGAAGACCTCCTTCAGAAAATAGATCCAGGTCTTCCTGGAATAGTCATCAATGAAAGTCACGTAGTAGCTGTAACCACTGAACGAATGAACACTCATAGGTCCACATACATTAGAATGCACCAAGTCCAAGGGCTCCTTAGACTTGTGCTCACTCTGTGGGAAAGGATTCCTGATGTTCTTCCCCAAAGCACAACCCTTGCAGTGGTTATGATTTTCCTCCTGTACCTGAAGAACTCCAATGAATTCCTGTCTCAGATGTTTGAGTGCTCCATGGTCTAAGTGTGCTATCCTCCTATGCCACAACTCACCTTGACTACTACTGCTGCTGCTGACTAGAGCCTTTGCAGGCTCAAAGTGTAGTCTATACACTTTCTCGCTCTTCCTGCCAATCAACGGATCCAAGATCCTATCTGACCTCCTGGGCCTGATATATACTCTATGGTCACAGAACTTCACTTGATATCCCTTGTCCTCTAGAGTGGAGACTGATATAAGGTTATTGGTCAGTCCTGGAACATACAACACATCAACAAAACTGAGGGGTTTTCCAGACTCCCTCTCAAACGAAACAATGCTAACTCCCTGTGCTTGATACCACGCATCATCACCCAGCTCAACATGGATCCCTGTTCCACCCTCCTACAAGTCTCTGAAGAATCTCTTCTATCCAGTCATATGACTAGATGCTTCATTGTCGATGTACCATATGTTGTTCCCTGTAGTGCTTGCCACATAAGCTATCAAGAAGAACTCCTCATCGAAGTTCTTGCTAAACTCATCCACCTCTGCAGATCCAACCATCTGAGTGTTACTCTTCTTCGTCCCGTCTGGGCATTGGGAGGCAAAGTGTCCCTACTTGTGGCAGATAAAACACTTGACCTTTGACACATCAAGGTTCTTCTTACCATCCTTCTTCCTCTTTTCCTTCCCCTTTCTCTTCCCTGTAAGGGCTAGAGCCTCCTCATCCATAATCTATGGGGTGTTGCTGGATGAGCCTGATCCTTGACCCATGTGGATCTCCTCCTGCACAAAATCATCCCATAGTCTCTGTCAATAAGGGAGCTTCTCCATAGCCACACACCTTTGACAAAGGTGTCCCATGGCTTAGAGAATCCATTGAGGGATATCCAAACTAGCTCCTCATCCACTGTCTTAGAGCCAACAGCTTCAAGCTCATCCCTGATCTATGTGAGCCTTGTGAAATAAGGCACCACTCCTCCCTTGGCCATCTTGGTGTTGCACATCCTCTCTTGCAACACCATCTTCCGGTTCTCGTTCTTGCTTTGGTATAGAATCTCCAAATCCGTCCACATCTCTGATGCGGTCTTCTTACCAGAAAGGTAAGGGACTATATGGTCCTTCACTCCATCCATGATAATCATCATGGCTCTGGAATCAATCTTCTCCCATGCTGCTAAATCTATCGGATCTGTGGGTGCAACCTTCATGGAGTCAGTGTGCTCCTCTACATCATTAATGTCCAGGATCCTTGTGATCCTTTCTTTCCATGTAAGAAAGTTTTGAGCACCCTCGAGTCCATCCTCAACTCTAAACTGCATGACCATAGTGAAGTGTAACTGTTAAACCCTAGATATGGAAGTCTAGGTTTGTGCCTTCTTATAGATCTTCCCTTGATCTATCACTGCTGCTGCAAATCTCTCAACTTTAGCTCACTGGAGCTCTAATACCATGTAAATTTTCCTTTAATATTCAAACTAGGGATAACAGTGCATGCAAGATCTCTACTGATAACGACACATGAATATGTTTTACAGTATGCATCAGAATATAAAGCTGAGAAATAAATCAAAACATCACATCGCAATAATGACACAATTATTTTGGGTATGGAAACCCCCGAAAAAACCGAAGATGGGAAAATTGATGCAACAGTCAAATATAGATTTTATATGAGAAAACATGGAATGTTTACAATACCGCAAATTCACACAAACCTAGTGAATGCAGTTACACGGCAGAATCACTGGGAAAAACCCTAGCTAAACCTCAACACCCTCCCGCGCGAGTGTATGGCCCAGCTATACGAAGCTTGGTGATCCTGCTGCTCGCTCCTCTGTATTCCCAGCTTAATCATGTTTGACTTTCTTTCCCTTTCTGTATCATGTCTTTGTCGAAATACAAGTGTGTGTCCTCTCCACCAATTGATCTCTCTTTTATAACTTTAGGTAAAGCGAAAACCCTAATTTCACTTTCACTTTAAGTAGTGGTAAAACAAACAAACCCTAATTTCACTTTCGCTTTAACTAGTGTTTCACTAAAGTTGATTTAGATCACTTTAATTTTTTTTCAAAGTAAACTTAGGAAAAGTAAATTAAATACAACTAGTTTCCTAATTTAAGTCTTCTACATGCAAGAACAAATGCATGCAGGAAGACCTTCCTTGTTGCTACTAGTTTAACATTCAGTTTAATTGCACCATGCATTGTGCTGTAATTTTTCATTCGATTAAGCAAATAAATAAAACTCATTGTGTTGTAAATTTTCATTCGGTTAAACAAATGAATAAATCTCACCTCGAAAATGAGACCCTAGATCACATATAATGGAGGTTGGAATACTTTCTCTAGAGTTTGCTGGCAACCATTGCTGTCAAACTTGGAATCCCCAAGAGGAAAGAACGAATGAAGTTTCAATGTACTGTGTTAAAACCTAGATGGTTTCAAATGTATCTGCCTAAAAGCCCTAAACCGAGCATACGAGATAGGGGAGTTTCAAATTTTTCTTCAACACTTACAACTTGGGATGGTAGAACCATATGGTGTTCTCATGGGCTAAGAGATCCTTACAAGTAAAAAGGTTTGGCATCATCCAACATTCTATTATAAGAATCACATATACTTTGGATTCCTTTGCTGATGCAGGAAGATTCACAACTGCATCAATTATTCTCCCATTTTGGACATGGAAAATTTGTGGCAACCACATCGAGTTTAAAATTTTTGAAGCCTTTGGGATGGGTAAATGGGGTATGACCTTATGGGCATGGTTATGGCCTTCTAACCTCAAGTAGTTTTCACTTGCAACATATTTTGTTGTTGGTTGAATGGGAATATTATCGAAGATGGGAGCCAACACATCATTCTATTAAACAACCTAACCTGCCACGCTATTAAAGAAGATGCCAGAATTAATAGTTTTCATAAACCCATTAAAGATGAGTTAAATCCTAGCTCACCATCAACTCATAACCATTAGGCCCACTCATGCTGCCCTCCTTGTCCGGGACATAATAAGATATATAGAATATGTCGACTCTTTATATTAGATAATCATATAAGGCACATATTAAATAATAATATTTATATAATAAGAGACATATTAATATGAAGATTTTTTATATTAATAATTATATGAGTTGAACATATATAATTATATGAATAACTACATGTGACCATATTAGTTGACTTATATTTTTTAGTCAATATATATTTATGTAGATATATTAGTTTAAAAATTGTAACAGAGTTGCTCAACATATATATCATCAATCTCTTTCATTTGTGCTATATAATGAGATTATTAATCATGATCTGGAAGATCAAAAGTATCTCTCTATTTTGACTAGTTCGAAGAAGGAAATTAGCATAGCCAAGATAAGAATGAACTCCCATGAGCTTCATAGCGAAAGTGACACTGGACAATTCCTCAAACACCATGGGTCGAAAAGATTTTTCAGCTATGTGAGACTATGAACATTGAATATTAGTGTCACTTTATCTTAGGGTTATCGGCATACACCCACACTCGACCACAGTTTCATAATATTTGCTACAATAATAACCTCCATAATATTATAACATGTCAAAACTATGACGACCTAGGAGTGCTTATTTCTAAGTTTTTTTTATCATAGGAATAAAAACTTACAAGAATCCATATAATCCTTATCTCTTCTCTTAAGGTCTAACAAACCAAGTGGGTCTCAGTGGATGTTCATCGTCATCGTCGTCACCACCACCACCACTGGCATTCTAGTAATGCAACAAAATGTCAAATTATGTCTACACATAGTTTCTTTTCCATGGAGCATGAAACTTTCTATAATCGTATGACTAATTACGTTTGGCCTATTAGCTAACTTACATTTTTTAGTTAATACATATTATATAAATATAATTAATCTAAAAACTTAATGTAAAGTTGTTGTTGTTATTGTTATTGCTATTGCACCGAGAGGCGCATTCTATAGCCCACTAGGGGGAGGATGTGTAACTCCTTCTATGCTTATAACTTATAGTCGGCTCTCTTTCTCTCTCTCTCTCTCTCTCTCTATAATTTGAATATGCCAAAATATTAGTGGGCTTAATAAAAATAAATTAAATATCAAAACATAATAAAAAAATAAAGCCAATTATAAATTCATATATGAAGGGTGTTGAGATGGCATTTTCTCAAGATGCTTAAGCTTTCATTTTAAACTAACTAAATCACATATACTTTTTCTTTAAAAAAAATTGCATAAACTTTCTTTCAGATAAAGAAATCTCACCATATATAACACAAATACTATTATTATTTTTCTAATGATTATTGTGATAATTTATTTTAACCTAAATTAAAAATGAAATATTAACCTATACCAAATCTTTAATATTACAATTACATTCTATTCATTTATGTTCTCATTAATTATTTAACAAAATGAATTTTTCATCATATTGTTAAGTTTAAAAAATTAAGATTAAATCAATGTTTTAAATCTAATTTTCTTCTTTATTGTGTTGAGAGGCGCATTCTACCGCCCAATAGGGGGAGGATGTGTAACTCCTTCCATGCTTATAACTTATAGTCGGCTCTCTCTCTCTATATAATTTGAATATGCCAAAAAATTAGTCAGCTTGATAAAAACCAGCATAGATCCAAATCCTAGGCTCTATCAAGTGCCGAGATGGATCAAATCTCTCGAGGTGCAAACCTCTTCTTAGGTATCCATTGATTTGATTCAAACCAAAAGACACATCTTTTTTTTTAAGGTCCACATATAATTTTATTATTATTAATATTTAATATTATTTATGGCCGACATATAATATTTTTTATTTTGTTAGGAACGAACATTGCATCATTTCCCCACACATGGTTTTAAAACCATATGCAAGGCCCTCATACAATCATGGGTTGTTTAGGAGGCCTTGCACATGGTCTTAAAACCATTTGCAAGGCCCTCCTAAACCATGTACAATAAAACCATGGGTTGTTTAGAATGCCTTGCACATGGTTTTAAAACCATGTGCACATAATAAAAAAATTAAGTCAATTATAAATTCATATATGAAGCCTTTTGAGGTTCACATTTCCTAAACACTCTTAAAGTTTCATTTTAAAACTAGCTAAATCACATAAAAAATTTCTTTAAAAAAATTGCATAAACGTTCTTTCTCATAAAGAAATCTCACGGTATTAAAGACAATTACTATTATATTTTTCCTCGTGATTAATGTGATAATTTTGGTTAACCAAAACTAAATCTTTATTATTACAATTACAATATATTCATTAATGTTGTTATTAATTATTTTCCAAAAACAAATTCTCATCAACCACAATCTTTATTTTATCTTTTTTTTTTAAACGTAAAACTCTTAGAATGTTAAGTTTAAAAAAATATTAAATCAAGTTTTTAAATATAATATTTTTTCTTTAAGTTTAATATTCTCTTCTTATGGTTTCATATTATTCATTTAACAAACATGTTTCCTTAATAATGATAACATGGTTTAAGAACTTTTTATATGGTTAAACAATAATGGTTTCATATTATTTATTTACCAAATATGTTTCCTTAATAATAATAATATGGTTTAAGAATTTTTTATATGGTTAAACAGTAAACAAATTATGCTCATAATATTTGTTTAACCAAAACAATATTTGTTTTCAAATCTATTATTAATTTTATTTGTGGGAATTAAACTCCGAGTCATCTTTCATGCATAAATTTATTTGCTTTGGAAAAAATTATTATTGTTTGAAGACGATGTTGTTTTCTTTTTTCAATAAATCCAATGAATGTTTGTTTTTCACATAGTTGTTACCATTTTTTTTTCTCATCATTACATATCATTAATGAGATTATGCTCTTATTAAAATTTTATATGTACAGGTAAAATTTCCAGAGGTAGTCATTTTCACATTATACCATTTTAACAACTAACATGACATTAAAAATATAGTTTAAAGTTATAAAAAAAATTGCCTTAGGTTAAATTGAATAACCAGATTCTAACTAAACCACATTAATCATTCTTTGGATATTTTCAAACTTTTCAAAATATATTTAAGAGGTAGTAGTATTGTGGTTATTTTTCAAACTTTTAATAATATTTTTTAATTTAAAAATATCAATTGTTTTTTTTTTCCAAATAAAAAAGGTCTTATATATTTTATATATAATAAAAGGTATCACCAGGTTTTTACAAATTGGCTACAACAGCCACCTATTCCATATACCGTATTACACTACCATATATCCAGATAAAATACATACATCCCATCTATTCAAGACTCACAATCATCATCCACTCCCAAATAAGTAACTACCCAAGTCTATTATGTAATTCTCATCACATATTATACCTGACTTTGATAATAACCCAGTTGAACCATAAGATATATCAATCTTATGCGATCAACCAATAACCAAGAGCTAATATGACTCAAAAAAGGTATAGGAAGATGGATCCCTTCCATCTCCTCGTGCCACCAAAAAATGTCCCACCGGCCCCAGAAGTGCCAGTTTAGACAAATAGTCAGCATCAGCATTTAACTCCCTATATACATGCTGGATGCTGATCTCCTTAAATTGTCTCTGTAGCTGTAAAATACGCTCCTTCCAGTAGGTCAAGTGTAATACATCCAGTTTTAATTTGCCTTTAAACCATTCAACTATAATCCTGGAATCTCCAGCTATCTGTATAGAATCGATGCCCAATGAAGCAGCATAGTGAAGGAGGCTCCATAAAGCCAGAAGTTCAGCACGTGTATTAGTTCCAGTTCCACAGTTCCACCTGATGCTGTATCGACCCAATAGAGGCGATATTAATACAGCCCCCACTCCACACCTAGTACCTCCTTCCTATGAGGCACCATCAAAGAAGCCAATGGATATATCATGTCGAAAATTAGGTTGTAAAATATTGCGAGTCTTTTGCTGTCTGATTTGATTATTTTCTTCTCTCCAACTTAACTGTACCTGAAAGACAATCTGATGCGGTGAAGTGGTAATATCACGGAAAATATTGGAATTTCTCGCCAACCAGATAAAGCGACATACATGGAAAGGAATGGACCTCAATCTTCTGTTATCCCTGATCCAATGCTCGAAAGCCACTCAATCATTAAAAATATCAATTGTTATTGTAAATCATGAGCAATAATTAATATGCTTCACCCTAGAGTTCTAAAATTTCACATTTCAAGTCACTCTATCACACTAACTAGTCAACCTCTTGTCATTCAATCATCACAATCATATACAAAAATACTAAAATCTCATCTAATTACTTTCTCTTAAATCCCTTGTAATAACAACATTCAAATATTATAATCATTTTCAGACATTACTATCATGTAGAAATTAAAGTAAAGGTTGTTTAAAACGGTTTAAAAAAGATACCTGCAAATAATATATCATTTTTTCATTTCTTGCACTGAAAAATATCTAAACCAACTATGTAATGTAAATAATACATGGGTTATGTAGATAATATTGTAATGCAAACAAAATATGTCAATGTAATGCAAATAATACTTGAGCTATCCAAATAATTATACCTTGGGTATACAGATAATTAATGACCTAATACAAACATTACCTTCCCTCTCGATTGCAACAACATTATCAATTCTTATGCTTACAGAGACTACAAGAATATGCATAAAGTCGGGATATGGAACTAATTTTCCTAAACAAATTGATTCATAGGTAATAAGAGTATTAATATAGTGCCATAACAATATGATATTAATTACCACAAATATCACCCGCACAATCAAATATATGAAGTGATACCCCTTCGTGTATCATCAAAGGCAGTGTGCAATAATGTGCAGCGATACCCGGCATAATGATAATCCATGCCAACCTGCCTTTCAACTACACATATTATGTTGAAGACATGATTTGAAGGACAAAATGGGTGAGTATTGGATTTGATAGAAGGAAAAGAGTTTGGACCTCGAAATATTTGATCCCTTTCGGCGCTTGGTAGAGCCACCTTTAAGATGGATCTATGCTGATTATAATCAATCTCTTTCTTTCTCTTTCATTTATATTATACCTATATAATAATACAACAAATTGTCAAATAATGTGCATACATAATTTTTCTTCCAAACATCATAAAATTTCATCGACTTGAAGATCATACATACCACATAGAATGTAAACTATAAACTATACAATATAAATTATGTGTTTCTTCTTGTTTATTTGATATGCTAAATCTAAATATATTTCAAGTGATATGCCAATCATTAGTGCATCTCCACATTAAATGAGTGACACTACTTTAGTATTCTCAATCGCTGATTTAAAAAAGTATGATAATTTTTTAATGAACCTTCTATCCACCTATTTAAGAAGCCTGGTTAGGTTAGTCTATTACACAAAGAGAAACGGTCAGATTAAAGATAAACTTCATTTCTTTATGACGCAAAGCTAGGTGGAAAGGTTTAAAATAAACCTCAACTTTACTATTGCAAAGGGTGTGTAAAGATTTTTTTATTATAGCAATGTGGAGAGGTGAAAGGATAAAGATTGACTTCTATATATATCATATAATACACATTTAAGATATATCATATTTTTGTTTATATAATAAAATATATATAAATATGAAGATTAATTTTATTTATATAATAATATATATATAAATATAAAGATTATTTTTGTTTATATTAGAAAATATATGAATAGAAAGATTAAAATAATTATATAAGGTGGACATTACATAATAATATTTAAATAATAAAATACATATTAATATCAAAATTCTTTGTATTAAATAAATATTTGAGATGAATATACATATTTATATGATTAATTATATTTCATCATATTAGTTGACTTGATCTTTTAGTTAATATATATATATATATATATATATATATAACAATTTTACATTAATTTTTTTACTTAATAAGAATCATATAAATATAATCTAATATTTATAAATATATGAATTATATATATAACAATTATCTATTTTTTTAACTTAATAAGATTTATATAAATATAATATGACATTTATAAATATATGAAGTGGACATTATTAATTACATAATTAATTATATCTTAATTGAGATATTTTTTTAAGTTAGTAAATATTATTATTATTATTATAAAATTAATTTTTCCAAATAAATTTGTAATGATCTACATATTTTTATAACAAGAAAGAAACTTAAAAAAGATAAGCTTGTGCTTTATTTTGTAAGAATTTAACACTACTTGCATTTCCCATACTAAATGTCTTTGAGTATAAGTTTTTTAAGTATTTAACAATGACTTTGAATATAAGTTTATTAACCCTAGATGCAGGTGCCCTGAGATGCTGCGACGTGGAGGGAGGCAAGACATGGTTTTAATGGCCACCTATCATAGTCGTCATCATCACCCTTATAACCATGAATACCTCTCATTCGGAAACACACTCTAGCTTGCGTTCCAGCCTACACAACACTCGCCTCTATACTTCCGGAGACTTCACTCAGTTCTCGGTTTGGATGGATTCTTCCACACAGCAAGGAAATTTAATGGTTGTCATCGTTAGCTTTGGCCTCCTGGTCACCCTGCTTGATGGCTCCACAAGGATTTTGCTCCAGTGGCAGACTATTTCTTGTCATTCTCTTGGTTTCTCTAGCGTTATTTGGTTTTCCAGCCTTGGAGAAATTCAAGGAAACAAGATCAGATTCCACTCACCGATTATGTTGATCAGACTTAGGGCCACTCCTTGGAGAGGTAGAAGCTCCAAGCGAGCAAGAAATAGGGCGACATTACAACATTCTATCTCTTCGGGATATGGCGCCCATATTCCCATCAATGTGCGTAGGGCGGTGGATGACTGGGAAGCTGAAGTTGTAGCTCACCATCGCTCCACACAACCGCTGCGATAACAAATCTCCCATTATTGGAGAATGATGAATTTTCTTGCACAAATGCTCTCGGAACGTGACCGCGCTCCCTCTCCATCGACCTCCAACGATTTTGTCAACTCCACTGCTCCGAAAACTTCCTTAACCGCATCTATCTTGAACCAGCCGGACCGTGCAAAGTACACGCTTCAAAGCCAGGACATCAAGTATACCGAACGTGTGGCTGAGGCTCCAACTGACGTGGCGACAAAGAGGCAGAAAGATGAAGTGGGAATGCAACCTAACAACCAGCAACAACAAATTTCTTCTCCTCCCGCTGCAGAGCCGCTCCAAGACCCTAAGCCTTCTCTCTAGGGGGATGAACATGACTACTTCAAGTCATTCCCTATTGTTGAGGAACCATGGCCAAAGTTGTAAGGCCCAAGATCTTTCCTATCTCGTCTATGTTTGTTTCATTCTTTGTTAGCTTGTTAGTTTACAAAACAAATTTGTTTATTTTTATAGTGGAAATTTGGTTTTCCACACCAAGGACAAGTTCTGTACAGATGTAATAATTTCTAGTTTCTTCCCTAACAAGTTTTCGACAAGTGTCACAAAAACTTTATTTATACTATTTTTTGTATTTTAATACAACTTTCTGCTACATACAAAACAAAAATAAATTTATTAAAAATTTAAAAATGGTTTTGAGTATAAGTTTATTAAGCATTTAACAAACTCATACTTGATTATAAGATTTTACGAAGTTTTTTTTTATTACTTTAAGATTTTAATATTTAATTTTTCTTCCATTTTAAATTAAATATTTTTTATAATGTTGATTTTAGTTTTAATTGATTGCACATTAATTTAGTTTTTGATTGAATGAAATTGTTTATTGATAACAATTCACACAAACTTAACTATGTCTCTCTACATTTTTTTTAATATATATTTTATATTTTTTAGTTTTAATTGATTGCACATTAATTTAGTTTTTGATTGAATGAAATTGTTTATTGATAACAATTCACACAAACTTAACTATGTCTCTCTACATTTTTTTTAATATATATTTTATATTTTTTAATAAATCTTTTAATTGTTTTTACATTTCATTATTTATGATGTTTATGTTTACCATACTTTTTTAATATATATATTTTATATTTTTTTAATAATTGTTTTAATTTGTTTTTAACATTTCACTATTTATGATGTTTGTGATTCTCGTAAGTATAGATAAAGACAATGAATTTGTGATTTATCTATAGATAATCCAATCAACATTTTCAAATATTTTTTTTAAAATAAACAACTTGGAGATCCAACGTATTCAAGTATATTGAAATATCTTTTAAAATTACAAAACATGGAACTACCCAAAGTTAAATATATTATAGTACTAGAGTCGCAGGATGACCATAGCGAAGCGACAGGGCTAAATTAGCTCAATTATACATGGATTCCATGTTGTAATCTTGTCACAATGTTGCAAACTTTGAAATAATTTCTTTGCAGTTTCTATCGACCATTCTTCCTTTTTCTATTTACCAATTGGCAATGGATCCCTCCTCCTCCGTTGCCCATTCCTACAATCAATGGTGCCACATTTTCCTAAACCATCATGGCGTCAATGTGAAGAAAACCTTTGCCATGTATCTTTACCTCCGCCTTCTCGATAAAGGAGTAAAGACCTTTCTGGATCAAGACGAGTTGCAAGGGGATATAAGATTTTTTATCATAAGAAGACAATATTACAATAATTTAGATAATTTGATATGAATTTTTTAATTACTTTTTTTTAAACATTAGGTTAAGTTATAACATTTTCTTCATATTAAATTGTAAAACACCTAGTTTCTCTCGATACAATTATGTCACTAATTATATTTGTTTTATTAGTTGACTTAAATTTTTTAGTTAATACATATTTATATAAATATAATTAGTCTAAAACCCTAATATAAAATTGTTATATATATATATATATATATATATATGTTATATCAATCTAAGAATGCAACAAATTGTCAAATCATACACATATACCCTCTCTTCCATGTATTATGAAACTTTTACCACTTAAGATCATACATACACATGTAATCATTACACCTTGCGAAACATAAATTCATACAAATTTTGTAAAATATAATATACAAATTTTTCTTTCTTGTTGTATATTTGTTATACTAAATCTAAACATAGTTAAAGGATATTCTATTCTAATCATGAATGCACCTCCACATTAAATGTAGAAAATATGATAATTATTGACTTCGAAATCGTATCCAGCTATTTAAAAA
Organism: Pseudotsuga menziesii; assembly: GCA_001517045.1. NCBI lineage: Eukaryota > Viridiplantae > Streptophyta > Pinopsida > Pinales > Pinaceae > Pseudotsuga > Pseudotsuga menziesii. Next base: position 12,647 of record LPNX010709792.1, on the reverse strand, counting down.
CTATGTTTGGTTTGAGAAATTAAACTTCTCTATTACGCAAAGAGAGAGCTAAAAATATTTTACATGCAGCATTGTGAACCCTTAGATCTCAAACAAGTTGAGATTCAAGAGTTCACAATGCTGCAGCCAGAGCAATTATTACTCTGCTGCATGTTCAATATTGTTCTCCGAAAGAGAGATGGAAAGGTCAAAACTAAACCTCACTTGCTTATTACACAAACCCACTAAAGTTTAGAAATAAACTTCAACTTTGCTATGTGTTGATTTTTTAAATAACAATGTGGAGATGTGAAAGGATAAATATAGACTTTCCTATATAATATAATTTATTGATTTTGTTATCTAAATTTAAGAAACACATATTTAATATGTATTAGATTTTTATTTATATAATAAGATATATATGAATATGAAGATTCTTTATATGAAATAATTATATAAGTATTACATTTTTATTTATATAATAAGTTATATATGAATATAATGATTCTTTATATTAAATAATTATATTAAAGTGAAAATTACATAATCATAATAAGATATATATATGAATATAAAGATTCTTCAAATTAAATAATTATATCATAGGATGCATATTAATATAAAGATTCTTCATATTAAATACATATATACAATGAATATATATAATTAAATATTTTTCATATTAAATACATATATACCATGAACATATATAAGTATAGGATTAATCATATTTATTTATAATAATTGGCTTACATTTTCTTTTATATATATTGTTAAATCAATATAAAAATTCCTTTCTTTATGTTATATATAAACTTAGCAAATTTTCAAATCAAAATAAAAATTCTCATGAACATATATAGTTATATAACTAAAAATATATATATTTCCATATTGACTTACATTTTTAGTTAGCATATTTTATATAAATATGATTAATGTAAAAATGATATATACATTTTTTAGTTAATATATTTCATTGTCAAACTTATAAAACTCAAAGATGATATATATACCACATATAACCATTTCATTTTAAAAAACATAAATATAAGATCATTAACTATAAATAACATACTTTGTTAAATATATTTTTTATGCTAAATCTCAACATAGCTCAAGTAATATTCCAAATATTAGTGCATCTCTACAATGGGTCATCAACTATAAATGTAATGCCTCATATTAACGTTTATTAATGTTTATTATTAAGTATTTTTATTAATTTAAATATAAACAATGCTATCATTCCGAGCAATTAATCATGAGACTACAATTGATTAATTGTTGGTTAATAATATTAATTATTATTTTACTTCTAATTATTATTATTATTTCATATTATTAAGGTTAATTATTAAGTATTTATTATTTAGTTAATAATAAATAATAATTAACAAAACTACGATTACCATTACCTTACTCCTCAGTATAAAACTTAAGCAAACCACATAGGTAAAATTCTAGGACATTAAGACATTTGGTTAGATTGTGTAACACGTATCATTCAAGAAAAATAACACATGTCAAACAAAAATGGAACTATCTTGCCCAAGATAGAATAACCTAAATTAATTTATGAAAGATGCAGTGGAGGAAGGAGGCGGTGAAAGAAGGAAGGCGGTGGGGAAGGAGGTATAAGGAGGGGGAGTTTGGGGATTTCGGGGAAGAATGATCGGTAAAATTTCTAGAAGAATAACAGAGAGTAAGAAGGGAGAAATACAATGGGGGAAGAAGTTTTTTTTGGAAGAACGAAAGTGATGCAACAGAGAGGGAATATAGCTGGAGGAGGGGGTTAACTCCAGGGGTGGATTTACACTCAGAGAGAGGGAAGTTGCTATCCAGTTTATCGGTACATGGGCTCGGGGGCTAGGAAACCCGTCGGTTTCCTAGGGCCAGCAGGTTTGCTGGTCGGCAGGGTGGATTATCCGAGTTGGCATTAAGGCTCCTACAGGCTCGGGCGAGGCAAAGGCAAGGCTAAAAGGTGCAGGAACTAGGGACAACCGTCAACGCTAAAGCACAGGTATTTTCGGTGAACTGAACTATCTCTTTATTGCACAAAATTTTAATGAAAGTTGGAAAACGAAGTAAATATTTTCTTTACTGTTTAAGGATAGGACTGAGTGCTCTGCCCGGTAGACAGAGCACTTCCTGGTAGACAGAGCACTACAGAATGGTATCAAAGCCATGGTTCCAAATCTGGAACCAGAGGGCTCACAATTGATATATTGAGAAAAATAAAATAAAAAAAATCCCCTTAATCTTTACGTATTCCCACAAATAGACTTGGCATAATACCAAAACATTCAATAGAATCGCTAAGTTCGCCTCACCTACATGCAATCACTGAGCTTGAATGTTTGAATGCCAATTTGCAATCCTAGGTGGTAAAATTCATAAAATGTCGAGAACAAAGCCTTAATGCAGAAGCCTATGAGAGACCCTGACTTATTATTCCAGTTATAGATGGGACTGGAGTTATAGATGGGACTGGATCCCTGGACTTGTAACCCCGACTATTGTTTCCATTTCCCGAGATCGTTAGCTCTATAATTAAGGGTAGACTGTTTGCGGCCCTAGGATTCCTCGACTTTGAATATATATATATTACAAGTTCGATTGTGGAAACCAAATACGCAATAACATTTGCGCCCACCACCTAAGCTTGTACCACTGACCTGTCTAAAACAAACTTGGAGTTTCATTGAGGGAGCGAGCGATAGCCGAGTGGCTGAATAGCGACCAGATAAGGGTTATATATGCAGCAATATCATATATGTGTCCATGGTGCTGCACACTGATTACTTAAAACTAAATATTGTCTAGTTGTGCATAAATAAATGACCTTAGGACAATCAATGGAGATTATGAAATACCATAAGTCCATACTACATTCCAACTATCCTAGAGATTGAAATTAAGAATAATGCAATAAATACCTTATGGCTTGGCGTTGCACTCCCATTCCTGGAGCCGCATCTCCTTGCAAATTAAAGGTAAATTATATATATATATATATATAAACAAGTAGTAAATAAATAATAATAAGGCTAGAATTGAGAAGGAGAAGGGGATGCCATTTGCGAATTCGCCTGCTGAAATCATCTCTCAAACATGCTTGGTCTGCAGAACTTTGAAGATATCTACGTTTCCATACTTGGCGGAGCTGAAAGGGAGACGGAAGGGTTGTGCAAACAACAACCTTACCATAGTTGTAGAGCTCCGCCATCCGGAAAAGGTCGAAACTGAGAGGTTGGCCAGCTTGAAACTCTCCAAAAAACAAAAACCTGACTTTCATATTCAGGAGCATAAAACGCTCAATTGAACCAATCTTACTAGCCGCACAAGCATCACCAGTATATTAGTTGAACAGACAGTTGAAAAAAAAAAAATCGAACCAGCTTAATTAGTTGAAGAAGCTGCATTCGTCCCTGCATTCCCATAAGCGCCATTTTAACCAACATATGAAGGAGTGGTTGAACCGGTTTCCTGTACCGAAAGAAAATAAAAATAAATTAAATCTCTGATTCTATTAGTAAAATTTAAACACGAAATCACAGAGAACTGAAAAATGAATAAATCTCGGAATCTAAGTAAATGCGAAGTTTAAAGCTGACAAATCACACTGTGCTGAGAAATTAATTTATCTTGGAAATATTTTATTTTTCCAACTATAATGCCTGACAATCAATCAGGAGTAGTCCATGGGTAACAGGAATCAAACCCTCGTGGCCTCGGAAACCTTGTTCGGCCCAGCCAGCTGCGCTGTCTCCTCAGAAACAATTGAAAACACGTTCTAACCAGAATAAAAAAAAAAATTATCTGTAGATGATGTCTTCCCTGCACATTATATCGTGTCATACGACAGGATTCTCTTCAATCTTATTTGCAGTTTATTTACCAACAGCTAATTTGTGCTCGAATGAATCTACAGTTCAATTCATGCGCTAGCCAAGGCTCTAAAAGTTGGGGTTTAGGGTTGCTGCACGCATTATGAAAGAACTCTGAGTCCTGCACTTTACACAACGAGCGGCTTCCCCCAGAAATTCTACCTCAATGCGTGCCAGGCGTGGCTGTAGGTTATTCTTCGTCCAGTTCTTCCCTAGACGCTAATCGATCCGATGACCGGTCTGTTACAGCGAGCAATGCAAGCGATCAAGAGATGGAGTGGGCGGCGGAGGACTGGCGTGTAAGCTTCATGCAGCATGAGCATCATGCGATTGTCCACCTGGCCTTCATGCAGGGATGGCTTGGTACAAGTGCTAGTGGTGATAGGTTACGGAAATTTGGCAGGATAGGTGGTTTGGCAGGATAGGTGGTTTGTTGGCCCACATATTATTTGAAGTTTGGTTAAGCTAGGATATGATTGAGAGATCTAGTCTATGGGTTAGATAGAGTACAATTAGTTTAAACCTAAAATCAATATCAAAGA
>LPNX010709776.1:45600-259648 GCA_001517045.1 Pseudotsuga menziesii | reverse complement strand
ATGTGAGGTTGTGAATCCAAAATAGTTACTCAATAACAACAGTAATGTAAACAAAACTTTGAAAAACTTTTACCATGCAAAATATATATATATATATATTTTTTTTTGAAATAAATGCTAAAAATTTAAACCATGCTATAAACAAGGGACAGAAATGGCTGTAGGGTTGCAAGTGGTACAGGTGGATGTGCAGGTGCAGGAAAAATGGAGGCAAAGTGGCTGGGTTTTGGCGTGGAAACAAGGTCAAAAAACAGTTCGCGGACCGCGGGTATGGGACGGACTCGCGCGGTCGGACCGCGGGTTGGAAGGCAACAGTGGCGCGCAGATCGCGGGTTTAAAGGAAACAGGCGCGGTCTAGGTCGCGGGTTTCTGGCTGACAGCGGCGGTCGGAGCGCGACTGTGTAATGAACAGGCGCGGGCGGGTCGCGGCTGTGGGGGGGAAAAACGCGGGCGGGGCGCAGGAAAAAAGGCTGACAGCGGCGGGGTGGGCGCGGGGTAGGGGCTGAAATGCGCGGTCGGGCCGCGGCTGCGGAATAAAAAAGCGCGGTTTCCGGCGGCCGAAAACGACAAACGAAAGTACAGTACGGAAAAATAAAAATAAAATTAAAAAGAGACAGCGGAGTCGCCAAAACTGTAGCTAGGGTTTTCACCCTAGCTTGTGCGAATGAGCACCTACTAAGGAATCTGGAATCCTTAGTAGCAGTTCAATGATGTAAACAAAAATAAACTGAAACAAAGACTAAGCTAAAGCAGTAAAAAGTAAATAACATGAAGCAAAAACAATAAAGAAATGTATAATGGTGTTTATTGATGTTACCTCCAATGAGGAGGTTGGTGGAGTCCGTTGCGCTGGTCCGATGTCGGTGGCTTCGAGCTCCAAGCTGCTTCTTTTCCTTTTCCGGTGGTGGAAATGGACCAAAAGAGTTCTCAATGGTGAAAGTAGCTTGATGGTAAGCTAGGGTTTCGAGAATAATTTCGGCAGAGGCAGGATGCTTATGATTGTGGATCCTGAAATGAGGGGTCTCCACCACTTATTTATAGTTTTTTAGTGGTGGAGTGCTGGCCCATGGTTTTGGAAACCATATGGTTTAGGGCAGCTTGTTTAGGGTTTTTTCCTCCTTTTCCTCATTATTTTATATTTTTTCTTCCCTTTTGGGGATTTTGCTATTTTTAGAGGAATTTTGGACCTTTTTTGGAGGAAAAAGGGGTTTTTTGGCCTTTTGGAGGCATTTTAGGCCTTTTGGAGGCTTTTTAGATGGTTTTATGGCCTTTTAGAGGCATTTTAGGCCTTTTGGAGGCTTTTAGTGGGATTTTCAGGGAAATATGGTAGGCAAATGGACAAATGAGCCACGTAGTGGGGTAGATGAGGTAGTTAACCATTTTTGGGTGTTAACACTCCCCCACATAGGTTCAAATCTAGCTTGTGACATGTTATGATGGACATTAGGGATACCTTGAGTCTTCGTTGAATAGTAGGTGTTTGTTCTTTCCATGGATGTATCTCGTGATTCTAGTGAACCACAATTAAAAATAAATAAACTACTGCACTTAATATTACATGAATAATGTTATCTGATTTCTTAACCTTTAAGAAATGATCCTCATTTTTCTCTTTTCATTCTTCTTTTTAACTTCTTTCCACATTGTTGGAGTAATTAATTAATTATGAGATAGAAGGCATGAGATGAGGTTTTTTTAGAAGGAACCAATGCCTTGGTATAATCATAGGTAGTATTTTTGTGATACCTTTTTGTTCCACTTAGAGGGGCTTAAACTACCATAACCTCCCTTCAGGGAAAAATCACTTTATCAATTTCTTCTACTCTATCCCTCGAGAAATGAGTAGATTCCTCAATCGGTATGTTTGGTTGTTGATTTACTTCATTGTGATTAATGTCTATATTTGATTGTTGTTTTTCCTCATTTTGATCAATGTTTGCATTTTGTTGTGGACTTACCTTATTTTGGTCTAGGTTGGTATTTGAACTCTATTCCTCCATAAAATTCCATTTATTTGGTTTCCATATGGTCCCTTTTTCATTGGGAGGATGAGATTGAGCATGGGGATAAGTTGCTCGTAAATGTTACGGAAAATGATAAATCCTACACTTGAAAGTCGTGTTCTCATGATCCAAGCATTGTGTAAATTTTTAAAAAAATTACATCTAAGAATCATTTTGTCTACAATCCCTTACATAAACAAAGTACAACTCTCTCCAAATCCAATTTTATGTAAGTGCCTAGAGTATTCCCAATGTCCTAAAAAACAGATAAATGCAAGAAATGTAATGACAAATTGAGAAGACAAACCTGGACTAACAATCTAGTATTGAGCATAATGTTAGGATCAAAATATGAGAATCAAGGGGTGATAAAAAGTCCTCCATTTCTCCAAAACTAGGGACCCTCGTCAAACACCTACTAATAATTAGCATGATCATACATTTGAACAATAAAAAAATCTTTGGAACACAAAGAGATCTCAAGTTTCTTTGTCCAAGCTATGTGGATCCATTGGAACAATGTCGATGTAGCAGACCAACACCCATTAAATTGTAGATAACAACATCTTTTTCATATAATAAACATAAATGTGTAACCTCTAGCATGATTGTAATCTCTACCATCAACACATCTTTACCATGCTCCACTATATTCTATAATTTATAGATTATGAACATTAGTGTATAAATGAATCACTATACTAAAATATATTCTAACATTTTTGTTGAATAAATGCATTATGGATTGAAACACGCCTAACATTCTAATTAAAGGAACACCAAAATTCCAACTTAATCCAATTATTCGTACATTTTTTTTAACATAAAAAATATTCCTGATATTCAACTTTTGAATCAAAGTATACATGGCCAAAATCTTGAATTTTTATCATTTAATCAATATGATCCAAGATCTTATCTGAGAGAATAACATGCACAGCAATAATCACAAGAGACAAGAGACACAAATATTTTTCCTCGGGGAAACCATAAAGGAGAAAACCCCGCAACTGCCTCAGAGATAGAATGAGCACCAATAGCAACAGTAAAACCCAAAGATACAAAGATGATCTCTGACAGTTGTTCTCTCTCTCACTTGTGTGAGCTACTCCTCTCTCGCTCATGTGCTACTTTTGAGTGAGTGTGTGTTTTAAATAGAGAGTCTTGCTCTCTATTTATACTTGTTTTCCACTTGACAATTACTCTACAGGGCCGACTTCACTAGGAGAGTCTAATAACCCTAATATGACTCAATTGTGGTGTCTATTACCCCGAATTACAATGGAGGGTTAACCTAAATGAATTTACATGACTTTATTATATTAATGACTCTCCCAATTGGAGGAACGAACATCTCCATCGGGGTACAATGAAATACAATAAGAAATATACAAGTGAATACATTCCAAAGTTACAAATACATCAACACTCCCTCTTAACTAGGAAGGTATTCTCTTGACACAGTTCATCAGCACAAGTCTTCATCAATGGATCATCATCAAAGCTGGATCATCATCATAACTGTTGCCGCTATCTCGAACAAATGGTGTTATCTCTCAAATCTACTCATCATAGGAAGTTCTATAGAGCCACCCCTTTTTCATGCTCAATGTAGGCCTAGCCTCCATGTAGGTATTTATCTAGAGTGCTAGCCCTCTTTCATGCTAGATGTAGGTCTCAGCACTTATATCCGACCATGGGAATCCAAGCCTGCCACCATGTCAGAAAGGCTCAACACTTGCATCCGACCATGGGAGGCACATCCTACCACCATGTCGGAAAGGCTCAGCACTTACATCCGACCATGGGAGGCCCAGTATGCCACCATGTTAGAAAGGCTCGGCACTTACATCCAACCATGGGAGGCCCAGCCTGCTACCATGTTGGAAAGGCTCAGCACTTACATCCGACCATGGGAGTCCTAGCCTACCACCATGTCGAAAAGGCTCATCATTTACATCTAACGATGGGAGGCCCAGCCTGCCACCATGTCAGAAAGGCTCAGCACTTACATCCACCAGCATGGTAGGACACACCTACTATCATCCGGGGAAAGGCTCTACACTCTCATATGACCATGGGAATCCCAGCCTACCACCATGTCAGAAAGGCTCAGCACTTACATTTGACCATGGGAGGCCTAACCTGCCACCATGTCGAAAAGGCTCTACATCTTCCAGACTCATCACTTCCTTTTGGAAGGAACCTCGATCTGGAGAACACCAAGCTTCTCTCTAAAGTACACAAAATTCACTCTGGCCATTTCTAGCATAGAATCACATTAGGGATGATTACGTCCAAGGATAACCTATGAGCTTCGTTGAGACTGATTAAATATGAGGAAAACCTACAAGATTGATTATGTCTGAGAAACCTACAAAATTCTCCAGGATTTTATGCTCAGACAACCTATCTCACCGGCTATACTAGAACTCATCACTCCCTCTTTTGAGAGATCTTGATTTGGATCACATACTGGAGCTTCAGTGCTCCTCTCTGCATCATACAAAAATGCAAGTCATATCAATCAAATCAAATAGTAGATTTCAAAAGAAACATACTACCTCACAAATAGCCAATCAAGTGGCAACATGTTTTTCCTCGGTTGTACTCAGCGCCATGCGAGACTCCATCCTGCCAAACCAAGAGATCACACCTGATCCCACACTGAAGCAACACCCTGAAGTGCTCTTCCTATCAATGGCACTACCTGCCCAATCTGAATCCACATAAACTTCCAGGTTAATCTTATTATTCTCCTCATACTTGAGCCCATAGTCAACTGTACCCTTTGGGTACCTCAGAATATGCTTTGCAGCAATCAGGTGAACATGTCTCGGATCCATCAGGAACTGGCTCAATGTGTTCACAGCAAAGCAAATTTCTGGTCTCTTATTCATCATGTACATCAAGGACCCAATCATCTAATGATACATCATGGCATAAACTGACTCTGATGAAGCATCACTCAATAGCTTCAGGTTCGATTCCATAGGTGTGGCCATGGCCTTGCAGTCCATCATCCTGAAACTCTTCAGGATCCCCACTACATACCTCCCTTGTCCAAGGGAGATTCCATCCACATTCCTAGAAAGTAGTGCATCATACCCAAGTCCTTCATCTCGAACTCGGAAGTGAGCTTCCTCTTTATGTCAGCAATCAACACATCCTCGCCTGTCACAAATAGGTCATCTACATATAGTAGGAGTATCACTAGGTTCCCTTCCTCAACCTTGTAGTAAAGGTTGGAATCCACTTTACTCTTGGTAAATCCCAATCTAGTCAGGAAGTTGTCAATCATTCCGTACCACATCCTAAGTGCTTGTTTCAAACCGTACTAGGCCTTCTTCAATTTTCACACATGAATCTCCCTATCATGTGTCTCAAATCCGAGTGGTTGCTCCACATACACTTCCTCTTCCACTACACCATTCAAGAACACAATCTTGACATCCATCTACGGTATCTTCCATTTCATCACTGCATCCAGAGAAAGTACTGATATGATGGAAGTGTATTTGGCTACAAGTGCAAAATTTTATTCATAATCTATCCCTTTGTTTTGGGAGAAGTCACGTGCCACAAATATCACTTTATATTTCTCTATGCTTCCATCTACAGCATGCTTGATCTTATAGATCCACTTGGAAGACACAATAGACTTTCATTCTATTCTTGGGACCACATCCTAGAAATCATTCTTCATTATCGACTGGTGCTCCTCAATCATAGCATCCTTCCATTATTTCTTGTATGTCGCTTCTTCATAGTTGGAAGGTTATTTATCAATGATGTCACGCAGTAGGGCTACATAACTAGAGTAGGACCTATTTATTTTCCTTTCTCTGTGCATTTATTCTGGAGTACCATATCTCTTTACACCTTTGATAGCCTCACGCACCCATGTTGGTTTCCTCTGCGCCTTGGATAGCCTCACAGTCCCTGAGGTTCTTCCATTTCTCGATCTTCTTCTGGATTTGCTTCATTCATAGTTGTATCTCGAATCCTGGGTACTTTTTTTTCTTCAAGGTCTTCAACAGGTCTCTTTTTTGATATGTTGTAAGTTGAATCTTCGTCAAATGTCACGTCCCTACTGATGTTGATATTATTAAATCCTAGGAAATATATTCTGTAAGCCTTCAATATTTCACTATATCCCACAAATATACCCTTATTTATTGAAGGATCTAACTCCGTTCTCTTTTATTTCAGAATGTGTATGTACATCGGGCAACCAAATATTCAAAGATGGATGACTTATGGTTTCTTTCCAGAGAAGACTTCTTCTAGCATCTTGTTCTCAAGTACGATTATGTACATACACAACTGTCCTAGTAGCTTCTGCCCATATATGCATAGGAATATATTGATCATTAATCATTTTCCTTACTGCGTCCATAATCGTTCTATTCTTCCTTTCTACAACCCCATTCTGTTGTGAATTATATGGAGTGGTCAACTCCCACTTAATCATTGACTCTCTGCATAATTCCTTGAATTCATCTGATGTGAATTCTTTGCCATTATTTCATCGAAAGTTTTTGATTTTCTTCTCTGTGTGGTTCTCTATCAAGGCTTTGAATTCCTTGAAGTTACTGAATACTTCATCCTTGCTTTTCAAGAAATATATCCATGTATTCCTAGAAAAATCATCAATGAAAGAAATATAATATACATACCCACTTAATGAACTGGATGACATCGGACCACATACATCAGAGTGAATAATTTCCAAGATTCATTTTGCCTTGATCTCGCTACTTGGAAATGTCTTCTTTATGTTCTTTCCTTTCATACATCCTTTGCAAACTCCTTCATGCTTTTTCCTGGATTTCTGGAAGACCTTCAACAACTTTGCTTGCAAGTGGTAGTGCCCATAGTGCACATGTGCAATCCTTCTATGCCAAAGTTCACTTGGCTCTACTGAGTCATGGACCAAATCTTATTTTGGTTGGCCCTTTAATTTGTATAAGCCTCCAACTTGCTCTCCAATCACTAATGCAACATCTATAGTCTTTCCCTTTCACCACATAAGGACTTGGCCATCTATAAATAAAACCCTTATACCTTTTGTATCCAATGCAGATATGGATAGGAGATTCTTCTTTAGTCCTGGTACAAACAAGACATCCTTCATCTTCATAGATTTTCCATAGTCTAGCTTATAGAAAGCTTCACCACTACCTTTTATGGGATACTGGTAGTCATCCCCAAGTTTCACTTTGTGGGGTGACTCATGCTTGGACAATTTCACAAAGATTCTTTGAATCTCGTCATATGCTTGGAATCCCCACTATCTATAATCCAACCATTGCTTCCATGTGTAACAGTTCCCGTGAGGGAAAAAATCAAAAAACACTCTTCATCGCTTGAATTAGAATCTTCACTTTCTTTTTTGACTCTCTTCCTAGGAGGTTCATCATCCCCTGCATTGTGAGCATGGTGTCTTCTTATTTTTTTCCTTATTCTTGTGAGAGTCACCTTTATTTCTAGGAAAATCTCTGGCAAAGTGTCCTTTCTCATCACATGTATAGCATATGAATTTATATAGATCCCTGCTAGACCTTCTAGGCTTATCTTTCTAATTCTTGTGAGAATGCTTACCTTTGAGATGATGGTGGTCCCTTCTGATTTTCTTGGTTTATGCTATGAGAGCTTGATATTCATTTCCCATATTTTCTTCTCGTGCTACTATTCGATCTTCTTCTTGTGATAATTCCTCCCACAACCAACTGAAAGTGATTAAATTTCTTCTAACACAAATCCCTTGAATAAATGAGTTTCATGACCTAGGGATACCATTCAAGGTAGTCATCTCAATTTATCCATTCTCTACTACTTCTTCCACGGCTTCAAGTTGTTCTTTGATTTGAGAGACCCTTATAAAGTATGACTGTACGGTCTCTACATTCTGGATCTTCACATTCCTCAATTGATTTCGTCAAAGTCATCTTCCGATTTATATTCTTCCCTTCTAATAGCTTGGACAAGGAATCAAACATCTCTTTAGCTGTCTTTAGGGAAGACACATGTGGTATAAGGTGATCCTTCATAGAATCAACAATAATCCTATTGGCCTTGACCAAGTTTTTCTTCTATAAGGCTTTAGCCTCATCTCCCACTGGAATTGGAACCTCTCCACTTATGTAGGTGTCCAATTCATTCTCTTGAAGAACAAGTGAAATCCTATACTTCCATGCTCAAAAGTTATCAGCTCCTTCAAGATTTCCATCAAGCTTGGTGTGATGAGACATATTTAATGAGAACCTCAACTGGAAATACAAAATATTTAGATCTTACCAATTTGAGATGTCGAAATTGGATCTGGAGCTGATATTTTGCAGTGCTGATTTTTTGGTCTGGGGTCAAATTAGGGTTTGACTTTCCCGGAGTTCTAGCCAACCAAAAACTTTGATCTTTGTCTCTAAATTTCGATTTTGAGTAGGAGATCAATCCTATGTTGGACCCACTCAAAAATTCCACTTCTGTGAAAATCCCTAATTTCCCGCAGTAGTAACAGGCCAAAAACTAAAAATAATCAGAATCGGATTCTACTTCGACAGAAAGATGCGCCCTTCAATGGAGAGTTATCCTAGCTTCCTTTTGTTGATGATCTATGGAGAGAAACCCAAAAAGTAATAATCCCTAGCTTTTGCAGCTGCACAATGTCTTCTTCTCAAGTTAGCTCTGATACCATGTTGAATTTGTATCATTTAATCAATATGATCTAGGATGTTATCTGAGAGAATAACATGCACATCAATAATCACAAGAGACAAGAGACACAAATATTTTTCCTCAAGGAAACCATAATGGAGAAAACCCTACAACTTCCTCAGAGATATAATGAGCACCAATAGCAACAATAAAACCCAAATATACAAAGATGATCCCTAACAGTTGTTCTCTCTCTCACTTGTGCGAGATACCCCTCTCTCACTCATGCACTATGGTTGAGTGAGTGTGTGTTTTAAATAGAGAGTCTCACTCTCTATTTATACTTGTTTTCCACTTGACAATTACTCTACATGGCTGACTTCGCTAGGAGAGTCTAATAACCCTAATATGACTCAACTGTGGGGTCTATTACCCCGACTTACAATGGAGGGTTAACCTCAATTACCTTACATGACTTTATTATATTAATGAATCTCCCGATCGGGGGAATAAACATCTCCACCTAGGTATAATGAAATATACAAGTGAATGCATTCTGAAGTTACAAATACATCAACACAAAATGCATGTCAAAGGCAATCCTTCGGAAAGGTTATACATCATCCAAGAAAAGAAATAATGGATCAATATACAATGGAAAAATAAATACTATCAAAACAAGAGAAAAATGAATCCATCAAAAAACAAACTCGAAGATATATTATCACAAAAAGATTGTCTTGCAAGGAGACATGTTGTTACTGGAAAATATGAATAGTCCTATTTGATAGGAAACCCTCCTGGTCAAACACCTCTAAATATATAATGACTTCAAGACATACTAATTCCCTTTTTGATAAGTATCATGCATGTTTGTTATAACATCTATGTAGCTCAAGGAAAACCCTGGCTACGTGTAGAAACAACTACCTTCCGTCTATAGGACGAAAGTGTTGATGTATTTGTAACTTTGGAATGTATTCATCCGTATATCTTATGTATTGTACCTCGATGTTTATTCTGGGATGTGTCTGTAATGTAATTGAGTCATGTCATACCCCAATGTTTATTCCGGGAAGTTTCTATAATGTAACAAGTCATGTCAAGTCATTTTGGGTAACCCTCCTATTGGTCAAGGGTTAGATTCCCCGCAGTTGTAGGGCCCTAGGGTTGTTATACTATCCTATAGAAGTCAACCCTAGGTGATTCATTGTAAGTTGGGGAAATATTCCCCACCATTGTGTTAAGGATAACCCTCCTTGTTGGTCGGAGGAGGCAAAGTCCCTGCAAGTTGTGGGGCACTAGGGTTATTAGACACTCCTAGAGATGTCGGCTCTAGTAGGTAATTTTTAAGTGAGGGCGACATGTTGGCATGGGTTTCAAGTGAACAAAAGAATATAAATAGAGAGTGAGCCTCTCTATTTATCACACACACACACTCACTCATTGGGGCGCATGAGTGAGAGGAGGAGTTGTTGGGACAAGAGAGAGACTACTGTTGTCGGGAGATCATCTTTATGTTTTTGGGTTTTACTTTTGGTGCTGATTCTATCTATAAGGAAGTTATGGGGATTTCTCCTTTATGGTTTCCCCAAGTAAAATTCATGTGTCTCTTGTCTCTTGTGTTTTATTGTTGTGCATGTTATTCTCTTAGTTAAAGAGCCTAAGATCATAATGCTAGCTTGAATGATGAAAATCTAACATGGTATCAAAGCTAACCTGAGAAGAAGACATGTGCAGTTGTAGAAGCTAGGGATTCTTAATTTTTGGGTCTCTCTCCACAATCCATCAGCAAAATTATGCTAGGCTGACTCTCCATTGAAGGGCGCATCTTTCTGTCGAAGCGGAATTCGATTTCGAGCATTTTCAGTTTTTGGTGCAGGAAATTAGGGATTCTTACAGAAGAGGAATTTTTGAGTGAGCCTAGAATAGGATTTCTCCCCTCATCAAAATATAAGTTTAGAGACCTGGGTCAATATTTTTGGTTGGGTGAAACTCTGGGAAAGTCAAACCCTAGTTTGACCCCAAGCTGGAAAAACCCTAAAATACTAAAACGGATAAGTTTTGGTACATTATCTATATCTCGGTATTGGTGAAGGATCAGGAGCTAAAAATTGCAAAGGTTTAATACCAAATATTGATGTACACTATATCCAAAATTCAGCCTTCGATTCGCTATATTCTGGGATATATGATCCTTCCAAGTTAGGGTTCCATCCTCTTCCAGGATTCATCCCTAAACAGGACACCTGGGGAGAATTGATATATATTGGTCTGTAAAGGTCCAAATGAAATTTATGAAGATGTTCCAAAAAGGGAATGGGATTTAATTTATGTGGTCTGAGTTTCAGACCCAGAAGATGAAATAGTGACACATGGCAGTCCGTACAACTTCACTTTTCTGAATATTCCTGTAACAGGTCATCTTGGGAAAATGATCATAAATACCAATTGGTGAAACCAACTATGATGAAACATATGGTTTTGGAACAGGGACATGCGAGGCTACATCTGTGAAAATTTTTAGACACAGAGGAGCAGTAATTTTGGAGATACAGTAGAAATAGTAACAGGAATTTCTGTAGAAGAAATTGGAAAACTAGGGCTTCCTGTTCCGGGAGCTTCCCTCCACTGTTTTCAGAAAAGGAGTACATTGGACAGCTCAAATTGAAGAGATATATCTTTCTATACAATCAGATATGAAAGGTTCCAAGTTTTAAAAATTATGGTTTCTATGACAAACCCTAGATCAGCCAGCTCCGGAACCAAGACGGACACCTCAAATCGGTAAGATCTAATCTTTTGCTATTTTGAAGTGATCTATCACATCAGCTTAATGATAAGCTTGGTGAAGTTGACAACTTCCAAGCATGGAAGTATTTGATCTCTCTGAAGAAAATGAATTGGACACCTACATGAGTAGAGAGGTTCCAATTCCAGAGGGAGATGAGGTTAAAAGCCTTACACCAGAAGAACTTGGTCAAGGCCAAGAAGATCATTGTTGATTCAACCACGGATCACATTGTACCACAAGTGTCTTCCCTAAAGACATAAAATATGTTTGATTCCTTGACCAAGCTATTTGAAGGGAAGAACATAAATCAAAATATGACTTTGAGAAAATATTTGAAGAATGTGAAGATCCAGAATGCAGAGACCATATAGTCATACTTTACAGGGTCTCTCAAATCAGAGAACAACTTGAAGCGGTAGAAGAAGAAATGGAGAATGCAGAAGTGGTGATAACCACCTTGAATGGCCTCCCAGGATCATGGGATTCATTCATTCAAAGAATGTGTGCTAGAAGGAAGTAATTACTTTCAGCAGACTCTAGGAAGAGCACACACAAGAAGAATCTCAACTAATAATAAGAGAAAAGAAGATGGGAGCAACTGAAGATCAAGCTCTCACCATCCAAAGAAGATCCCTCAAGCGATGAGGAATATGAATAACTCAACTCTTGAAGAACCTCTTATCCACCTTATCATTTGGATAAGAAACAATGCTATTATCCATGAAGAATACAATGAAGCTGAAGGCTCAAGAAGGAGTCTACCCACGAAAAAAATAAAGATAAGTATTCAATTGTCATTTCATGATATTGTTTTGTTATGAATTTGTTTATATTCAGTTAATGTATTATGCATGATAGAATGTTTGCATTAATGACAATATACTACTAATATGCATGTGATGGGTAAGTAGCTCATGGTGCTATACAACTCTCCATTACTTCTTATCTAGAATGAAACCTCTTTACTGGCATATTGGATTAGTGCACAATCTCAATGTTGTCCTAGTAGAGATGGAAGGCATCTAGAAAGTTTCTGTGAGATATGGAGGGATGTTGTATTGGCTAAAGTAGTTGCATGATCATATATTTATGCATAAGAATTTTCCAGTATGAATATTCCTTATGAAATGTTTCTAACCATACAAATGCATTTGACTTGTAGGAAAGATCGCATACATAATCGCCTACAAGCAAAGAAGGATGAGACTTGTTCCGAAGAACAAGTGACGACAGTTCAAGATGAATAATAATATGACGAATATAGCGACATCATTGATGCAGAACCTTCAAGCTATGAATAAGTAACCAAGAAGAAAGGGAAGACCAGTTCAAGAAGAATGATGTCTAGGGTGCAGTATCGATACATGAAGGGAAGTTCATAGTTCCATCATGCAGTATATGGAAACATCGTGGGATACAAGGCAAGATTCGTAACAAGAGGCTTCTCACGAAAAGAAGGCATAGACTACAAAGAGACATTTGCATCCAGTGGGAGTTGAGACACATGACAGGAAGAATCATGTGTGCAAATGAAAGAAGGCCTTGTATGAGTTCAGAAGACAGCCATGGGATAACACATACATGATGAGCTTGATGAAGATCTGAACCTATGCTACAAGGTTGATAGAGGATGACAAGCTCACAGATGGGTGTGAGAAGAACTTTTGAAAAATTTCAAGATAGAGGATCTTGGTATCCAGTGATCCTAGATGGATACATAGAATATTAGTAGCAGAGGAAGCTACTTGTCACTCTAGTACAGAATGTTTCAGTGCATAAAGTACGGAAGACAAAGGGAGTATGATGCTTCAAAGGGAGTGACTGGAGAAGATACTAAGGTTCGACATGGGACGACGGGATGGACATATCACTGATGACTCTAGGCCTTACTGAGAGTAAAGTGGATTCCAACCTTTGCTTCAAGGTTAAAGGCAAAAGACCAGTGATGCTCCTGTTATGTGTTTATGCACTATTTTCTAGGCATGGAGGTGTGGACAAGGGACGTATGCAGTATATATCCTGAAGAGGTTCAGGATGATGGACTGCAAGGCCATGACCACACCTATGGCATCGAACATGAAGATATTGACTGATGCTTCAACAGAGATGGTTGATTCCATAATGTATCGTCAGATGATTGGGTCCTTGATGTACCTGATGAATACAAGACCATATATATGCTTTGTTGTTCACCTGATGGTTGCAAAGCATGCAATGAGGTACCTAAAGGGTACAGTTGATTATGGGCTCAAGTATGAGGTGAATCAAAAGATTAACCTAGAAGGTTATGTTGATTCAAATTGGGCCGGCAATGCCATCGATAGGAAGAGCACTTCATTGTATTACTTCAGTATGGGATCAGGTGTGATCTCTTAGTTTAGCAGGAAGAAATCCTGTGTGGCACTGTGTATAGTTGAAGCAAAGTATGTCGCAGCTTGTTCAGCTAGTTGTGAGGTGGTATGGCTGAGGAAGATACTATCCGATTTATTTGATCTCCAGATGGATGCTACTTGTATACATTGTGACAACCAGAGTTGTGTGAAGAACTCAGTGTTCCATGACAAGTCGAAGCATATCGAGATCAAGTATCACTATATCATGGATATGGTGCAAAAAGGAGCAGTGAAGATCCAATATGTTGCGACAGATAAACAGATAGCTGATGTGTTGGCAAAGCCATTGGCTAGGGTGAAGTTCAAGTACTTCAGGGAGAAGCTTGGTGTTCTCTAGGTAGAGGTTCGTTCCAAGGGGAAATTATGAGACCTAAAGCCATTCTGACCTGGTGAGAGGATTGGTTCCTTCCATGGTCAGATGTAAGGGCTGATCCATTCTGTCATGGTGAGAGGATTGGTCCCTTCCATGTCATATGTGAGTGCTGAGCCATTATGATGTGACTGTAGTATTGGTTCCTACTTGATCAGATATAAGGGTTGTTTCCATTCTTGGAATGGAGGCACCTGGTCAATTACCAGAAAAGCTCAATATGGGACTGAGGGCCATTCTAATGTGACTGTAGGATTGGTTCCTACATGATCAGATGTGAGTGTAGAACCCTTCTGACATTGGTTGTCAGATGTAAGTGCAGAGCCCTTTTGGCATGAAGGATTGGTTCCTTGCATGGTTGAATATAAGTGTTGAGCCTTTCTGACATTGGTTGTCAGATGTAAGTGCAGAGCCTTTCAGCATGGAGGATTGGTTTCTCACATGGCCGAGTGTAAGTGCTGAGCCTTTCCGACATTGGTGGACAGATGTGAGTGTTGGGCCTTTCTGATGGGGTTGCGGGATGTGTTCCCACATGGTCAAATGTGAGTGTTGGGCGTGCCTTTCTAATATGACTATAGGATTGGTTCCTACATTATCAGATGTAAGTGTTGGGTGGGCCATTCTGACTTAGGGTCAGATATAAATGTTGGAAGAAGACCTACATGGAGGCTAGGCCTATAACCATCATGAAAAAGGGTTGGCTCTATAGAACTTCCTGTGACAAGAAGAATCATGAGATAGCACTCGTGATGATGATCTAACGGTGATGATCCAGATCGAGTGACAGTCCAGATCCAGTGATGGCGATCCAGATCGAGTGATGATCTAGATCCAGTGATGATGATCTAGATCCAGTGATGATCCAAATCCAATGATGATGATCCAGATCCAGTGATGATCTAGATCTAGTGATGATGATCCAGATCGAGTGATGATCTAGATCCAGTGATGATCTAGATCCAGTGATGATCATCCAGATCCAGTGATGATCTAGATCCAGATGAATATGACTTGAAGATAAAGATGATGAGAACTCAATGATGATCCAGATGATACAGAGAAGAAGACTTGTGCTGATAAATTTTGTTGAGCGAATACCTTCCTAGTTAAGAGGGAGTGTTGATGTATTTGTAACTTCGGAATGTATTCATCTGTATATCTTATGTATTGTACCCCGATGTTTATGACAGGATGTGTCTGTAATGTAATTGAGTCATTTCATACCCCGATGTTTATTCTGGGAAGTTTATATAATGTAACAAGTCATGTCAAGTCATTATGGGTAACCCTCCTATTGGTCAAGGGTTAGAGTCCCCGCAGTTGTGGGGCCCTAGGGTTGTTAGAATATCCTAGAGAAGTCGACCCTAGGTGAGTCATTGTAAGTTGGGGAAATAGTCCCCACCATTGTGTTAAGGATAGCCCTCCTTGTTGGTCAGAGGAGGAAAAGTCCCCGTAAGTTGTGGGGCACTCGGGTTATTAGACACTCCTAGAGATGTCGACTCTAGTAAGTAATTGTTAAGTGAGGCCGACATGTTGGAGTGGGTTTCAAGTGAACGAAAGAATATAAATAGCGAGTGAGCAACTCTATTTATCACACACACACACTCACTCATTGGGGCGCATGAGTGAGAGGAGGAGTTGTTGGGACAAGAGAGAGACTACTGCTGTCGGGAGATCATCTTTATGTTTTCAGGTTTTACTTTTGGTGTTGATTCTATCTCTGAGGAAGTTGCGGGGTTTTCTCCTTTATGGTTTCCCCAAGGAAAATTCTTTGTGTCTCTTATCTCTTGTGTTTTATTGTTGTGCATGTTATTCTCTCAGTTAAAGATCCTAAGATCATAATGCTAGCTTGAATGATAAAAATATAACAGGAAGGGTAGGGTTTCTTTGAGGTTGGAAGAGAACCTACAAACAAGGTTAAGGGCCAATCTATGGAAACCTTGCAAGAAATGGTTAAAAAGCAAGAATGGCTACAAGAAATCAATGGAAACCTGCAGCAAAGCATTAGACAACAAACCTGCAAGAAAAATATGTTAGAAAACTAGAATTAAAATGACACAAAACAAATATTATACCTTCTATGTAGGTGGAAATGGGCCACCATGCCCTAGCTTTGGAAGCACATCTCTCTCTTTAGGATGGAAGCTTAGCTAATGGAGCAATGGAGGAGAGGGAGGGTGAATGGCTTGAGAGGCAAAGGCTCTCAAGGCACTCACACATGCATCATAATGATAGGGAGAGAAAGAGTGTTTTGAGAGTGACCCCCACCCCTCTACTTATAGTTTTTTCTTGAGATTTTAGGGTTTTAAGCCCCTGGTTAGGGCTTTAGCCCCTCTTTTTGGGATTTAAGCCCCTTTCGCTCAATTCTTAGCTCCTTTGGGGGTTTTAAGCTCCTTTGAGGGGTTTTAGCCCCTTTTTGAAGGTTTTAGCCCCTATGGGAGCTATTTTGGCTCTTTTTAGGGAATTTTAAGCCCTTCTCATGTTTTTGAGCCTTTGCAAGGGTGTGGGGGTCAAATGAGGGTAGTGTAATGGATGTCTTTAGGTGGTGTAGGCATGTATATCTTACTGAGGTATTTTTTGGTTTAACATATAACCCCCTGATGTGTGAGGGCAGGAGCTCATCGTATGCCCGACGGACATCATAGGATTTTCTGGGGAGAGCTGGTACTTCCTGGGCTGGGGCATTGTGGCTTTTGGTTTTTGTATTAATATGGTTCCCATCAATGGGTGAGATATAAATAATGTGTGACATATATATGGACGAGGCAGGAATCCCTATGCTTGTAACAATGTCAAAAGAATAATGTGATCTAAGCTCTATAATACAAGAGTCGATCATGTACAACTGGTGTTACATAATGGTTGTCTCGATTAGAGGCTGAGTACAATACTGATATGAAGAACTAATACATTGGACCCATGGAATTCTCATGGAATGCTATATCTTCATAACTGATGAGCTGCTGAATCTGGGACGGTACATAACTGTGGGGACTTGCTGATGAAGAGACAGAGTCTTTGTGGTACACTATGCTGCATCAATCATGAATCTATATAGAAGCACTGTGGGGGCTTCTGAACACTGTCTCCAACACAACCCAGAAATCACAAGGGACATGAACAGGTTTGGGTCCCTTAATAGACTCATCAATGTGTTAGAGTCAGGTGACATCCAGGGTCTTCGACCAAATACTGCACAGACCAATACTCTGTACGAATCTCAACGGTGCGATGATGTAGCTAGAGTCGAGCACGTGAGACACAACCATCCCGAGAGGCACTAAGGACTCCTCTCAAGTGGTCCAAGGAACTCATCAATGAGGTTAATGAAACCAAGATACAAGGACCTATAGTTCTATCATCTAGAATATGTGTGTTTTCATCGACAGAGGGAGACCTACAACTGTACAAGGCAATGGTGTTTCCTTGACCAAAAGCATGAGGGAGATAACCAAAACATGTGAAACAATATGAGAACTGACCCACTAAATGGGGGGGGGAGGTGGAACAGGGAAAAGGAATCACAGGGGACTCAAAATTCCTTTGTCCAGAGTATGACAGCAAGGCGGACCAGGTAGCAAATGAAACTAACTCATGGGAAAGGGATCATAGCTGTAAAACTGGGAATGTAACTAGAGGTGGGAAATAATTGGGGGAGGTAGACACTTTTGGTATTGAATGAATCCAAGGAAGACACCTCACAGAGTAATCTGAATAAAGGCAACCAAAAGTGGGAATGCTTCCAAAATATTATATATGGGGTGGTGTCTAAATACACCGTTGTGGTACGATCTCGTGGATTTTTAGCGAGCCCAAGAAAGTAAATGCTCGATGGTGCTTTCAATTTTAGAGAGTCTGAAAGCATGAAGAAGACTCCAATGAGTTCTCTTTTTCATTGATAGTATCCTATTCCCAAAAAAGGTTAAAAGTGTAAATAGGAGAGCTCTCCCATCATTTGTGGGATGGAAGACTTCTTTACCGTTGGTAGTCCAATCAGGCCGAAAAAGGTTAAACCTGTACTGACTAGACGGTCATTCAGATACTTTTACGAGCATGAACGAAACCAAGTTTGCTCGACAATATTTTCTTGATGAGAAGGATGGAAAAGAGCTTAACGACAACCCATGGTTATCTTTTTCATAAAGTTCGGCCCCTCTTCCCGAGAAAGCATAAAAGGATGCAGAGGGGAACGGTCTTGGCTTGAATGTGCCAAGGTGGTCCTTTTCAAATGGTAGACTACATAGTCTATAAAAGGACATAAATGAGACAATGTAGATTCCCTTTCTTATACTTTAATGAGCGAGAAAGGAATCAGCTGCACTCGACAAGCTTTTAATTCTTTTAGAAGTTAGAAAATAGCTTAACAGAAACTCCAGTATGGTCAACTGATCGAGGAGGCATTGAAGGTGCTCCCATGTCGGGACAATGGAAAATGGTCCAAAGGTAATCCATTCAGTATGGATAGAGCAGGTGGCTCTTGAACATACCAATACATGCACAGGATAGATTACGGTAGAGGCACACGAGTCGGTGCGGCAGAGGAACGCAAATCGAGGTGGATCTTGGACAGAGATCAGGAGAGTCTTGTGTGAGTTGTGGTGGATGGACTGGACTACATGTGGTGTGAGTGCAAGTCCGGAGACATTTATATGCCAAATGTATGTGAAAGAAATGATCCGCTCTCTAGGAAGTGGTCTGGGGACCCGCGTGAGTTGTGGTGGGCGGATTAGACAATTATATGCTGAAACAATAAAATGAGAGGGTGATATGATATTGCATGATGGATGCATGCAAACTGATGTGCCTTCTGGGAGATGGTCCAGAACCCCGCGTGAGTTGCGGTAAACGGGTATGATGTATGATGCAATTGTTTGTATGCTTCCTATATGCTATGATGAATATGCCAATTTAGAATGTCATTAGCCATCTGATCTGCTACACTATTGAGGTTCCTAGGAAGATGTGTGAATGTGATGGATTCAAATGTTCTAACCCTCTGTTTAGTGCACAGGAATTTTCTAGAGAGGCAGGGATCACGTACCTGGTAATAGTTGTTCAGCTGAGAGACAAGCAGCCGAGAGTCTAAGAAGACGTCAAGATGGCGGATGCCCAACTAGAGGGCGGCAGCCAAAAGGCCAGTGACCCCATCATACTCAGCCTAGTTGTTGGTTATGGTGCTGACACATATCCCGTCGATGTGGATCAACTCATGTAACGGGGAGTAGATGACCTATGCAGCCGAGATGAGGTTTGCATACCATCTACTTGCCCCTTCAGCGAATCCAATGTATCGACACCCACTAGGATCCATCTTCTGGTGCAGTCAAGGAAACAATACGTAAGACTCACTTCAAAAAAGGTGTAAAACAAAAAGGATAAGACTATGCTACAAGTGACTCATTGGTGATGTTCAAGCGTAAAATATCTTGAGGTAGAGCCCGTTATGGGGGTTCTTTGAGTTTTCCATCAGAATCAACAAGAATGTATGCCCTTTTTCTGAGGCAATGGTGGATGACATATGGGCCATACCACATTGACTTGAACTTTCCTTTTCCTAACTTATCATTAGCTAATTGTAAACAAGAACCAGATCGCCTTTATTGAAGGTGCATGGGTGGACATGGGAGTCATAATAATATTTTGACCGTGTTTTTGCTGCTTCGATGGCTTGAAGAGCAGCTCGATGGTCCTCTTCGGTTTGTTCAAGTTGGAGGAGTCGTTCTTCCAGAGGCGAAGTATCGGGAAGGATTTCCATGGCGAGGCGGAGTGATGGGATCTGACACTCTATAGGGAGTACTAATTCCACGTTGTGTACCAAATGGAAAGGGGTAAAATCGGTGGAAAGTTTTGCGGATGTGCGATAAGCCCATAGGGCGGAGAACAACATGTGGT
This sequence comes from Pseudotsuga menziesii, assembly GCA_001517045.1. Taxonomy (NCBI): domain Eukaryota; kingdom Viridiplantae; phylum Streptophyta; class Pinopsida; order Pinales; family Pinaceae; genus Pseudotsuga; species Pseudotsuga menziesii. Next base: position 239,539 of record LPNX010709776.1, on the reverse strand, counting down.
GCCTGTTGGTTTTATGGTTTCCTACCATCCTTTGGAGCATTGTTTTGATGACCTTGTTTACTGCTTTGACCTTGCCATTACCCTGGGGGTAGTAGGAATATGAGTATTGGTGTTCGAATTTCAACATGGTTGAAAGCTCAGTCCAAACCACGTCTTCAAAATGTTTACCATCATCTGAGACTAACTGTTTGCGAACACCAAATTGTGAGATGACGTGGTTAAAGAAGAATCGTGCCGTTGTTTCACTTTTGCAATCGAACATAGGCATGGCCTTGGCCCACTTAGTGAAGTAGTCGACAGCCACGATGATGTATTTATGACCATTGGCCGAGGTAGGGTTGATTGTCATGAAGTCGATTGCCCATTTGCAGAAGGGACCGACTATGAGTACAGGGTGTAATGATTTAGGGGGGGTTCTTGCCTTTGGGGAAAAGAGTTGACAGCTGCGGTAGTGTTTGACTGCCCCTACGCAATCAGTGAAGATGGAGGGCCAAAAGTAGCCGACATGTAGAATCTTCTGGGTGGTTTCCAGACCTTAAAGGTGACCACCGCAGGCTCCATTATGACAGTTGTTAAGGACTATTTCGGCCTCGTCACAGGTGAGGCAATGATGTAAGATGGTATCAATTCCCCGACGATATAAAATATCTCCAATAAGAATATGGCGAGCTACTTGATGTCAGATGTGTTTCCTGTCTTTGTTGTTTAAGTGAGCTATGAACTTTTGAGTGCGTAAATACAGAAGGATGCCCCATACCATGGGTCTACGGTGGATATGACGAATAGGAAGTCATCGGGAAGGTCGTCCCCGAGTGGTGGTGACATATTTAATGGAGGGAGATCTATCATGAGCGCGGTAAGTGCTAGTGCCTTAGTGATTTTTGGGGAGACAAACTCCAAGTCAAACTCTCGTAGAATGACTACCCACTTGGCCGCGTGGCCTTGGAGGAGGCAGCGGCTTAAGAGGTTTTTGAGGCCTGGAAATTCATAGGCAGCAACAGTAAAGGATTCTCCCTAATCAATGTTCCCAACTAGCCCATTGACTGTTTGGTGTAGGGAATCCGTCCGGTTTGCGGTCCGGCTATCGTAGGTCAAGGTAACAAAAACAAAGTTTTACCGGTTGCGGCCCGGTCCACTGAGTTTTTGTATTTTGACTTAAAAAATGAAATGCAAGTGCCTAACTAAATGCAAGGTGATCAGAATGCAAGGAGCTGTCACAATGTGATGCGCAGGTTCTTACCTCTCGTCTTAGACTCACAAGTAGCCAAATCACATACAATAAGAAATAACTTAACTATCTAATCTATCCCTAGGGAGCAAGGTTATCATTTTGTATGAGTAATACATTTAGTACATGCGCTATGAAGGGTTACAGATAGCTGATACTTCTTTCAAAACACATGGACAATTACAGATATTCAAACAACCAGCTAGCCAATTGCTTTATGAACCGCATTTATTACTCAGAGTAGAAAACATCACAAAAATTACTGAAAGATGTTCAACAAGAACATAGGTTCAAGAAACTAGAACAATCTCACAGTCGAGGAGACACAGCTGAAAACAAAATAGTTCCCCTTCAACATTGCTCATTTAATTACATTCGATGCATTCCATGTTGTACTCTCTCCAACAGGAAAAATTGTAGCTTCCTTTGTAAAACGAAGTTGTTCCTCTTACAAGCAAACATTTACAAAATTTTCCAAGGAAAAAGCCCCTTCTAAGTTCTACATTCCCCTTATTTAACTATAGACGCCCATCTTTTGGGCTGTCCCCCCAACGTATGACTTTTCCATTCCCCAACGCTTCATATCCTTCGGTTCTCTCTTTTCTTGCATACTCATGATTGGTTAAGTAACTGTTGTATCCTCCGAACTCGTGCTTTCGTTTTCTTCATAGTGGTTTTGGTCATACCACCATCAACGGTCCGCCTCCCTTCTTGCCGTGGCAGTTTCATCATTTTCCAGGATTTCACCTGCAATCAACAACGAGAGCCATTCATTGGAAAACATAACTGCAAAAAATAATGCGAACTGAAAATACCAATCCACAGGAAATGACTGGGTGCATCTCTATAATCGACAAGAGGCTGGATTAAGCCTTTTGGGGGGGAAGATCTGAAACGGCTCTCGGAAGGATTTGACATCAGACAGGAAAAGGCTCTCCTAGCTGCAACAGCGGAAAGAAAAGAGCTAACGTGGTGTGAAAACGCGGGCTGGAGAAACTTAAATCGGAAGTCGGATGGCTTTGGACATCGGACGCGAGACGACTTTCCCAGCTGCAACGGCGGAAGGGAAAAAAGTTAAAGCACGCGAGCAGGAGAACTTCACTTCAGACATCGGAAGATTTAGGACATCGGAGGCTGAACCGCTTTAGGAGCCGCAACAGCGGAAAAGATGGGGGTTTAAGACCTTCGATTCGCGGGCAGGAAAGGATAAATCGGAACACTTTGCGCTTCAGACGCAAGACCCTTTGGGAGCCGCCACGGCGGTAGAGAGAAGGATTGGAGCTTCCGATTCAATATAAAAAGACACCCGAATCAAGAAAACATAAGTTCTTTGAACAGTTAAGGATCAGCAATAGCTAAAGTCGTTCTTCCTGCGAAATGGTGGCCTTAAAGGACAAAGATTTGACTTCCCCTAATTCACACCTTCGATCAAACACGAAAATCAAACACAAACGATCTCTGAAAACAAGCCGCAATCTGATATTCAGAATCAAAGCAAGACCTCACAAGATCAAACAACTTTAAGGAGGGGCCCAAAATTTAAGAAAATTGGGGAGAAAAGTTGCAGCTGCAACAATTGGCGATTGCCTGGTGAACCTAGATCTCTAGGCGATTAAACTTTGAGTGACAGACTGTTTAACAACAAAAAGCATCATATTGAATTCTTCCAGTGATATGGATTTCTTAAATGACAGCAGTGTGTACCCTTAATCATTGATGACAGTCCAATTAGGGAGAGTGGAAACCAAAATCGTCAAGTCCAGATAACTATGTTGAGGCCGGAGGATGAATTTCATTATTACCTTTGTCTTCAGGTGGCTAAAACCTTTGGACACCACAGGATTGGAGCATATGGTAAACAGAAATATTCGTTTGCTCCTCATTCCCATGCCATTTTCACCCTTTTCTTGTGCTTTCGAACTTTTGTCCTATTTCATATGAGTTTGCTTACATGCCTTTCTTACTGAATTTTGATTCAGGTTCCTCTATCCCATAGTGTCCTTTTGTGTGAGTGGTGTGCTTCAAGTTCAAACCCACGGATGGAGAGGATCTTTCGGCAATTAAGTATTTGTAATTCAGCATCTGCTTTGATGTATGATGTTTCCATAGGAGTTCTTTGATTCCTATCTGCCCTCTGGCATCCGTTTCTTGGCATGGGATCATTTATATTTAATATACTGTTCACCTTGCTTCTTTCCATGGGTCCTCTGCCGTCGTCCCCTAGACATTTTAAGAGTGACGTGGATGGGGCCTCAACACAGTATTCCGGACTATTTGAATCCGGCTTATTTCACAAGGGTTAAGCAGGACTTTAATGCACACAGAGTTCTTCGAGAAAACTGCTATACTGGAAGAAATTCTTTCATATAAATTAGCAACACATAGTCTGACACCAAAACGTTTATCAAACCCAAAAAAATTCGGATGTATCCATGCAACCGCAGGTTTGCTCCCTTTATTGAAATAAACGAAACAAGCTAAAACGAAATCAACAAAAGCAAACTGGAAACATGACTCAAAAATACAGCCAAGCGGATTATTTATGTACAAGACAGAAAAAATCAGACAGACTCTGGAAAAATAAGGTTTGAGAACCAAACTATTTACTGGTAGGTTCTCCTCCCACCCCTGCAGATCTTGCAACTTGTAAGTAGAAGGACCAAGCTTGGCTGCAATCTGAAAAGGGCCTACCCACAACTGCTGGAACTTTGTATGCTTTCCTTTCTCATCATGGGGATGGTCCCATTTGAGGACTAAGTCTCCTACTTCAAAGTCTTTTGTCCTAGCTTTATGTTTGTCAAAACATATCTTAACTGACTCTTGTTGCTGCTTAAGGCATTCTTTGGTTTTCGACCTCGCTTCTTCAGCTTTCAGGAGATTATATATTCTTATTTGTAAAACTTCATCATCCGACCCCCTAGACTCTTGAGCTAGAATGGAAGATGGTAGGATGATATTGGGAGGAAGGATGGCCTCTTTACCGTAGACAAGGGTATATGGGGATACTCCAATTGCAAACTTGGGGGTGACTCTATCAGCCCAAAGGGCATTTGGTAAGGCTGAGTGCCAACTCCTCTGGTTTTCTATTACAGTCTTCTTCAGGATTCTAATGAGTTTTTTATTAGAGGATTCAGCCAGGACATTCCCTTGTGGATAGTAATTAGCAGAATAATGCAATTTTATCCCTTTATCATGAGCAAATGCAGTCAATTTAATTGATGAAAAGTATTTAGCATTATCAAATACTAACGAAACTGGAACTCCAAACCTGGTCATGATATGATCTTGTAGGAAGCTGATGACTTCGTCTTCATTTATCTTGCGCAGTGGGATAGCTTCGACCCAGTGAGTGAAATAATCAGTCGCAGTAAGAATGTACTTGTGCTGCAGGGACGAATTTGGCTTTATTTCTCCAATAATGTCCAGCCCCCATTGCTCAAATGGTTCCGTGATCATCACAGGCTTTAGGGGCGTTGTTGCTTTAGGTTGTCTTCCACCACACCTTTGGAAAATATCACACTTTCTGACGTGTGCGTGTGCATCCTTGAAGAGTGTAGGCCAGTAATAACCATCTCTGAGGACCTTGTGGGCTGTAGTGTCCCCTGAATAATGTACCCCAGCCAGACCATCGTGCAATTCAGACATTACTTTCTTAGCATCTTCTTTCTCCAAGCATCTCAGAAGGACTCCATCGTAATTTTTTCTGAATAGTATTCCTTCAACAAGTTGATAGGAGGCTGATTTAAGACGCAACGCTATTCTTTGCTTGGAATTCCAATGTTCTGGCAGCAGCCCTGACTATAAGTAATGTACAAGGTCTCTATACCAAGACTCGAGAGCTGTAAACAAAGGGCATACATCCATCACATGTAATTCGGCATCATCTTCCCAGGCTTGTTCTTCATTGTTCCCACTTTTAGTCATCAATTTGCATAACCCTTGACCTTTAACTATAGAGGTTGGCTTGAATTCAAGGTCGTACTCTTGAAGAGTTGTTACCCAGTTGCCCCTCCTTTCTCCTAACTCTTTCTGTATGAGAAGGGATCTTACAGCTGGGTAGGGGACTATTACCTTGGTTCGATTCTTTAATATATAAGGCCTGAATTGCTTCACTGCCCTAAACACTACATAAGCTTGCTTATCAATGGTCGGGTAATTTAACTCAGCCCCCTACAGACCAGTACTCATAAAGGTGATTGGGAATCCATCCCCCCCATCTTCCTTTTGCATGAGTACAGCTGCCAGCGAATCATTGGATGCAAATGTATACATAATAAAGTCTTTATCAAAGTCGGGTATTTTCAAGGAGGGAGCGTGTGCAACAGCAGTTTTAATTTTGTTGAAAGCGTCCTTCTCAATATTAGTCCACTTAAATTGTGCATTTTGTTTGACCATCTGCTGTAGTGGTTTGACAGTCTGAGTAAAATCAGGCACAAACCTTCGTACAAAATTTATGGTTCCCATAAACGATTGCATTCCTTTTTTATTATGGGGCATGGGGATTTGTTCAATGGCCTTAATTATTTCTGGGTTATATATATACCCTTCTTTGAAACTATGTGCCCCAGTAACTTGCCCTCAGTGACGACGAACACGCATTTCTTGGGATTAAGGGAGATGTCGTACTTCCGACAGCGTTCAAAAATATGTCTCAAGTGAAAAGCGTGCTCTCCTCTTTTCTTTGAGAATATTGTAATGTCATCCAGGTACACTACAACACTTCGTCCAATCAATCCTCGGAAAGCTATGTCCATAGCCCTCTGAAATGTCGCTCCAGCATTAATCAACCCAAAAGGCATCCTTCTATAGGCAAAGGTTCCCCATTTAGTTCTGAATGTTGTCTTTAATCTGTCTTCTTCGGCTACTAATACTTGATTGTAGCCAGAGAAACCATCTAATAATGAAAATAGCTCAAAACCTGAAACCATCTATAGCAGCTGCTCCATGGGTGGCACAGGATAGTTATCTTTATCTGATGCACGATTTAAGTTCCTGAAATCCACGCAGAGTCTGATTTCCCCAGACTTTTTCCTTACTAGTACTAGATTTGATACCCAATTAGAGTGTATGACTTTGAAGATGATTCTCGCGTCCAATAACTTCTTCACTTCACTTTGAATCAGCGGTTCCAATTTCGAATGCATTTTCCTCAAAGGTTGCTGATATGGCTTGATGCCTGTTTTAATGGGAACGACATGCTTGATGATGCTAGTATCATATGTATTTAACTCTTGGTACATCCAGGCAAAGACATATTTGTATTGTTTAAATAGACTGATGAACTTGTCTCCTTCTGTCAGCAAACAACATTTGCCGAGATTCACGAACTTAGGTGCCGTTTCAGTCCCCAAATTTATCAGCTCGAACTGTAGAGTTGAGCTGTGAGTCTTCACGTTGGCGGGTCTCCTAAAATTTTCATTCAAGTCAAACATCTTTTCTAACGTTCTGACCCCTTTAGGAATGAAATTATCAAATTTCATCTCTGCCTAGTGTTCTTCATCATCAATAATCGCTCCTTTGAATACCTTGTCATTTGTTAAACATTCTATAATTTGTTGGTCATCATCGAACACCCGCAGGTTGGTAATCATATCAGGTACTGAAGGCCTGAAAAGCAATTCAACAGTACATCGATTATTTGAGGGTACAAGCCTAGCGGCCGAAGTAGCTAATAAGTCAGCTGCTACGTTTTTAATTCTTGGGATTGAAATAATGTTGAATGCATTAAAATATTTCGGAAGGTCCCATACCTCATTTTGGTAAGCTTTTAAGTGAAGTGGATTTGATTTCGGATTTGTTTCACAATAATTTCAGAATCCCCAAAAAATTTTAAATTACTTACCTTCAATTCAATCGCTTTTTTGAGTACCTGCACCAGTGCTTCATACTCAGCTATATTATTAGTACATTCAAACTCTAATCTACATGAAAGGAAATGTTTATTCTTCTGTGGGTCAATTAGGACACAGCCGGCCCTTGACCCTTCTAATGTCTTAGAGCCATCGAAAAATAAAGTCCAAAAATCATTAACTATTGAAAATTAATCTACTCCTACTACTAAGTCTACTATTTTACAATCAATCTCGTCAGCCTACGAGAATCGAAGGAGATCAGGCTGAGTATCAGATGGGTTGTCGGCTTCTTCCGCTTGATAATTCCCTGGTTCCAACTCAAGAAAATAATTCCCCAATACAGAATCCACAGGTATATTCTTCTCATCCAATTGGGTAACATTGTACTTCATGTGGGGTTCTCTTAGAATCTTGATCTGGTTTGGACTCCCCTTGTATGGCAACCACAGGTGTGACCAATCTGAAGCAAAATATCCATTTAATTTGGCTGACCAATCTCTACTCAGGACTAGACCGTAAGCGTCTGGTATATCATCCACTATGATGTTAATAACTTGGCATACTTTGTCATTGGATGCCAGATGGATTAGGACGTCTTTCATCTCACCAATTACCTTAACGTTTGTCCTATCCAACTGAACCACCCTCCACGTGGTTGGCTTTGGCTGCCCATTTATCTTCTTACATACTGATATGGGCATGACATTAATGGATGCCCTTGAATCTACTAGACAATTGTGTACGTTATGATTAAAAATTTCAAACGTTAGGAGGAAAGGTAGATGTTTAGCTTTAGACTCACCTCCAACGCTGGTTTCTCCAATTTCTTCTTCGTCCTAAGGTTGATTGTCAGTGGGCAACTTGTCATCTGATGCTTCAAGTGCTTTCAACAATCTCTCTTTTTGATGCGGCACTTTACACATTTCGAATAGTGGAACATTTGCTTTTACCTTTTTCAAATCCTCCACAATGTCATAATTCATCGGCTGTCCAATTGGATGTGGTTGTCAGCATTTCCTTCACTTGGCTTGGTTGTTGTATCATCCTGTCTAGGACTTTGGTTGGTAATCGTGAATTCTGGAATCTTATCAGCCAAGGCTTTATTTTGAAACTTCTTCTTAACATTTCTCTGCAGTATTTTGATCTTTGGAAGAATAAGACTGTCGTCCTTAACCGTTCCTTGGCTTCTTGTGGCCACGTTGGTCTCCATAACGCCATTGTATCCCTGAGTGTTTCCTTCTTCAGCATCAAATAATGAGACAGAATTCCATAATGCCAAGGTCTCCTTTTCCTCATCTTCATTAGACGTAGAGGCAGAATTTTCTTTTCTTTCTTCATCTCCTTCTTTTGTTAACCTAGAATCCAGCAGTTGATTCATCACTAGCGTCATAGAGTTTATCCATTGTGGACAATTCTTTTCAGAGTGTGGCTATTGGTGGAAAGTGCAGAAATTATCCATGCCGACCTCTGTTAGATTCATGGATGCAACATTGTGAGGAGGAGGATTAGAATGATCCTTATCCTCTCTTTTATTATAATATGGCTTATAAAACCTTTGTGCCTCCTTTTCTCTTTCCATATCTATGATCTTGTTGGAAAGATTCTGCATCATCTTGGCCATATTTTCCAGATCTGGCGACTTTTCTTCTTTAGGCTTAGCGAACAATAAGGATTTTCTCCCCACACCTTTCTCTCCTGATTGTTCTGGATAATCTTCAATACTTTCTCTTTTCGCTTCCACCACTTCTACCTCTTCATAGGTCTCTGTCAGAGTAGGCTTGGCCCTACCTTTCGCAAACATGGCCAAATCAGGACCTAAAGTTGAAGTATATTACTCAATCAGTACTTTGTCTGAAGGCTTATCTGTTTCAGAGAAGTTCTTAAGATATGCTACAAACCTTTGTGTGAAACTGTGCACTTTTTCCTTTTTCTCTTTCTTCAATGCACATAGCCCTTTCATGAGGGCAGCATGAGTCTTTTGGGTCGCATACTTACTTCTAAAAATCCTCTCAAAGGTATTCCAGTCTGGAATCGAGTAAGCCGGCAACCCAAAATACCATGAAGCTGTAGCTCCTTTAAATGAATGCGGGAAAATTTGACATACTACATCTTCATGCTCCCCAGCCCTTAAACCCTCTATTGCCAAGTAGAAACTCTGCAGATGATCATCCACTAGGATTTTCTCATTGGGGTCAAATTTAGGCAGCAATTTCTCGAAGGATTGGGGTAATTCATGTAATGGAGGTGTTAGATTTAGAGGTGATCTGGCTCTCCATGCAGGTGGTGGATTTGGTGGGTTGGGGGGTTGGTTTGCATTTACGCCAGCCATGAGTCGGGGTGGAGAGTGAGGAGGTGAAACAACTGGAGTATGAGCAGGAGAACTGTGAGGGGTTTCTGGGCCTTCTTGATTCAAAGCTAACTCAACTTCTTGTAAAGCAGATTCTACAAGCTCTTCCCAGTCTCTGACCAACACTAAGTCTTCTGTTATAGGACGATCTTTCTTTTTATACTCTCTTCTTTACGTACGCCCTGGTGTGTCTTCTCAGATCATTAACAATTTCATTGTCAATAGAATATAGATGTTCTCTTTCTTCCAGAATTGGGTTATGAAATCCACTGCTTTTAGGATTGTTACCGGTGGAAAATTCTCGGGAAAACGGGTTTCCTCGGCCAGCCATGCACTGGCGGCCCTCCTTCTAGCGCCAAAACTGTTGAGGCCTAGAAATTCGCAGGCAGCAACAGTAAAGGATTCTCCCCAATCAACGTTCCCAACTACCCCTTGACTGTTTGGTGTAGGGAATCCGTCCGGTTTGCGGTCCGGCTACCGTAGGTCAAGGTAACAAAAACAAAGTTTTACCGGTTGCGGCCCGGCCCACCGAGTTTTTGTATTTTGACTTAAAAAATTAAATGCAAGTGCCTAACTAAATGCAAGGTGATCAGAATGCAAGGAGCTGTCACAATGTGATGCGCAGGTTCTTACCTCTCGTCTTAGACTCACAAGCAGCCAAATCACATACAATAAGAAATAACTTAACTATCTAATCTATCCCTAGGGAGCAAGGTTATCGTTTTGTATGAGTAATACATTTAGTACATGCGCTATGAAGGGTTACAGATAGCTGATACTTCTTTCAAAACACATGGACAATTATAGATATTCAAACAACCAGCTAGCCAATTGCTTTATGAACCGCATTTATTACTCAGAGTAGAAAACATCACAAAAATTACTGAAAGACGTTCAACAAGAACATAGGTTCAAGAAACTAGAACAATATCACAGTCGAGGAGACACAGCTGAAAACGAAATAGTTCCCCTTCAACATTGCTCATTTAATTACATTTGATGCATTCCATGTTGTACTCTCTCCAACAAGCAAAATTACAGCTTCCTTTGTAAAACGAAGTAGTTCCTCTTACAAGCAAACATTTATAAAATTTTCCAGGGAAAAAGCCCCTTCTAAGTTCTACATTCCCCTTATTTAACTACAAACGCCCATCTTTTGGGTTGTCCCCCCAACGTATGACGTTTCCATTCCCCAACGCTTCATATCCTTCGGTTCTCTCTTTTCTTGCATACTCATGATTGGTTAAGTAACTGTTGTATCCTCCGGACTCGCACTTTCGTTTTCTTCGAAGTGGTTTTGGTCATACCACCATCAACGGTCCGCCTCCCTTCTTGCCATGGCAGTTTCACATTTTCCAGGATTTCACCTGCAATCAACAACGAGAGCCATTCATTGGAAAACATAACTACAAAAAATAATGCGAACTGAAAATACCAATCCACAGGAAATGACTGGGTGCATCTCTATAATCGACAAGAGGCTGGATTAAGCCTTTTGGGCGGGAAGATATGAAACGGCCCTCGGAAGGCTTTGACATCGGACAGGAAAAGGCTCTCCTAGCCGCAACAGCAGAAAGAAAAGAGCTAACGTGGTGTGAAAACGCGAGCTGGAGAAACTTAAATCGGAAGTCGGACGGCTTTGGACATCGGATGCGGGACGACTTTCCCAGCCGCAACGGCGGAAGGGAAAAAAGTTAAAGCCCGCGAGCGGGAGAACTTCAATTCAGACATCTGAAGATTTAGGACATTGGAGGCTGAATCACTTTAGGAGCTGCAACGGCAGAAAATACGGGGGTTTAAGATATTCAATTTGCGGGCGGGAAAGGCTAAATCGAAAATCGAAACACTTTGCGCTTCGGACGCAAGACCCTTTTGGGAGCCGCCATGGTGGCAGAGAGAAGGATTGGAGCTTTCGATTCAATATAAAAATATGCCCGACTCAAGAAAACATAAGTGCTTTGAACAGTTAAGGATCAGCAACAGCTAAAGTCATTCTTCCTGCAAAATGGCGGCCTTAAAGGACAAAGATTTGACTTCCCCTAATTCACACCTTCGATCAAACACGAAAATCAGACACAAACGATCTCTGAAAACAAGCCGCAATCTGATCTTCAGAATCAAAGCAAGACCTCACGAGATCAAACAACTTTAAATGATAAGGAGGGGCCCAAAATTTAAGAAAATTGGGGAGAAAAATTGCAGCTGCAACAGAGGTATCACATTGGATTGGAATCGGCCACCACTCAGGTATGGTTTGCAATAATGTAGTGGCGCAATTTTTGAGCCGAGAAAATAACGGCGAGGGCCAGTTTCTCCTTGGGTGAATATTGCAGTGGGGGACCTGTCAGCTTTTGGCTAATGCAATAAATCACGTTCTCTTGATGAGCATCATTTTCTTGGACCAAGACTCCGGAAATGGAATTTTCTGAGGATGACACCTAAGGAATGAAGTCTCGGGTGAAGTTAGGTGTAGAGAGTAATGGTGTGGAAGCCAGGGATTGTTTGAGTGGGTCAAATGATTCGTGTGCCTGTTGATCCCAAACAAAGGGAATTTTTTTCCGAAGCAGGTGTATGAATCCATGGGCTTTGATCGCATACTCTGGTACAAAGAGGCGAAGGAAGTTGGACTTTCCCTGGAGGCTCTGTAGTTGACATAGAGTTCGTAGTGAAGGAAGATCAAGAATGGCTTGAACTTTGAGAGGGTCAACCGTTATTCCTTTGTGGGATATGATAAACCCAAGCAGACGGCCTGCTGGGACACAAAAGATGCATTTTAGGGGCTTCAAGTGAATTTTGTACTTGTGACATCGCAAAAATACTTGTTGCAAATCGTCTATGTGTTGTGTTTACTTCTGTGATCGAGCGGTAAGGTCGTCTAGGTAGACCAATATGATATGGATGAGATCATGGAAGCAATACATCATAGCGCGTTGGAAGGTGGCTCCAGATTTTTTAGACCAAAGGGCATTAATCGATATGTGAATGTGCCCCAAGGGGTTGTAAATGCAGTCTTGTAGCGATCTTCTTTCCGGATCTAGATTTGGTTGTATCCGGAAAAACCATCCATGAAGGAGAAGACCTCATGTCCGGCACACGCATCAATGATCTGATCAATGAAGGGCATTGGGAAGTTGTCTTTGGGACATACCACATTCAGATCGTGGAAGTCTATACAGACATGAATGGTACCTTATTTTTTATTCATAGGAACAATATTTGAAACCCATGTTGTGTAAGCGATGGGGTAAATAAAGTCGGTTGTGTGCAACTTCTCAATTTATGTTTTAATCGTGGTGGCTTTGGAAGGGTGTTATACCAAAATCCTGTCACCATCATGTGATAAGACCTTTGACATACCTACTTGCCCTGAAATCCCAGCTTTTGGAGTGAAGACTAAATGATTTCTTATGAGTCTATCATACGAATTCCCAGCACCGCTCATGCTCCCTTATCCAAGAGTGATACCCCTATTCGCACCGCTTTTCATCGGTTGTCCACAAGTGGTGCCACCACCTGTCACCCTTGGTCCATAGGCGGTTATTACCAGAACCGCTCTGTCAAAGAAGGAGAAGCAAGGTACCCTGGGTAAAAGGGTAAAAAGAGAAGCTTCTCGAGGCTTCTAGATGATAAGCCTTGAGATATCTCTTATCCCTACTGTTGTAGGTTAGTTGAACTCGAGATCCCTCATCCTAGGATCTTAGGGGCCACCTCACCCACTCATTTCTCAACCATCTCTATCCATCTATCCCTATAAATATGAGCTCATAGCCATGGTTGAGAGGGAGAACATTGAAGGTATTGTTATGCTGTTGGACTGATTCTTGGCCCAAGATCATTTGGAGGGAGCATAGAGAACTAGAGTCGGAGCTTTTGGGGATGAAGAGATGGTTTCATGGAGATGCATGTCAACACTAAGGCTTGTTTGTAAACTTCTTCATATTTCTAATGCAAGCTGATTTTCTGTCCCATATATATTGTTGATGTTTGATTTCAGATATATATTTCTAGATTCCTTAGTCACTAGCATATATTAGTAGATCATATTCTGGTTGCTTTGATCTGTTTCGTGTTGAACTCTTTTACAGGTACACAGGTGAACTATCACAGCCTTGCATTCCAGATATCTACAGCGTCTAGGGAGAGTTATCAACCTCTGTGATCTATTTGTTCTGGATCTGAACCATTCAGACCAGCGGAACACCTTGCTATCCGCAGGAGGTGAAATATTCCGAACAACAAAGGGTGGATTGGCCATTTCTTTTGGCACACCGGTACTACTTCAGGACATGTGTCAATATGGTGCTCAACAATGGACGGATCTAACCTAGGCATTTCAGTGTAGGACTAGGCAAAGATGTCGCAAAACTCTTGGAAGATCGCTTTGAAAGAAGCGACTTCCTCCGTGGAACAGGGTTCCCCCAACATGATGTCCTCAACAATCTCTGGTTTGGTTGAGATGTTGATTTTAATGGTTGGTGAGATATTGGCCATGTTCCCTTATTCAAAGGCATCGGGTGCTAGAATGGGATTTTTGAACTAGTCAACTTTCCCATGGATGAAATCCTTGGTCTCAACTGAAAACTGATCTGACAGCAACATAGGTCCTTCGGGGATGAAGAATGAGCAATGGTGCATATTGTCCCAAGGGTATTCAAGAGTAGTTAAGGACTCCAGTATCTCCTCGTCATTGCAGAAGAAATGATCGGACATGTTGGAGGAGCTATCTGTGACTACAGGGATAAGTGGGTCAGTGGAACTCGACACCATGTAGATGGACATGGTATCTGAAGAAGAAGGAGGGGGGTGGATTTCTTCGATGAGAGTGATCTCGGTTTCAAGGGCATGTTGTTGAAGGTTAGCTAGGGTTGTTTGAAATTCGGACAAGTCCTGGCAGTGGTGAGAATAATGTCCATACAATCTGCAAAGGGCGCAAGCATGGTTTGTTCTCAACAACTTGTTTCTCACTATTGGCCCGCTTGGGAGTTCAACCACGGGGATGTTTTCCGTTGTATCCATGGAATCCAAATGCACGTGGATTATGGGAATATCAGGGTAGTTTTGAGTTGCATGACCCTATTCTTCAGAGACAGCGCAAGGCAGGATCTGTCGAGGTTCAGCGGTAGATTTCGCATTTTTTCCTTGGTTGTGGGACGTGCAGGAGGATGCCTTGGGATCTGGTGGGATGGCCATCATAGGCACGCAACGTGGTGGTGGGCGACTGCAAGATGGGGGACCCATTTTTCTACCAAACCAAGGTTGACATGACGCAAGTGGATGCCCCCTCATCAATGATGCACCGATGCACAACCAAATTCCGAATTGACACCGGGATCAGGAAGGCGATGGTCGATGGCATTCTTGGTTCTCCTTGATCCAAATCAAATGTGATTAATCTGGAGTCGAAGGGGTCTATGACACCAAGGGAATCTATCAAGGATTTCTGCTGTGTTGGGCATGTTTTGATCACTTCAAGAGATGACATGGTCATAGGTTATTGGACCAAGTCATCGACGATACTATACTTAACTACCACCCTTGTAGTAGTGTTGTTGGCAAGGCACCTGAAGGGGAGACACGGGCCTGCGGGGGAGGCGGAAGGTGAAGATGAACATTGGTAGTGTTGGATGTGGATGATGCTGCTATGTCAGGGGTTTCAGTAGTGGATTCGTATTGGTTCCTCCTAGTCTGCAGGTTGAACTCTGTAGTTGTCATCGCTATCAGTTGGTGTACTCCTGTCTCTGTGGGATGTGGAACAGGGTGTGCTGTGGGAGCAGTTTGGGAAAAGGGTGTGGTTGCTACCAATCCTTGGACTGGTAACGGGTTCTGTAGCACCATGGGATGAGGGCTCGGTGGTGCTAGGCTCTATTGTGTTTGGGCAGCCGCATTATTTCCTTTTTGGGCTTCGTCATGGAGGAGTTTTTTGGCGTATCCCATAAGTGGATATTCATGGGTGTAGAGCCCATTGACATTGCACAACTCGCATGGTTTGTTGGTTTGTAATGGCGCATTCCATCGAGGCAGATTGGGTTGTTGGGGATTTTGAGCTAGTGGGTTGGTGGCATTGTGGGGGGGGTTAGGCTGTTGGTTGCCTCTTTGGGGTTGGTTGTTACCCCGATTCCTAGATTTGTTGTTTCTGCCTTGTCCCTATTGGTTTTTGGGGGCAGGTGGGTTGGGATGATTCTGCTGAGAAAACACTTGTCCCAGAGGTGCCGGTGGGGCTGGGGTGTGGGCTTGAGTGGCTTGCATTGGTGGTGCATAGTAAACTTGAGGGGTTGGCGGTGCCACAAATTTGGTCATCTATCCCGAATATTATTGTGCTAGCCGAAAAGGTGCATGGTCCTGTTGTTGTGGCTCAGGATGTGTATAGGAGGTTGAAGCTCCAGATTGAGATATCATTCTTCAATAATCAGGAGATTGGTTTGGGTACCCAACACTAAGGATGTTCCTCGGGTGTAGAGGCATCATGGGTGGTGTCGCGTGATGTTGTGTTTGGTGGGAAATAGAGCCTATGATGCCATCTGCAGCATGGGATGCCCCTGGTGCATCCTGGTAGGAGGTGCTTTCATGGGGAGCATCTGGAATGACAATGTAAAGGTATCCAGACTGTGTGTAAATGAGGTCAAACTATTGGGCCTTCAAGATGGCCTCTTCCTCTGTTTGGGGACGTTCTGAGGCGACGTCCTTGGCTATAGGTGGCAACAAGGTTTTCAAGAACCAGTCCAGAAAAATCCTGTCATCAAGCTTGATCTTGCACACGCTGTGACGTCGCCTCCACTCGTGGATGTGGCCAGTGATGTGGGTCGCAATTTTTTGGTGGTAAGATAGGAATATTTCCACTCCTTCATCATATATGACAGGGAGCTAGAAATATTGTAGGAACATAAAGGCTAAGGAGTTGAATTCTGGGTACTTGGCTTGTGGTAGCTCAATGTACCACTTGGTTGCAGCACCTGTGAGGGTGCGTTGGAACAGTCTGAGTCCGATCGAATCATCTACAATGTTGTTTGATGAGCACCATAGGTGAAACATCATGGTATGGTTTTGGGGGCACTCCCTTGCCTTCCCTTCAAACTTGGGAATTTCTAATGGGATCTTGGTTGGCATGGGAGGCCAAAAGGTTTGATGGCAGATAGGGTCATTTGTTAACCGAGCCAAGTCAGGCAAGTTGAGGCATGCCATGAAAGGAAGGTTTGACCCAAGGTTGATGTGTGATGGAGTAGCGATGGTGGTGGGGTTTGCAGGAACATGATGTACTTGCGTGACTGGGGGTACTTGTGGCACAGTTATGGATGGGCCACTGCCCCCGTGTATGGTAAGCGACACAGTGTGAGTGGAAGGGCCACTGCCCCCAGGCATGCCAAATGGGACAATGTGAGTGGAAGGGACACTGCCCCCATGCATGACAGGTGGGGTTGTTTGACTGGTCAGTATGGGTGGCGGTAGCTGACTTATGACAGGTTGCATGAAAATGCTAGGGGCACCAGCAGGGGTGCTAGTGGTGGTGTGGGGTATGGACGTGGGTCCACTATCAATCACCAAGACAGAAAATGGATCTTGGTTGCACCAGCCATGGGGCTAGATGGTGCAGTATGTAGATTTGGCTTAGATTGGTATGATTCTGAGTTTGAATCAGAGGCTGTGTGGCCTTCTGATGGTGTAGAGGGTCATCAAGAATGGTCTTGATGGTGTTGGTTCAAGGATCGAAACTGTGGTGGATCGCCTCTTAGGCATGAGGAAGAGCGTGGGGGATCAATTGTGTCTGGTTGGTATGTCAGGTGGTGAAATATGGTAGTGACGTTTTGGACTTTAATTTTAGTGGCTTCCTATTGGCTTCTAGGTGGTCACTCGGCCACCAAGACTACCAAGAGACAGCGCTTGGATTTTTCCTCACGGGAGTGCTAGTCAATTGGTGGGGGTCGTTGCCCATTTCGCTTGGAAATTCCTCTCAGCGGCCAGCTACTTTGGGGTTCCCGTGGTACTCCTCACAATGAGTTTCTGGGTTCAGCCCAAGTACTTCCCACGGTTAAGGTAGTCAAGGACTTATGTCCTCAAATACTGGAAGTGTTTGAATTAGTGTAAATTATAAATTTTAATGGCTAGCTCAGCGTCATGAACTGAGTTTGGTTGTTTTATTTGGTATGATTTGTGTGCATGTCCATTGTACTTCTGTTATACTTGGTGGTTGCTTATATGGTTTATGAATATTCTGCAAATATTTTTTGGTTTATTACAGCACTTATATCATGGATAAGTTGTTTATGAAAGCAGTAAATTGTAAACAGAAATTTAAACACGTGCCATACCTAAATCTGAACTATTTTAGCCTGACTAGGTGACTACCTTACACCTGTATTTCTCTTCAACCAGGAAAGAGTGTTGGGATCTCAACACAATGGGACTAAGCCCATCCGTAGATCCTCGGGTCACTCTCCGAGTGCAAGGTTGGTCAACAGGGAGGACGCGAATGCCATGAAACCCCCAACGGTCTCCACCCCCTCTACCTTCCAAGTCACCCATTTTTAGTGGTCTCAAAAAATTACAGATGAAGTGCCTATTACTATACGAGCTTCACCCTTCGTCTTAACCCAGAATGCCTGGAAGGGTGATGACTGGGTAGAGGAGGAAGGGCCAGGAAAGGAGTTAATTTCCAATTAAGAACTGAAAGTTAACCTACAGTATTTTTATGCAAGCCTTAAGCAGATTCATTAAACCATTAACCAGTTAAATTTTAACAGTGACTTACACAAATTGTATGAAAATGAAAACAGAATGCTGGACAGAGGCGGTTGAGCAGCACTGACAGTCCAAATAGCAGCAAACAGGCAAGCCCAAAAAGTTAAAATGCTCATACAAAGTAAAGAAAAATGGGTCGCGCACTTGTAGAGTACCTATTTTTGCAGGGTGGATTGTGATCAAACCGTGAGGAATTACCTCAAACGCTTGAAAACCCACTTCGGAAACGAGCCCCTTTACCCTTAACCATGGGCATATTCATAAATGGATCAACTTTTTGGGCAGAAAACGAGAGAGAACATAGGTGAATTTTTAGAAATTCGGTTCGACCGTTTTTTCATAGTTGAACGATTTGCAAATCAAAGAATGAACAACAGTAACTGGTACTGTGGCCGAAACAATAACAAAAATGAAATAAACAGATCTATCAACCTAAATAATCAAATATCTATCAAACTAAGTAAGCAAAATATTAAAAACAAAAATCCCAGGGATCCCGTGGGATCGACCCGGTATGGTCGCCAATCTGTAGCTCAGGGAAAACCCTGGATACATGCAGAAATGGCTACCTTCTGTCTATAGGATGGAAGGGTAGGGTTCTTGTTGGTTGGAAGAGAACCTGCAAACAAGGTTAAGGGCCAAGCTATGGAAACTCTGCAAGAAATAGTTAGAAAGCAAGAATGGCTGCAATAAATCAATGGAAACCGACAGCAAAGCATTAGACAACAAACCTACAAGCAAAATATGTTAGAAAACCAGAATTAAAATGACACAAAACAAAGATTATACCTTCTGTGTAGGTGGAAATGGGCCACCATGCCCTAGATTTGGACGCACCTCTCTCTCTTTGGGATGGAAGCTTGGATAATGGAGCAATGGAGGAGAGGGAGGGTGAATGGATTGAGAGCCAAAGGGTCTCAAGGCACTCACACAGGCAACATAATGATAGGGAGAGAAGGAGTGTTTTGAGAGTGACCCCCACCCCTCTATTTATAGTTTTTCCTTGAAATTTTAGGGTTTTAAGCCCCTGGTTAGGGCTTTAGCCCCTTTTTTGGGCTTTAATCCCCTTTCACCCAATTCTTAGCTCCTTTGGGTATTTTAAGCTCCTTTGAGGGGTTTTAGCCCCTTTTTGAAGGTTTTAGCCCCTGTGAGAGCTAGTTTGGCTCTTTTTAGGGATTTTTAAGCCCTTCTCATGTTTTTGAGCCTTTGCAAGGGTGTAGGGGTCAAATGAGGGTAGTGTAATGGATGTATTTAGGTGGTGTAGGCATGTAGAGCTTATTAAGGGATTTTTTGGGTTAACAATCTATATACATGTTAGAAAGTGATTTCATCAAAAAAATATTGTAATCCCCTGATTTGACTCATCTAACTAGACAAAAATGGAACCTTGTGTTAGTACTGCATCCACAACCCATCCAAAATATGAAATAATGGCCAACTTTGATATGCAATATACTCCTGATGCCACCATTCCTAAGAACTAAGTTGGTGAACCCATCAAAGAAACCAAGGGGGGAGGAATCTGAGAACGAGGAGGGGGAAAATATTGGCTCTTTCAACTTTGATCACCCTCCACTCCTTATATGAACTTGTAGTGGAGTTTATCACTTTGAATAAGGAGAGAAGAGCATCGTCAAAAAAGTATTTTGTTTCTATGGATCCAAATATAGCATGACACGAAAATAGAAAGAGTTTTATGAGAGGGAATTGACTTCCTCCAAGCATTGTAACTTCCAAAGATGGAATCTGAAGCCCAAGTACATGTTATATTCAAAACTTGCATGATCTTCAACCAAAATTATTTGGAGAACTTGCAGCTAACCAAGAGGTAAAAAGGGATTCATTATCCTCTTGAGGCAAGACTCATATATCTGGGCCCGGCCCCCCTTTTTTCTGATACATATCCCAGGTAAGGATTTTGTTTTACATGGCCAACCAAGATAACAAGATGAGATTCAAAAGACGGTGCCATTTCCAAAGACTGATATGCCACCACTTGGCAAGATTTTAATCACAGCAAGAAAAAATGGCATCATAAGCATCTTTAGCAAAAACCTCACCTGTAGAGTCGTTCTAGGACCAAAAGAGAGATTCACTCAATTTGTTAAGAACAATACCACATTGGTACAAACCAGTGATATATTGAGTCCATTCAATGCCCAGATTGCCAAAGAATCCCAAATCATAAGCATTTAACCATCTATGGTTGACAGCTTCGCCTCTATAAATTTGAAAGAGTAACTTGATACCAATGGCCTTCAAGCAGTCCATCAAGGGAGGAGAAAGCTTATAGAAGCTATCCCCACCAACAAAAGGGTCGAGATCAGAAATTATCCTTTTATCATCGCCTATGCGCTAGACAAGCCAAGAGCCAACGACCGAAAAATCCCTGGAGATATTCCTCCAAATGTTGGACACGTTCTTCTTGAATGGCCCTCCGACTCTACACCACAACGAAAAGTGATTTTAGATACTTGCTCTTTATGACATCACTCCACAGGAAACCATGAGACAAAGATCTTCAAATACTTTTAGAGGCAAAGGCCTTCCCAAAACAAAAGATATTTTTAGACCCCATCCCCTTAAATGTTTTCTCGAGGCAAGAATCTTCCAATCAACTAAGTGGAAATATTTCTTCTTCTGGTTTTTCGACCACGGGAAGGGAAAACGTTTTTGTCAAATCTTGTAGAGGATAGAGTTTGGAATATTAGCGAGGGACAACCAATACATATGAATGTTCTCTAGTATAGCTTTAACTAGAATCAATCGACCCATAAGAGACAACCACAGGTAGGACCAAATATCCAACATCTTGTCAATCTTCTTAAGTAACCAAAGCCAATCTACCTTGCAATAATGGTTGGGTTTAATGAAATAGCCTAGGTATTTGCAACCTTCATTTAAAGACAACATTTGGAAATGTGGGATATTTTGAATTTGATCCATAGAAACATCATTCAAACCATTCATCAGAAAGAGGATTTGGGGAAATTGATAACCATTCCTGAGGCTTTGCAAAAAGGCTCCAATATATCTTTGAAAGTTGTCCATTCTTGTACCGAACCTTTACCAAAGAGAAGAACATCGTCTACAAACAATAGAGGAGGTATCCAAATGTTATTAGAGACTTTAATCCCACAAATTCTTCCATTCACTCGAGCTTTTCTAATAATCAGACTAAGACCTTTCATAATTAGGAAGAAAAGAAGCAAAAATAATGGACATCCGTGACAACAACCCTAAAAACAATTGAAAAAAATATAAAAACATCATTTAATAATACAATGAAATTTTAAAGATACACAAACCATAATCCAATTAATAATCTTCATAAAAAAACAATTTAAAAAAAAACTAAATACATATTATTAGTACTGCTCTATAAAATCAACTAGGTAAATGTATTTCATACACCATATATTTAAATGCATTTAATCGCATTTAATCGACTTTGATATAAAATATTACGAACTTAAATTTAACAATCACACAACCGTATATCTAAATATATTTTATCTTAACTTTTTATGTAAAAAATTACAAACTCAAACCTTGCAATCACATAACCATACATTCAAATGTATTTGAGCGAACTTTTATGTAAAATATTAAAAAATCAAACTTACAATCACATAACCCTACATTCAAAATTTGAACCAACTTTTATGTAAAGTATTACAAACTCAAACTTCCAATCACATAACCATACATTCAAATGCATTTGATCCCACTTTTATTTAAAATATTAAAAGTTCAAACTTGACGATCACATAACCAAGACACGAATTTCCTTTAACCTTAATATTATAATTTTATGTTATTATTATTATTTTTAATATTAAATATAAAATATAAAATACTATATTTATTACAATTAATTAAAAGCACAGACATTTATTAAAGAAACAATTAATTAAAAACATGTATATTAAATTAATATACTTTATATTTATATTATTGATAAAAGAAAATATACATGGTAATAATGAAATCCTACCAACATTAATGCTTTTTTAGTCTGGAAAAAGGAAATCCTACCAACATTAAACATGGGATTCTCATTTTTTATGTCAAGAATTTTGAAGTATATCTGTAGAAATTTGGATAAATCTACGTATTTTGGGTGACACTTCACCTATCTCAGGATCCCAAGAAAAGAATTTGACGGTATGTAAAATAAAGCACGGAAAATGACCGTTGGGTTTAGGGTAAAAAGGAGCTGTCTAACGAGGGGACTTTACTTTTCAGGTAGATTTTTCTGCGGAATTGGGTTATTTTAATCCATAAAATCTGTAATTTATGTTGTTTGTTGGGCAATTTTAAGCTTAGAAATGAAATCAAATGACACGAAAACCTGTCAACACCCATATTTTGTAAGATTTAGCAGTGTTTTTGAGAGTTTTGAAAATTCCGTGAAGATTCATGGCGAAAAACTAGTAAAAACCAGTGGAAAAAAGAAGTCAAAAGTCCAGTGTTTGGACAACTCGGGGTAAAAATAAAAAAGACAATAAAAATAGTAGATTAAAATAATGATTTCTATTTTAATTTAAATAATATTTAATTAAATTAAGTTATTATTTTTTAAATTACTAAAGACACTTGAGAGAGGGAGTTGGTATCGAAAAAATATGTTTAAAATAAAAAATAAAAGATTGGAGTATTGTTAATATAGTAGAAACAAGGGATAACTGGAAGAATAAAACTTTTTTTTTGAAAAGTAAATGGAGAAAAATATTATTATCTTTTTTATAATAAAGTTAATATTAAAATACAATTTAAAAAAAAAAGAAAAAAAATTGAATTAAAATGATAATTTTTTTAGAAAAATGATAAATAAAGAAATTATATATGTGTGTGTGTGTTGATTAAACTCAAAGAAAGAAATTTTTAAGAAAAATAGTGTAGTAAATAATAAATAATAAATTGTAAGTTTTTATTTACTTAGTAAGATAAACTAGAAAAATGGAAAAAAAAATAAAGAAAGAGGAATTGAAAATATTGAAATTAAAAAGGCCTTAAAATTATATATCCTTGAATAAGGGGAGAACAATTTATTAGCAAATTAAGATAGTAAAAGTGGATGGTGATGAGAACTGAAGATATAAGGAAAATGAAGGGTAGTAATTAGATAAAGAAAGAAGATTATAAATTGAGAAAGAGTTAGAATCGACACAACGAGTGGGAGATTGTCTTTTCCTTTTTATCAGGATAGAAAGGTAATAATAACTAATGGCCCCATGTTTTGTCTATGTTGTGACTACATTTCAAATAAGGAACCAAGCATTTTAATCAAGTTTTCTCTATGTTTATCGTTTGTTTTGGCTTCATTTATATAAACTTTGAAGACTACTTTATCAAACCTTTGATAAGGTACTTTTTATTATTATTTCATATATTTCATTCATTTTCAAAAGGAATTTCAAAGGCCACATCTAATGAACAATTGTTTGGTATAGAAACTTTGTTTAATATGCAGATTTCTCACTCTCCCTTGTCTGATCGATCTAACACCTACTCTGGCACCATCAAAACAAAGGGACAAGTGTTCAAAGTATGGGAAGGTTTGAGTTAAAGTGTCTTTATGGTCTTGCTATGCGATACCCGTGAAGATTACTAGTTGTTTCTCAAATCCCTCCAAGAGTTGCGACCCTAGATATCGTTAGTTTGAAGATTTGTGGCAGAGATTGTGGGAGATTCATAGTAATTTTAGTGCATATTCATTTTTATGCAAGGCCTCTGTTGCCATCTATTTATATTTATGACTGCCATAACCATTTTTAAGGGTCGACCCGCAATGTAACCTATAAATACATGCTATCAGACTCACCATGGACACATGGAGATACAGTGAACTATGTTTCAAACTATTATTCTAACTTTGCATTCGTTTTAAGTTTTAAAACTCTAAGTTGACAGCGTTTGAAGGGGGGGCCACCTTCAACCACCATGTGTGTTCATGTGTTTGGTTAGTAAGTCTATTTGATCATATTATTATACAAAATTTTGCCACACTGTTTGTTTATAATGTTATTTCATGCTAATACATTTTGCTTCAACATTAAATCTACAGTTTCATGGATGTCCATGCGTAGGAATATCGTTAACGATTTATGTTCCTGTGTATGGCTTGCAGAATCAGGTAATATGCTCACATTTTTGTTTGATTCACTTCTTATGTATCTAGTTGTTCACAATGATAGCATTTACCTTAAAATCAATCATGTAGATTTAACCTTTATGTGGATCTCGCCTTTTATAGAACAAGTCTTTTGATTCCAATTATAAATATTGTAAGTAAGACAACATGACAAGTCGTAGGAGCATTTTCAAATCTTAGTTTCTTTTCTTTGTTTAAGTAGATCATGTTGTATGGATATCTAGCCAGAGTATGTAGTTTAGAAATTTTAAACAGCTTAGTCCTGGTAGAAGGTGGACTTTCTATAGTCAGATTGACAAAATTTTATATCATTTACAGCTTGTTGGAAACTTCAACAATTTTGAGAAATTTACAACATGTTGAACCCATTGTATGAATTCTTAGATGAATTAGGGTTTCTTTTATGAGTTTGTTTTGGATATATATAGCAGCTAAGCTTTGTTATGCTTTGTTTCTATCAGAAGATAACTCTTTTGGGAATAAAGTTGTATCTTATTTTAGATCAAGCAGTAAGGTGATTTCCATTAAGAGATTGAGAAAGTTTAGTAGTTCAACCAGCTAGTTTATTGTAAGAGTAGTAGTAGCAGTTCTTTTATAACCGTTTCTTTTAGATCTAAAATCCATTTCCTGATTTGGTTATTAACACTGTTAGAATAAGCATGTTCTTTGATTGATTGATTATTTGATTTGAAATATTAAATTCTCTGCATTAAGAAGATAAATTAGGGTTGGTTCTGTTAATTAGAATTTGGGATTTGAAGTAGGATAGGAGTTGATTGTCTTTCAAGAAGAAGTTTTTACAAAAATAGTAAAAATTCACATATTCACCATGCCATTTTTTTTACCACAAATAGTGCATTTGGATCTATTTGGACCACCAACGTCAACTGTCGATTTTGGGAGCTAGGAGCAACGAATTCACGAGTCGTCGGGACTAGGTAAATCCTACTCTCATTCCCTATCCATTCCATGGATTTATTTTCATTTTTCATGGTGTATTTTTTAGTTTGGAGCAACCATAAATAGGTATCCCGATCCATGCAGGTCACAAGCCATCAGGTCACATATAGGGCTTGATGTACGCAAACAAAGCACGGACAACCCGCATACATACGCAATTGTTACTCATAAAATTTGCATACATGGCTGCGGATACCCAATTCAATGGAAAATTCTCAACAAAATTAATTGTTACTTGATAGGATGGTGCTGGAGTAGAGGGAGAGTGACCATGAGGATGTGGATAGGGAAGTCTACCGAGACATAAACGCTCAACAAGCTCTAAAAATATGTGGATTATACAAATTTTGGAAGCTTGGGGGTTTGAGGGCCCAACCAATATTTCTTCAAATATGTGTTGACTACTGGGACCCAGACATAGAGGCTTTTCAACTAGATGGGATGCCCCTGAGACTAGAAGTGGAAGATATCCACTTCATTACTGGACTATCCCATCGAGGCGACATAGTAAACATATGGGATTGTGGGGTGGGAGGAGGGATCGCCATCGAGGAGTATATAGTCGTTTATTGCATGAGTCTCAAGGTGATAGTACTGGTACTAGCCAGGATAGTAGGGTTAGCATCACTTCATCATGCCTCTAGGCCTCTCATGTTTTATTTAGTAGAGTGTATGAGACCTACAGTGTATGATTGGAGCACATCATTGCTTAATGTTATGAAACAGCAGCTGACATACTGTAAGCTAGGAAGGGTAAAGAAATTTGGTTTTTCCAACATACTTAGCACTTTCTTCTTCGAGCAGGTATTGGGCCTTAGCCCAAGAGTCTAGGTTCCTCCACATATTCTATGAGATCTGACCCAAATCCGTTGGGCAGAGGTGATGTGGTGGTTAGGAGGAGGTCGGACACTGATACCTTTCCCACTAGACTTCTACCACTGGTGGAGGTGACATATCATGGTCATGGATGACTATCCCTATTCAGGGATCGACTTCCGTGGAGACCTAGATAGGCCACTACCACCCAGTGCTGCATACGGTGTCATAGGTAACAATCCCAAATGTAATTTTGAATTATTTGATTTTTTTGTAGTTTTGATATGATGGAATCAAAAAAATGTTTTTGGCAGTATCACGTACTGGCATTGATGATGCATATGCAGATGTGGGTCTGAGACGCCCATATGGTTTCCCCTGACATCGTCGGAGGGGACGAGGGGATGACATGATCGGTGTAGATGTGAAGCGTACGCTCCAAAACATACATGGAAACTTCTCTAGGTTCACCCATAGGGTACCCATGGTGAAAGTCAAGGAGTTTCCTGAGGCTATGTAGAGACACGTAGAAGGAGTACCATGTGCATGGGTTAGATTATTTCGGCAATTGGACAATGTAGTTGTTTGTTACCATGATCATCACCCGGGTCTGCAGGTATAGATGCCTAGATAGGATTTTTGCATAGACTGTATAGTTTTTTGGTGGCATGAAGCCCTAATTTTTATCATGATATTTTGTACTGTGACATCATTTTGAATTATATTCAAAAATAAAAAAACTTCTAGTGATCGGCTTGATCTATTTACATGTGTTTTTAAATGTGAATGGAATGTATATGTTTCGTTATTGATGTAACAAATGCCATTCTAAAACGTAATTTGCATAAGAATTGGAAACATGATTGTAAATCCTAGGAATATGAATGTATGTTATGTAGTCAAATTGTCGTTCAACCAATATTGCCCGTAATAACCTTCGCAATAAAGTTGGATCCCCAATACGGTATACACCATTTAACTGTGATACAACTAATTGTGAGTCAAGGCAGAATTCAAGAGATTGAATACCATTAGAGATGGCATCGCATAGTAGCTCAATCATGGCACTATATTAAACAACATTGTTCGATGATGGTCAGAGACACACACCTCCTGAAGGCACCACATGAACCTCGGGCGTATAAATGATCCAAGTAGTCGAAGCTAAGTTATGGGTATGGCAGTTGGCACCGTCAGCATATCCTAGGTATACCGAAGATTCGGTCGACATTTGTCACAACAAGAGGAAGCATGTCAACAAACTGAATCGCTACAAGGGAACTAAAAGTAAACTATGCAACTGTACAATAATATACAAGAAATTAGCCTTGGGTGAGAATTAGGCATAGTAATTTTTAATACAGAGCCCATTTCTAGGCTCTATCAAGGTTGTCCCTTCATAATCCTCCAACTCATAGGCGCCCTTCTCCAAGACATGTTTTACTAGGTAAGGCCCATGCCACATGGGGTTGAACTTACTCGCCCCTAACGGTTCACTAGCTTGTTCATATAGAAGAATTAAGTCACCTTCATTAAATCTATAGGGATAGACAGACTTATTGTACCGAGACTTCACACAATTTTTATTGTTCTCAAGAGCCACTAAGGCATCCCGACACTGCTCATCAAGGTGCTCTAAGTGGACCAGACATTGTTCCAACTCATAAGTCTCTGGTAAGAGCTCTATGGCTAGTTTCAAAGAGGGAATTTCACATTCAATCAACAAAATCAACTCCACCCTGTGTACTAACTGATATGGATAAAAATCGGTGGCAATCTTAACTGCGGTTTGGTAATCCCACAAATCAGGGTAAAGCATAATGTGGCAATTGGTCTTTATTTGTACAACACTTCTTTGCAGAATGGACTTAAGGGATTTGTTCATAGCTTCAACCTGTCCATTCGATTGAGGATAATAAGAAGAGGAGTACTCTTTCTTATATCTCAGTTTTGAAGATAATTCGTCCATCATCTTATTTTGAAAGTTCCTGCCATGGTCAATGAAAATCTCTCTCAGGATACCAAACAGAGTGATAATCTAATTGAATACAAAATGAGTCGTCATCTCACCATCAAATTTAATAGCAGACATAGTCTCTCCCCATTTCATGAAATAGTCCATGACCACTATGTTGTGATGGTGCCCCCCAGCTGAAGCTGGGTTGCAATCCATAAATTCCACCCCCAACTTGGTGAAGGGACCGATGGTGATAATAAGATGTAATGGAGCAGGATGCAAGCCCATATTCTATGCAAACACCTAGAAAGGGTGGCACCGCTTGACCGCATTAACGCAATCTTTAAAGATCAACGGCTAGTAATAACCCGCTCTAAGGATTTTTTGGGTTGTAGCAAGCCAGGATAAATGACCACCACACGCCCCATTGTGGCAATCATTCATCACAATCTTGGCCTCATCATGAGTCAAACACTGACACAAAATGGAATCCACCCCATGGCGATACCATGTGTCACCGATAGTAAGGTAATTCTTAACATAATGATGATATCACCATACCAAGGGTCCGTGGCTAAGATAAGGAATATATGCTCATCCACGAAGGAATTTTTCATGAATCTCATCTTCATCCAAACTAGGGAGATACGACATGACCTCTGCAAAAACTAACGATTTATCTGATTTTGCTGAAATAAACTCGAGATCAAATTTTTGCAAAATAATAATCCATTTATTTTACTTTCTCCCTATCATTCCTCTTGTCAAGACAAATTGAAACTGACTAATATGAGCTATGACTGTAGTGTGTAGAAGCAGATATAATGTCTCAACCACTGTGCCACATGAACAGTCGCTAAGGTTAGATTCTCGAGATGACTATATTGAAGTTCTGCATCAATGAGATTCCATCTAAGATAGTAGATAACATGTTCCTAGATCTTGTTGTCCTCTTGAACCAGAACCATCCCAATCCTCTCTTGGGACACAGACATGTATAATAGGAAATCATGACTATAGTTAGGTGGACTAAGTACGGTGGCCGATGCCAAGGATTGATTAATTGCATTGAAGGACTCATGGGCTTGCTCATCTTGTATGAGCGGAGTATCATTCTTCAAAAGGTGCATAAAATCCTTGGTCAAATTCACAAAATTGACGACAAATATCCGTAATAAGTTAGCCATCCCTTGGATACTTTGAAGATGTCTAATCATGCACGGGGGAGACAATCGAAGTATTTCCTCAATATTTAGATGATCAACCCTAATCCCCTCCTTAGAAACGATAAACACCAATAATTGACCCACTTTCACACAAAATATGCACTTTTGAGGATTCAACCGGATTTGATAACGACAACATATTTCGAAAACCAAGCGTAAATGTTTTGGATGGTCCACTCTCAAATGAGAGTGAATAGATAAATCGTCCAGATGGACTTCGATAATACACTTCAGGTCATGAAAAGAAAAGTTCATCGCCCGTTGAAATGTAGCTCTAGTGTTTTTAAGGCCGAAAGGCATCTTCCAGTATGAAAATGTACCGCGAGGACAAATGAAAGAGGTCTTATGTTTGTCCTCAGGCTTGACTTGGATTTGGTTATACCCTGAAAAGTCATCCATAAACAAGAATAATTTGCTTACCACACACTCATCAAAAATTATATCAATGAACGGTGTGGGGAAATTATCTTTCGGACATGATTTATTCATGTCTCTAAATTCAATGCACACACAGATAGTTCCCTACTTCTTGTATACCAGAACGGGGTTGGATACCCATTCAATCAAGGGAACTTGATAGATAAATCCAGCTTTTAGTAACTTTTCTCTCTCAGCCTTAATGGCAGGCGCCTTATGAAGGTTCATCGTACGTAAACACTGTCGAACAGCCTTAGCATTAGGATAAGTTTTGATCTCATTCTTGACAATACGAGGGTCTATTCCTAGAATTTTGTCACACAACCAAGCGAAAACATTATGAAATTCTTTAAAAAATTTAGTGTATGCCTTAATTTCATTGGGAGAACAATCTGCACCAATGTAAACATTCTCTATCTTGCTAGGAATCCGAGAAATGTTGAGAGGGATTGTAGGTGACAATTTTTCCATGTTTCCTTCGGCATATACACCATGAGTGCCTAGTGGGACCATGGGACAACCAACAATTTCGCTAAGGGTATTCCTAAATTCATCATGCTCGATCCGTTCGAGCTCTGGGAGGAAGTAAGAGCGATGGTGCAACTCCTCCCAAGGTCATTTCAGACCATTCATGGCCTCAAGAATTGATTTGTCATAAGGAAAAATATCATTGAGGAAATCATGTGAGCGTGACAATGCAACTGGCCAAGCAGGCAGTGCAAAGAGATCCTCTTATTCTGTCCATGAATAGGAAGGATCTGGATCTACAATGGATTCAAGAACCACTTGATACACAACCTCCGCTACAGACAATGGCATCTCCATCTTGGTAGGTCTAGGGTCCTCATCCGAAGTGCTCGGAGAGGGGAGAGTCCAAGGGTCCTCCAAATACACAGTGTAAAATGGGACCGAACTCAACAATGACGAATCGATACCAAGAGTGGAACTAATAGCTAGGATTGGTGCTGCAATATTAAAGGACACTATCAGTGATGGATACATTCCAACACCAACATTCTCAATTGTCGGCTGAGAATTGTCAATGGTCGGGATGGTGGACCACGACGATGCAACAGAACTAGAACTATCAAATTACATCTATTCAATCATGATAATTCGATCCTCAAAAGGGAAGAAAATAACACAGAAAATGGAAGACACTGTCGCTTTCATAGCATAGATCCAATTCTGGCCCAGTAAAAGGTTGTAGTCAAGGGGCGTATCAGCCACCTACACCTAAATCGACACGGTCTTTCCTCCCAAATGGACTTGGAGAGAGGGAATAATGTCATGCGATCGAAATGAATGTCTATCAAATGCAGTCAACATGGTCATGGATTTCGACAATGTGGGTGATCCAAGGCCTTTCCAACAAGCCAGAGACATCACGGAGGTTGCAACACATTCATCAATCACTATGTGTTTAATCATTTTATTCATACACTCCACATGGACTAAGAAGGCCACATGGTAAGGCAAGTGAGGTTGGACCTCGTCGGTTTCAAATCTAATTGTAGTGGAAGGATTAGAATCAACCATCCCAATGGAAGTGAACAAATCTCTCCTCTACGCAAGACAAGTCTGAAGGAATTCAAGGGATGACATCACACAGGGAGTCTAAAACAATTCCTCGGCAATAGAATAATGTTGGGTAGATCGAGCATTAGGATTGTGGCCCGAGTGCTTTAACACTCCCTTAGGTATGCGAGATATATCTTCAGGCTTATCAATATGCAAAAGTTTATCAGGAGGTGCAGGCTCTTTACCTAAGTTTGGTTGTGACAGACCATAACCTTTCTTGCAAGTCACAACATTGGCAGAAAACATCATGTTGATACAACCATGGCCACCAGAAATGTTTCCAACGTCCATGTTCCTCAAATCCATATTCTGGTTATGAGGTAAAGGATCAATCAACACAGCTAGGCTCTGTGCAATGAACTTCAANCCCCCCCCCCCCCAACATCATTTCCGTTCTTTTCATCATTCAATTTCTCCTTCCTATTCCCACCCCTTCTATTGTTTCTTCCCTTCTTTATATTTCGTCTAGGTTGTTGGTTACCCTTCTGGTTTGACGAATGTACCGAAATCACATCCGTTGATTGGGTGGGATTAGACAAAGTTGTAGCTTGTCCGGTTGCAGGATTATTAATAGAAAAATTTTGCATTTGATTCATAACCTGGTCTACGACCTTAGTACTCGCAGAGCCAACAATACCATTGGCATCTGGCCCAAGTTTAAACTTAGGTTCAAAGTTTGACCATGGTGCATTAGGGATAATCTCATAAAGGAGCCCAGACTAAGCATAAATCAAATCTAACTGCTGAGCTTGGAAGATAGCATGATCCTCATTCATAACTTCAGATGTCGAAACATCCTTCACAAGATAAGGAAATAAATATTTGAGGAACCATTCCAACAAAAAATCAAGTGGAATGTTGGCCTTAATCAACCTCTTTCATCTGCGCCACTCCTGAATATGGTCAGAAATGTGCATGGATTTATCTTGTTGAAATGTCGACAAGAGCTCTGTATCGGCATCGTAATGTACTGGTAGTTGAAATTTGTTCAAAATGGTCATGGCTAAGTTGTTAAATTTCCGATACGTGCCCCTAGGAAACTCTGTATACCATTTTGTGGAAATACCCATGAGGGTGCATTGAAATGGTCATAGGAGAATAGAGTCATGGTTCAAAGAATTCAAAGAGAACCATAGGTGGAAAGTAGTCACATGCTCTCCATGGTCCTCACCACTCTTACCTTCAAACTTCGGAATGTCCGACGGAAGCTTGGAGGGAAAAACCAGACACATCGAATCGTGATATACCAGATCATTGGTCAACTTCGAAAGGTGGGGAAAATTCAACGTAACCAAGAAAGGGATTCTAGGTTGTGCCATCTAATTCCATGCTCCCTTAAAATATTGGTTCATATAATACTTATTATTGTAAATACCATGGTCTTGGCCAGTCGGAAAATAACCCCTTCCTGCATGACCCATAAAAGGATGCACAAGAATATTATAATTTGGTATACCTTAAGAATGGGGTGCTACATAACCATAATTGTAGGTTTGATAAAACAGATTGACCCTCGGACACATAAGGAAGCTCGTAACCTCTTGACACAATAGTACCGGCTAGCGAGGGAACACCATGGCTAGAGGAATCAGTCCATCCCAAAGGACCACGTGGGTCATGAGGAGGATGTGTCATGAGAACGGAATTTGATGGAACAAGTGTGGTGGAAGATGGAGCATACGATGGAATGTAGGTTGTACCTCCAACGTTCACATGTATAGGGTCACCTCCTTGGAAGTGAACACAAGTTTTATTCCTGGATGAGGGGTATTAAAATCCTCCCATAAACATCACGAAAGGTACAATATGACCACAACCAAATATATCAGCATAGAAAGGGATGGTAGTGCCCCTTGGCACAACATAGGATCTATACATGGATAAACGACAGATGACGAAAAAGTATCAGTAAGGTCTGGCATGAAAAATCTAAAGGGACCTATGCTAGAGGAAACATGATGACTCTCACCACTGGACCTTCTTGAGGAAGACCTATGATAAGAAGCTACAAAGTTTGACGGTTGGGTCATGAATTATAGGAAGTACCAGCCCCATGAGGGTCGGTGTCAATCGGAGTCCCATCTTGTAGCAGTCACATTCCCCATTCTAGAGGATGGAGAAGTAGGGATCTCCGCGCTCTCAGATGTAGTACTCATAATGAGAACGGTGTGTAAATCACAGTGTGTATAAGTTCACCTAGAATGCATAGTCCTCCGAGGAGGAGGAGTAGGAGAACCACAAGGTGAAATCCCTGCTAAACATTGAGATCGACGGAGTGCTGAAACTCAATCCACAATTACACCACAAAAATAACAAGACTCAACTAATTACAATCCCTATAGCAAGCTAGTGCACAAAGAGCACACCCCTAAGAAAATATAAGTCGGATGCAAACAAGCCAAGAGGGAGGATAAATGAGATCTTGAATTCAGAAGGTATGTATCACCTAGGAGAGGCTTGAGACTCCCATACTCTACAAGCAGAGGTGTGTAATCAGTTAAAGCGGCCCTCAGCTTCAACGCATAAAGAGACTGTGTTGTTCGACCCCTACCTAGCATGGAAACTCACAAAATAACATCTACAAGTACCCCCTGTGATACCATGGTAAGGAAACTAAGGTCAACCCAATATAACCAATGATCAGACAGACAGTTGCGGGTGGGATTTACCATATGGGAAGGGTAACAAATATCGAAGCTCAAAAGCACCATAGGTACCTCAAAATCCCCCATATATGAATAAGATCCTGGAAATATCTCTGGTGATGCACACAGAGTGGCAAGGGGCTATCACCACCACAACCATGTACAATGCCTCATGCTTAACTCTCGTGTAAGAGGAGCCTCCTAAGAACACTAATCAAATCAACAGTTTCTCTTCTCACCTGGACAGACACCTAATTTTTTGTTTCTTAGTCTTGGAAAAATTTACTCAGGACACCCTATTCCAATACTCTACAACCTAATCTTGTTGATGCACCTCTATCAAACAAAAATGTGTAATCAATTTTAAGTTAAGCGTTAATTTTAAGGGTTGTGATTACGCAAGGGTAATGAACGTGCAACTAGCGATGTTATGACTCGGCAGTGAAATAAATATGCACACCTAACAAACAATGTCAAGTGCAATTTGTATTTCAATATGGAAAAGGGGTATGCCACTACATGAGATGCATAAATTTATCTTCAAATGCCAATGCAATCATTCCTATATGAATGCCTAAACACTATTTCAACTAAGAAAACCTAATGCAAGTACCATTTCCATGCAAATGCATAATGCACAAACATGCCAAAAATAAAAATAATTTTGTATTTTGATTATGAATGATATGAAAATGCAACAAAAATAATCTATAACTCCTAGACCCTGTAGCAAGTATCAGAAACAAGCCAAGCAAGACACTGATACCAAAAGGTCTAATACGCTAATATCAAAATAAAAAAGGAGAAGAATGACAAGAACAACTTTTAACTAAAAACAAAGAAAAAGAAGTCTCTGATCAGTACAGAAGCAGTAAAAAAGCATCACATGCACCCAAGAAGACTCATCAACACTCACAACCCACCCAACATCTCTCAACCATCAATATCTCACTCACCAAGAGGGATATACATGATTGTTCACAGAAAACCTGCATGTATACGCAATTGTAAGTACTACATCCCATGTGTATACACGAGTGTTACCTCTATGACTTGCATACAGCAAGATAAAGGTGGTAAACAGGTAGGCTAAGGCTCATATTACTTCAAAGGAATACCAATGGGCTAGCATACTCCCGAACATGACACAGAAACACAGAGAAGTAGAGAGCAAATCAAGTACATCATGCACCCAAACCCCAACAAATAGGAAAGTCCCTAGTGGAGTTGACAATTATTTTACGGAGAAAACTTCATATGGCTTGGGGTGGACCACAACAGACAGTATGACACCAGAAATAAATCCGCTTACAATATGCTAAAGAGATAAACAAGTTTAACACTAAGGGATGAGAAGCATACCTTGTTACGGAAGTTCGTAGTAGATCCCCATTGAGCTTTCAACCACACTTGCACCTACATTCCATTCTCAACTACAACTAAATATACAAGAATGATAGATATTAAGTGTTAGAACCTACTCTAGCATATATTAATCCAATATATATATACAATCAAAGCAACTACATCCATGGATAAAAAATATTCATAGTTACACATATAATGGGTGAGAAATGGATATTTTTATTAATTATAAACAGAGATATAAGTGACAAACTCTATCGACACCTCGTCGAAATCAAGAAAGTGATTCCTCCACCTGGGCCTCCACCACTTCAATCCTCCATATCAATGGAAAGCTCACAAGACAATGGCAAGCTTTGGAAGAGCATTAATGTCTGCTCAAAGGACAAATGGATATAGACTCAAGTATGCAATAATGGGACACAAATCCACTATAGTTTCTTTTCTCTCACAAGTTCTCCCATCCTAATGCATCCAAGTAGCTCAATATATAGCCCTTCAATAGGAAGTGAATTGTCGAGTCGGAGCGTTTCCAGGCATAGGAAGGCCAATAGTCAAGTTATTTGTTACTTGATGAGGAAAACTCCAAATATTTTATTTTTGGGCACATTTCCCAATGTACGTGGGTCATAGTGGAGCAATATGCGTGTACACATGTTCTGTAAGCTGGTGACCCACGTATACCAATAAACCAGACTTTTTAAGGGATTTTTTGGATCATCAAAGTTTATATTGAGCAAAGGGGGTCCAAAGAGTCTACATAGAGATGAGGAAGGCCATAAAAACATGATCTACCAAGTGTGGTAAAATCATCTATAACAACTGGAATTGAAAATTTGTTTAGTGTTGATCTTTGGGATCAACAACAAGATCACTAGTTTCTTCACATGTTAAATGAACCCATAGAGGAAGCAGTTTTGCTAGTGCAACTAGAGTAAAATGAGTAGGTGCATGTGGATTTTAATCCTCACTATAATCATTATAAGTTGAAGTAGGAATATCGTCAAGGAATTTGGGATTTAATGATGGCACAACCGTTGAAAATGGCTCACAGATTATGAATGGCACATACGTCGAATTAGGCCCATAGGTCGAGATATTTTCATTAAATTTAACATCTCTTCTAATAATTATATCATGGGAATGTGGTTGAAGAAGTCTATAACTTTTGACATCTTCATAATATCCAACAAATATGTATTCTTCACTTTTAGGTTGCAACACTTTTTGTTTTTCATTAGGATTATGATCCCATGCTTCACTACCAAACACATTGAAGTGGTTGACATTTGGTTTAACGTTACTCCATGCTTCTTCTAGTGTTATATCTTTTAAATCTTGGTGAGAGTGTGATAAACTATGTAATTGGCACAATTAATGGCTTCAACCCAACATTGAATAATTAGTCCCTTAGCTTGGAGCATACAATTATCCATTTCTTTTAATGTGTGAGTCTTTCTCTCAACAACACCATTTTGTTGTGGTGTATGTGGAACAATATGTTGCATTTGAATTCCTCGTGTAGTGCAATAAGTAGTAAATTTGTTGTTTACATATTCGCATCCATTATATTTTCTTAACTTGTGTATTTGATATCCAGATTGTTTCTCTACAAGGGCCTTGTAGGCCAAAAACTTGTCGAAAACTTGACTCTTAAGTTTTAAGAAGTAAACACAAGTGTGTCTAGAGAAGCCATCAATGAAAGTTAAGAATTACTTGAATCCATATAAATAAGGATAAGGAAGTCGAACACACAAATAAATGTGAGCAAGTTGCAAGGGGGTCAAGGAATGCCAAGAGACATGCTTTTCAAAATTGTCCCAATGATGTTTTCCAAGAACACACGTGGGAAAAACACCATCTCTGCAAGAGATGAGAGGAATACCAGTCACCATTTTCTGATTACATAGTTAGTGCAATGAGTGATGATTAAATGACCAAATTACTCACTCCAAAGTTTGGTCAAGTCATCGCTATTAATAATAAAAAATGAGGGAAAAGGTGATTACCCAAAGTTGTTGAATTTGTACAACCTTATAATATCATCAACAATTCCAATACCTAGGACATTTGAAATCCTTAATTACAACTTGGTGAGTGAGGTGTAAATGTTACAGTCATACCTTCATCAAAATGAGTGATTTAATAGATTGACAACAAAATACAAGAAATTCTTAGAACAAATAATACATCATTGAACTGGCCATCATCTACCTGAACTGTTCCAAATCCTACAACATTTAGAGATCTATCATCACCAACAAATATTTGTTTTGTGTGACATTCATTTAGAGCAGTAAAAATGGCTTTATCCTTATCCATATCATAGGGTGCTCCAAAATTTATGAGCCACATTTTAAAAGAAGAGGAAGAAGATACATTAAAGGAAAACCCAAAAGCACAAAGTGCATGTCCATGAGTTGTAGATTCAAAAGATGAATCAAGGTTGATATTGTGTTTTTTAGTAGTACTTTTAAGGTTGCCATCTCCTTGAAGCACTTGGATTTCCCATTACTATCTTTCCCACAAAAATTTCAATAGCGTTAAGTCTTATTATCTTTTGATTTTGTACCCTTGCCATAATTGGAACGATGAGTTGGTTGAGTGGGCTAGGGACCCTTGTTTTGATTATTATTGTGATGTTTTTTCTTCTTGGGATTCTTGGTTTTGTTCTTATGTTATGCCACAAAGACTTTGCTATATGTATCAGCATTGTTGATTACTCCAAGA
This sequence comes from Pseudotsuga menziesii, assembly GCA_001517045.1. Taxonomy (NCBI): domain Eukaryota; kingdom Viridiplantae; phylum Streptophyta; class Pinopsida; order Pinales; family Pinaceae; genus Pseudotsuga; species Pseudotsuga menziesii. The sequence continues at coordinate 201,525 of LPNX010709776.1, read as the reverse complement.
TGTATGAGCTTATATTGCTCTCTAATCAAGGAATCCCAAAAATATTCAAGAGTGTCTTCTTTATAATTATCCCATGGAGATTCTTTCATGGAGTAAAAGGTAGATACAAAAACATAATAGGAAAGACCAAGCTTGAAAAGATTATGAAAAATACATTATTTTTATTTCCTTTTTATATTGCATTCTTTAACTAAGAGCTAAGGGTTTTGTAGTAAGATAGATAGTCTTGAATCCAAGATAAATCACTTGGATTTAAGGTAACCAAATCATTTTCAAGCTAGTGACTCGAATCTCATTGTGTTTACCAAACATAGTTTCCAATTTTTCCCCAAGTTGTATTTGGTTCATCAATTCCTTGAAGTTGGAATCATAAATAAGTATAAATTGACATCCCGACTAATCCAAGGTCTTCATCACATTTATTATCCCATTTCATTTTCTTATCATCATTAGTGGGTTTAGTTTATTTTCCTAAGGTAATATGATAAAGTCCCCTAGTTCGTAGGACATGCTCCAGACACGTTTTCCTTAAGAAGTCATTGGTACTGGTAAGAAAAGTATCACATGGAGAGGTAATATTCTAATACACAGATAATATGGCTTCAAAAATAGAAATTGGTGGTTTAGATGCAAAGATATTGAAAAATAGGTGTTTTAAAAATAACAACATTAAAAATAGACTTTGAATGACAAATTTATGCTAGTTTGAAGAAAAGCATAAAAAAGAGCAAAGGATCCACATGGTAAGCAAAGGTGATCCATGTGATGATGGGAGAAAAAAATGCAGTAGATAATACTTTCCCTTACTAACTTTGCCTATAAGCTCACTTTAACAAATAAGTTGCTTCAAAATAAGCGACCCGCTCTTATAAAACAAGTGGGAAGCACTTTTACAATATAGTTACTTTATAACTTAAAGCTACATTAACGTTTATAAAAAAGTTAACATAAACAAGGACTTGAACCCAATACCTCTTACTTTTTAAAGTAACTTTCAACCAGGTGAGCTAAGCAAAAGATTTAGTAATATCATGGAGGAGAATGTGGGTGTTGTTGTTGTTGTTGGATGAACGTGCCTACCCAAAAAAACCTCTTTTTTTCCTGCAAGACATCTTACACAACCACAAAATAAAACAAAAAGAAAATTTCTGAAACTAAAATGTTTTAGATTTGGGGTTAGTTCTTGGTTAGCTTTACTAGGAAATATAAGTTTTTCTCATGGTTTTTTGTTTACCAAGTTTGCACAAAGAGCATATGTAGTAAAGAAAACCCTTTCCACTCCATTTCTAATTTTTCCAGTTTGGACAAAGTGCATGAAAAAGAGCATACTTAGATTAAAACGGTAACAAACAGGAAATAAAACAAAAACCAGGATAAAATCTGAAAGAAAGTGAGGAAATTTTTTTTTTAAAAGCGTAACTATAAACAATATACCTCTGGATATGGTAAAATGGTCATATATTGGGCAAACAAAAACTTTTCTTAGTGAAAGAAAAAGCAATTCCAATTGAAAGCGGTTTTCTGAACGCAATGGAACACCTCTCTCATCCCAAAAATGCACAAAAATATCAAAACCAGAAAACCCTTTGATATGTATGGAAACATCGGTTCAAGATCTCGATCATCAATGGAAGCGAAACTTCATAAGAGCTCTGATAACATGTTCAACTAAATGGGATATTTCCAAAATATTGAACACCTTAATCGGTCACTTTCACAAACAAATCACGGATCAACACACTATGTTTTTATATGGTTCAAACCCTCAAAGAGGGAAGCAGTCCACGGTCCCATCCAAATAGCTACTTGAGGCAATATTATTATGCAAAGGAAAAAGAATGTTACAATGAGTTCCTCACAACCGATCATCTAGCAAATGACCATCCATGCTCTTTAAATAGAGATAATGGACCAATTGGGTGCTAAGCCATGGACCAATGGCTGTTAAGATCAAGGAAAGAATGAACTGTTGGATCACTTTATGTCTAGAACATATTGTGGCCATTGGATTACATATGTACAAATTCATACAAATGCATACAAGAGTAACGCACTTTACATAAAGGTGCATTATACCAAATCCCTAAGTGGGTATAATTGTAAATATGACCTTGTAAATATAAGAGGCATCTCTCGGGAAAAAAAAAGTCTAAATATATTAGCATTCCAATGATTTATGGTATTTGAGGAAAATAAAATTATGCCACATGACACCCTAGAGCCATAAAAAACTGATAACGGTTCGACGTTTCTAAATTAACGCTACAATTATGCCAAAACTTTATGATGAAGAAATTTTATTTCTTTTGACATTGTTGCAACCATCCCAATGTCGATCCAACATCATAATTTGTACCCAAATCTTGTATTGTACCCTTATTTACTAATTCCCTACATAACATTGGAAATTATTTATCGAATTGAAGAACCTACTTTTACTCTGACCATGGAAAACTATCAATGATTGCTCTTAATGTGGAAAGGAGTTATATTCAAGTATTCCCCCCAACCCACATTTAATGAATGGATTAAAATATTCAAAGTTACATGTAATAGATGTAGAGTTCAACAACCTAGCAGAAGGCCACTGCCTCCCAGTGACTGCGTGCAATTAGGGCTTGAATTTATGAAGATTTGTTATACCTAAATCCTGTCACCACCATGTGATAAGACCCTTAACTTCCATGCTTTCCCTTAATCCCAACACTTAGAGTGGAAACTTATTATGTTTGTCAATTCTACTTGAAAAAACTCAGCACCGCGCTTTGCTTGTGCACCATGAGCGGTACCTTGCTCAGCACCGCCTGTATCCTATTTTCAAGAAGCAGTGCCACCGCCTATGGTTTTTGGTCCAAAAGAGATTCTCATCTAAACCACTCTGTCATAAGAGAAGAAAAGCAGTACCCTGGGTAAAATGGAAAAAAGAGAAGTTTCTCGAGGCTTCTAGATCATGAGCCTCGTGTCCTCCCTTATCCCTATCATTATGGGTTAGTTGAGCTTGAGATCCCCCATGGTAGGATCTTAGAGCCACCTCACCCACAATTCTGTCAACTATTCCTATCCATTGAGCCTTATAAATACAAGCTCATGTCCATAGTTGAGGGATGGAACTATAGAGGTATTGTTATGTTGTTGGATTCACCACTTAGCCCAAGTCATTGGAGAGTATAGAGAGCAAATTTGGAGCTTATGGGGATGAAGTGTTTGTCTCATGGATATGCTTGTCGACACTAAGGAAATGGTTGTAAGCTTCTCCATACATATTTAATGCAAAGCTGATTTTTGTCCCACATTACTGTTGTTTTGATTTCACATGTACATGTTGTTATATTCCTTAATCACTAACATGTATAAGTAGATGATTTTCTGGTAGCTTTGATGTGTTTGCATGTTTTATATGTTTGTAGGTACATATGTTCACTATCAAAACAGCATTCCAAGTGTCTATGATATTCAATGAAGGTCTTCATCCTTTGTCGTTCACTCATTTGTTCTCGATCTGAACCATTCAGACCAGAGGAACAGCTTCTATCCGTAGAAGGTGCAATATTCCTGATTACAAATTTGGTGACTCTGCTGGGGAACAGTGCATGTCTCAATTGATTTTATCTTCCTCAGTTCTTGAACTCTTGTCCGAATCCAGGATCCATCTTCAACTCTCTTCAACCAAATCTATCATTTGACTCTGTGAATTTTGGTTTGAAACTTTCATATATGTTCAGATATGAATTATTTCAACTTTTTATGCTCTTTTTTACTGTCAATCCATCAATTTTGCCTTGATCTGATCAATTTCTAACTTGATCTTTCGTTCTCCTTTGTGTTTTGGATCTATTCAGGGAACCGCTCATGCGTTGTTGGCAACAAGCGGCGCCACTGCCTAAACTCTGTTATCCATACGCAATGCCACCGCCTGAGTCCTGTTATCCAAAAGCAGTGCTCATCCAGAACTGCTCTGTCAAGACCTCTCCAGCGTGGTGCCAGGTAGGCCTTGTTCCAAGACTAGTTTTTTCTCATTTTTTGAAAAAAATTGAGTTTGTTTGCTTTCATCCCTGCACTGTCAGGCTTGTGTGTTAGAATCTGAATGCTCATGGTTTGAAATTCTGTGGTAAAATATTCATTTGATTGAAGAATTCAAAAGCTAGACTAGGCTTGTTGATTATTCATTTCCTCCCGTGCTTGTTGGTTGTGATTGTGAAAGGAATTATTTTTTGAAAATTTAGGCTGTAGTGAACTCTCTTTTCATTTCTGTTATAAAGACTAAAAGAAAAACCATTTGATTAGCATCTTTATTTCATTTCTTGTTTCCATAGAAGACTTCTTTTTGCTTGATTAAAAAGAAAAAAATTTGACTGAGGTTAGGTCATTATCATTATTGAGCATAAGGCATTGGATCTCTGATTAGCCTCACAAGCTTTCAGGTTCTCTATGTTCTTTTGTCTCTTTTGCATCAGTACTATCTCGCCAAAATAAAAAAATATTGTAGTTTTAAGTTAGATCTATCTATGTTTTAAGAAAAATCGAAAAATATAGTGCATATGCATATAGTGTCCTTCTTGTTTTTCTTTTAGGAAAAGAGACTCTTCCCCATTTGATTGCTTTCAGAAAAGAGAAATGAATTTGGAAATTGTTGCTTGTCTTTTATTTTGATTTGTTCAAGATTGTTGTTTGGGAATTTTTGGTTTTAAAACAAAAAGAAAATACTCTCTTTCCCTCCCGTAGGTAGGCACACCATGAACGGTAAAGTGAAATATTTGCATATGCATACTGCATGGTTTTACTTTTTCTGTCAAAATTCCATGCATTCACCTAACCGTCCACTTTAAAATTAACAGTAGTTATAGGTTAAAATTTACATAGCAATTTGAGTGATAGGCTAGAGACATGTTCGGGCGTCGTTAAGCGTAGCAGCTGTCGTTACTCATCCGCATTACATCCCGGGACTCACGCGGTTCTTCCATGTACCGTCTGTATATCGAACGGCCTTTCACGTACCCTTGAGGTATATATAAAGGTACTTCATGTACTCGATTGTATATCGGAAGGCGCCTTGTGAACGATTATGCATTAGACATCACTACTACCGATTTGAGCTCCCACGTACCTTGCGTATATCGGGAGACCCCACTAGGATACCTTATCCATCTGAGAAAAGCACTTTGGTCGTCTTTCTTGGAGCCATACATCGAAAATAGAATTTGGGGAGATTACTACGCACATACCCTTGAGGTATATCGCGAGTGGCAGATTCTTGACAATCCTGGTGAGAGACCTAACTATCTAAACTCCTCCTGTCATTTAAGTTTGCTTGTTTTGCCTATAGCTTGAGTAGGGAAATTTTTGGCGTGTTTTCTAGTTTTTGAGACCCTAGGTTAGATGGGAGCTGTACAAACTGGCTGAGTTGAGACAGTCCAAAAGAGTACGGGGCTTGCCACCTGATTTTATTCCTGTTGCAGGAGAAAATCCAATGGAAGCTATCGACCAAGGAGCTGCTACCACCTCCCAAGTGGGAGAGAATGTGGTTGCAGAAAGCGGAGGACCATACCCTTCACACTCACCTCCCTTGGTCCAACAACCTTCTTGGGGTAATACTTCATTCCATTCTCCCACAGAAGGTCATGTTGATGATACTACCTGTCCGGATTACGGTCCCACTGCTCCATTTTGGGATACCTCTATAGGACAAGCCATTGTCTCATTTGGCACCTGTTTAAACTTTTCTGAAGAAGTTTCTCCAGATGAAGAAGAACGTAGACAATACCAGGTAGCTATTCTCTGTGCACATGAGATTGAAAAGAAAATAGATGACATATTGGGAAAACCACCATCACGTGTTGTTCCTGTGGGATATTGTTCACTTGCCAATTCTATGAGACCCATTGAACCGATTCTAGATCGCACAGTGACTCCACATAATCCAGGTCAAACTTCCAACCCCACCGCCTCCCATATTATGTATGTTCCCAATCCTCCCAGGTCTTCTGCACATGGGGCTCAACATTCAATTCATGTTTCATCATTACCTTCTAGTGTCGAGGGGCAACCCCCGGCACGACCTACATTATCTGGCACCAGAATTGTACCTAGTCAAGGATAGACCTCTGGTATAGAGAAATATACAGTTTATGTCCCTCCCACCCACACTAATATGGTTAACCCCCCATCTAGTTCAGATCAGCCCTTGGGGGCACAACCTGTAACCAGTCAAACCTCTTGGGGTTATGGTTATACAGCAAATAAAGTACCTGTAGGAAACATTAATTATCCACCCAACCCTACAGGAATGCCTTACGCTTGAATTCCATATCCTAGTAATACTTTCACACCATGGGGGAAACCTAATTGGTCCTACATGCCAGCTATGGGGGGGATACCTATACATACTGCGGGAGGTGCCAGAGGACCGCCTTATGGAGGTCCTCCCCCTGGGGGGCCTAATGGTCCTAGAGGGCCTGGTGGATTTCCTTCTTATGGTCCTAATGGTCCTAGTGGTCCTAGGGGGCCTGGTGGCTTCCCTCCTAATGGCCCTGAAGGGTCTGGTGGCCCTCCTCCTAGTGGTTCCGAAGGCTCCAAGGGTTTACCCCCTAGCAGTCCCAGAGGTTCTGGTGGTCCACCTCCTGTTGGTCCCAATGGTGCTAGTGGTCCTCCTCCCAGAGGCCCCGACGGTCCTAATGGTCCTGATCTCGGAAATCAACCCCCTGCGGGCGGATCTTCCAGTAGTTCTTCGTCACAACAACCTATCTATCAGTCTACTTACATTCCTATTGGTACTTGTATGCCATATCAATATTACCAGTATGTGCCACCTAATCGTCAATTACCTTTCCTAGTGACTTTGGACTTGCCTAATTTGTCCAAGTTGATTAATGACCCATTTAACATAACCCCTCGTGGCCTCCCATTCTGGTAAAGTTACCATCGGACATTCCAAATTTCGATGGGAAACAGGGAGATGATCCAAAAAACCATGTCTTGACATTCCATTTGTGGTGTTATTTAAACTCCCTTATGGATGATTCAGTTCATTTAAGACTCTTTCAGCGAACTTTGACCGGTACAGCAGCGAAGTGGTACATTGAACTCCCACAACATTCATTTGTGGATTTTGGCTCATTGGCAATTGTATTTCTTACGCACTTTCAGCTTCCTATCCGTTATGAAATGGGCATTGATCTCTTAACTTCTCTGTGATAGAACACCTCCACCCACATATCTGATCATATCATTGAGTGGAGAAGGCAAAGAAGACTTATTAAGGATCCTATTCTGGATCAGTTATTAGCTTATTGGTTTACTAAATCTTTGTTGCCTCCAATTTCCCGAGATGTGGCTATGGGTGGTGTAGTTACTGAAGAGAAAACCATTAGTCGAGCCTAATGTCTGGACTTGGTCTATTCCCAGTCTGGAACTTTGTATGACTTGATTCCTCAAGCTCCTCGCCCAAGCACTGATCTTGCAAAGCCACCAGCAGAAGTCCTTGTTGATGGAATTGTTGGTTCAATCCAGTACCTATCAGCAGCAAAACCTGCCAAGCAACCCCAGACTGCCACCCTTACTCCTTCGACTCCCAAGGTTTCCACCAAGGTCAATTCTATTCAGAGTATCCAAATACCCAGCAACAATAAAAAGAAAGGTAAAGCTAAAAATAAAAAACCTGGAAACCAACAGGAGAATCCAAAACCAACCACCAATGATAACAATAAAGGGAAAAGAAAAGAAAATTATCCATGTCTGCTATGCAGAGGTGACCATTTCACAAAAGAGTGTCCCCGTCGGGACAAAATCACCCAATTTTTGAAAACAAATGTCGGACCCGCAGTTCTCATGGATCCTTTTCCCTCTCAACAACACTGATAGACCACATGTCTTATCAAGGAAACTCTAGTTCATCAAAGGAAATTCGCATGATGTCCTCGAATACCATTAGTTTGCAAACTCGAAGTCAAATTTACAACAAATGCGCAGACAAGAAAGAATACCATTCTTCTTCAGGAAAATCTCCATCTACTGGTTCTCCTAGATCCTCGTCTAGTGTCCCCCTAACCATCGAGAAGCCTACTCTCGACATGGTTTTGCATCCACCCAAGAGTACTCTTAGGAAGGCTATTTTTAACCCTAATGCCCGAGCTGCTCAATTTTATAATGTAGTTGAATATCTCACTCAGGCACCATGTGCAATGTCTACCCTGGAAGTACTCCAAAGTTGTCCTACACAATGCAAAAAATTGCTAACTGCGTTAGGAGCTTTAGACCCAAACTATACTAATTTGATTCATTTAAATGTCGAGAACTATAAGTCTAGACTACCTCACAAACTTGCTTTCCAAATCATCACAAAAGTAGTCGGAAAGAAGGTATTTAGGACTGTCTTAGACGAAGGAGCTTCAACTTCAATTTTGTCCCTGTCTTGTTGGAAAGCTATCGACTCTCCCGAGTTTGTAACATCACCTACGACTCTGAAATCCTTTGATGGACGAGGTTTCCAGCCCCATGGTCTCATATCATCCCTTTCAATCGAGCTTGGGGGAAAAACTATTTCTATTCAAGTAGAATTAATAGACGCCCCATTAGATTACAACCTCCTTCTAGGAAGAAATTGGTTTTACGCCATGACTGTTGTCGCTTCGACAGTATTTCGAATAGTCCAATTTCCACATCTAGGGAGAATTGTCACCATTGATCAGCTTGATTTCTTTATGTCAGATGTTACTACCTATATAGCTAATAACATCCCTATGTTAGGCCAGTCCCCTCCTCCTTACCAGTCGATTGGGGTAGGCATGTTGAAGGATTCGTCCCTTATGGGGATTTTTTTGTCCACTCCTCCTAACATAAACATAGCGACAGTAAATATGATTGCATCATCTGATCATGATCCAAAGGGAAAACAAATTGTTGAGTCCACCTCGTTGAGTTCGCATGAATAAATGTACAACATCATTCAAACCCTTTTCGATGATCACATTGATGAACTTCATCTGGTGGCTTCATATCCTTACCACCTGCCCTACTGGTTAGAACCATCTCTTCCTATTGTGGATTATCTCTTTAAGACTTTTCCTTCTGACAAGTCCATTATGGAGATCATGAATACGAGTGAGCCTTTCTGGGAGGATCACCATCATAGATCCTCATTCCTCCCCAACACCAGTTCGGCAGACCATGACTTTGCATCCCTGTTTTCCACTAATATTGTCAACACACCTCAAAGTCCTATATTGTTGCAAGACACAGATTATGAAGGAAACCTATGCAACATTACTCAGACAAATCCGATTGACATATCAGCCAAGTCTAATACCGTCGAGCATGTTCATGTTGGGAAGAACTGCTCGGCAGAATAATCTGAAGCATACAAGGCACTTTTCAAAGAATTTTGTGATATTTTTGCCTAGTCTTATGAATAAATGTTGGGGATAGACCCATCCATTGTGGTCCATGAAATTAAAACCTATCCCACTGCTAAATTGGTCAGGAAAAAACTAAGGCAAGTCCATCCACGGAAGGCCACGGATATTAAAGCTAAAATAGAGAAACTTCTCAAAGCTGGGTTTATTTATCCCATACCCCTAACAGAATGGGTATCAAACGTTGTCCCTGTTAATAAAAATTAGGGCACCATTAGAGTCTGCATCGATTTTAGAGACTTGAACAAAGCTTGTCCCAAATACAACTTTCCTACTCCACATATCGATCAGATTATTGACAACTGTGCTGGAAGTGTCATCTTCTCATTCATGGATGGATTTTCTGGCTATAATTAGATTGAGATATTACCCACCGATCAGTACAAGATGACACTGATTTTCCCATGGGGAATCTTTGCATATAGGAAGTTACCATTTGGCTTAAAAAATGTTGGAGGCACTTTCCAATGTGCTATGTCCTATGTGTTTCACGATATTAAACATATTGTTGAACCGTACCTTGACAACCTCCCTCCTCATTCACAGTGACGGGAGGACCACCCTGGTCATCTTAGAGACATTTTCCTAAGATGTCGTCACTATAATATACAGCTGAATCTGCATAAATGTGTTTTCTGTGTTGAGATGGGATGCTTGTTAGGTTTTGTCGTCTCTAAGGATGGCATCCAGATAGACCCATTGAAAATTACCGCCACTTTAGCTCTACTAGCCCCAACCAATCTTCTCAAACTCCAAAGTTTGCAAGGGAAGGAAAACTTTCTTCGTCGTTTCATGTGCAATTTTGCAGAGAAAACGCACGGTTATATGCGTCTCCTTAAGAAGGACACTCTGTTCTTTTGGGATGACCAACCCCAATGCGCCTTTGATAATATCAAACACGCTCTGACTCATTCACATGTGATACACCCCCCAGATTATTCAAAGGACTTTCTCTTATATATTGTTGCCTCCACTACTACCATCGCTATGGTTTTGGTGCAGGAAAATCCCAACAGTCGGGAGCACGTGATTTACTATGCTAGTAGGAATCTTATGGATTATGAAACCCGATATTCATGTGTGGAGAAGTTAGCATTGGCCATGATCATTTTTGTTCAAAAATTTTGTCACTACATTTTGCTCTGTACAACCATTGTATTGGCAAACCAAAACCCTAGGTATTACATCCTGACTCGTCAGGTGCTCGGGGGCAAGTACTCCCAGTGGATAGTTTTACTATAGGAGATTGATCTAGAATTTGCCAAAGCCACATCAAAGAAATCCTTGGTCTTTGTTGAGATCATGTGTGATCTTCCCTATGCTTCAGTGGAATCTAAGCCCAGTGATTCATATCCGGATGAATTCCTGTTCTTGATAAGCACTACTGACCCATGGTATAGATATTTACTCATTTATCTCCAAACACAAATATTTCAGCCAAATCTATCCTGTGACGATCGCCACCGTATCCGTTACCATGCAAAATACCACCTCATCTTGAATGACACCTTGTATAGACGTGGGATCGATTCCGTTCTCTGGCGATGCCTCACCCATGGGGAAGCTGAACAAGTGTTGAATGATTGCCACTCTGGAGCATGTGGTGGTCATTTATCTGGGATGGCTACAGCCTAGAAAATCCTTTGCGTTGGCTATTTTTGGCCTTCAGTATTTAAAGACTGTCACGAGGCTATCAAGAAATGCCCACCTTGTTAACATTTTTATCCGAAAAAGCGCACTCATCCTGCTCCACTACACCCCGTCATTGTCGTTGGCCCATTTGCCAAATGGGGGATTGATTATATGCATTTTAAGCCTACCTTAGTCGGGGGGCATGGTTACATCATCGTAGCCGTTGATTATTTTACAAAGTGGGCTGAGGCCATACCTACATATGCGGAATATGGTAAGACTGCCACTCTCTTCTTGTTCAATCATGTCATAGCTATATTCAGAGTCCCTCAATCCATAGTTACTAATCACGGATCACATTTATATAATCAAATGATGGAGGAACTAAGTGCCAAGCTATGTTTTCGCCATGAAAACTCTACGCCCTATTATCCGTAAGCTAATGGTCAGGTAGAGGACGTTAACAAAGTTTTGAAAATGATGCTTCGTCAGATGGTTGGAGACCATAAATCCAACTGGCGCCATATCATTTTATCCGCTCTTTGGGCTTACAGGACTTCGATGAAAATAGCTACCGGTTTCACACCTTTCCAGCTTGCCTATGGACTCGAAGTTGTCTTACCAATTCAATGTTAGATTACATCCTTAAAACTTGTCGTCGAACTTCTCCCAGACACTTCCGCAGAGGAATAGAGATTTGTGTACATGAACAACCTTGACAAAACTAGGAGAGATGCTACCTTGGCTAATGAGGCACATAAGAAACGTGTCAAGGTGCAGTATGACAAATCCATCCAACCCCGTGCCTTTAATGAGGGTGACCTAGTTTTGCATTACGATCAGAGATATGAAAATCTAGGGAAAGGAAAGTTCGAATCCATGTGGTATGGTCCTTTCGTGATTTCTAAAGTTTTAGAGAAAGGGGCCTACGAGCTCGTAGACTACGATGGAATCCCTTTAGGGAAACCTCGCAATGGGTTGTACCTGAAGAGGTACTATGCCTAGATCTCTCTTGGATAGTATCTTGTATATATGTATATTGCTTGACTTTCAGTGTGGTTTAAGTATTTTCAATATGGTTTTGAGTTTAAGTGTCTGTATCTGTTTATACCATGTTTTGGTCATGCAGAGCAGATGGCTTTCTACGGCTTCACTGATGGTGCTTGCCGCCACACCTTGAATCTTTCCTCAAATGCTTGGGTTCTCTATTCCCTAGCTTATGATTTGGTCAATTTAGGAGCGGTTTGTATTGGTCCCGCTACCAGCAATATCGTCGAGTATCGAGCAGTCATAGGTCTTTTGACTGAAGTTGCCTCCCAGGATGTTCGCAACTTGGTAGTCTTGATGGACTCACAACTAGTGGTTTGTCATCTAAACCACATTTATACCATTATGAATCCTGTGCTTCTCCACCTCTTCCGGAGGGTACACTTGCTAGAAAGGTCATTTGAAACTATCACCTATAGGAATATCCCTAGGGAACATAATGTAGTTGCTGACTCATTGGCTAATTACATCCTAGAATGGCATATTGCCCATTCATGACATGAAAATCAAACATGGTTCATTGTAAATAAAAAATTAAAGACACATAAAACTCATGTAAAATACATTCACCATTTGAGACATATAAACACCAGGTAAAAGTCTGTATATATATATGAACATGTTTTACAAAAAATAGGTCACGAGACCTCATCTGAAGCATGTAGGTTTTCAGGTAAAAATCACTACAAAATCCTGAAGCTATCAAATTTCAGTGGATACATCATGTACACATCATCTAATGATGCTCGTGGTAACACGTCACTACCCAGGCTGCTCTACGTAGCAGTCTACTAAAGTGACCCGGTACTCCCGCTGTAGGCCTTTGATACCTCAGAGGGAGGTCATCAATGGAAGCATCAAGGATGTATAAGGTCAACCTCTCCAGGTTTTCCTCTAACTCCCCGGTCACATCATCACCCTCCGGTACGAAACAGGCTCCGGCTCGTCTATCCAAAGGGGAAGCTCCCCCAGGTCGTGCTGCTCCGATGTCTACATGAAAATATTCAAGACTTGTTACTTAACATAAAAAAATATAAAACATCAAAAACATAAAAACACTATTTCCATTTTAGGGTCTTTTGCTTCTTACCGATGTCACCCCACTGTCCACCAGGTGGGAGTGGTATATCAGGGTCACCGCTGAAGTCAGTGCCTGCATATGCATAATCCTCCACCATGATGAGCTTATCTCTCGACCATCGAAAGAATGGGTCACCAAACTTTACCTTCCCCCTACCTGCTCCAGTACGGGCCATAATCCGGACCCACCTCTGCATGTGAGGGTCCCATGCTCTCAGCTCTATAAATACCACCTAGGGTCTCATCTGTGGAACCCGCTTGAAGAAGAAGTAAGCTATAATGGAACTGAAACCAAAATTATTTAGTTCCCCCTCCCGACACTTGGTCAGCTGATCCTTGAAGATCGGAAGCAGAGCTTCCACCCAGTTAAATATTGTAGGTGCCATGGCCTCTATGGCATAGAGCATATGTGCTCTAGATGCTTGGTGCACTCCTTGGCTTCCCGCCACTCTCTGCATGGTAAACAATACAATCCGCAGAGGTCCATCCATCACTGCTTTTATGGGGATTCTATTCCCCGATTTCCTTGTCCCAAGAATACAGTGACAGTCTATCAACTCCTGTGTAGTAATGTCCCCTCCGCAGGAACCAGTCAGCGAGATGGGAGCACTCCGTCTCGAAAGGCTAGTCAGGAAGTAGATGTCCTCTACCTCAACTAGCAAAATATGAGCACCAACCTTGAAATATTGTTGCTCTAAATTACACATCCAGAGTATATGCTCTAGCAATCACTCATGCGATACCATACTGGGTGTGCGAAAGAATTTTAAGAGTCCGTAATCTCTCAGTGCGGGTATGCAACCCGCATTTCGTTCGGCGAAGGTGTCATCATTATCATGCTATCTCTCTTTCCATATGACCATTTTTTATCATCTAGAACCTGTAAAAAACAATCAAAAGACTTATTAAAATCATTCTTAATCATCCAAATCAATTGAAATGAGCTAGTTTTTCTTGTGTGACTATTTTTACTTCTCCACGGTTGGCACCGCCTGTGCCCCGTTGAGGACAGGCGGTGGCACCGCCTGTGCGCTATGTTTTTGTCACGATTCTAGCGAGGTACCGCTTATCCCGCAAGAGATAAGAGCGGTGCCCGCTCCCATGATTTTAGGGCTTGCCATACAAGCCCAAAACACCATTAAAAGTCAAAATTGAATACATAAGATGAAAGAGTAGGGTCTATGCTATTACCTAGAACTGACGGTGCTCGAATCCGACAATGAAAACTCCTGATATCAGCGACTGAAAATATGGCCAAGAAAATGCTCCAAATGCTCTCCACTATGGGTAAATAGTAAAATGTTTTGATTTTTCACTATCTAAATGACTTTTATACACATTTTTGGGTTTATGCTATAGTTTTTTTTTAAAATCGTCTATTACTCAAAATCTATCAGTCGTAATCCTTTAATGTCAGTTATTGGCGCATTTAACACTTGTTTTTGAGTCGTTGCAGGATAGAAGAATAGTAGCAGTAAAATTTTCAGGAGTTCGTTTTGATTTTTTTGTACTACCATAAAACGGAAAAAGTCTTTGAGCGTTTATTGCGACACTTTGGTCACGCTCTCGAAACTTAGTATGAAAGGTCCGAGTCCATTTCTGATTCTTTTCAGAATCGTAAAATCTCTCATTGTGAAGAGAGACCTAATGGAGTCTTCTTAAAACTCTTTTCGGACTCCTTAAATAAGAAAAGATTGTCGAGTGATCTTGTCTTCTTCACGCTCGTTAAAGCATTTGAATAGTCGTCTCTCCAACGATAGGTTATCTCTTTTTCGGTTCAGATAGACTATTTACGAAAAAGGAACACTCCAGCCAATCATGACTGGAAAAGTTCTCTAAGGTATTATTTTATACTTTTTCGCGCCTTAGGGACTAAATCATACAAAAAAGGACCCTTTGGAGTCTTCTTCCATGGTCGTTCAGACTCTCTAAACATGAATGATATCGAGTTTTCTTTCATTGGACTCATTAAATTAAACATTAAGAGACCCTTTTTTGGGAACGAACCCCTCCTCTCTCAGGTTCGTAAAACATATGAGTTTGGACTTGTCTTCGGATGAGCTATACCGAGTGTTTGTTACCCTCTTTGAACTCGTAAGACCGAAAAGAGGCACTCATCAATGATGATGGGGAAAATGGGAAGGGAAACATTTTGCAAATAAATGGCAGTAGTTTGTCGTTACCTTTGAGCATGGCACTTGTCTGCATATCATTTCAGTCAATTGGGTATTCAACTGATCTCCGTGACGATTCACTTTCATGAGTCATGCCACTCCTTTGAGTATTTCAAAAGAATGCATTGTCCATTGTCACACTGTGTGTTTGTCTGGTTTAATCATGCTTCCAAGTCTTTTGTCGTGCTTCCCAATGTTCAAAGGGAAGTTGAAGAAGTTTACCTCTGTAGTTAAAATAGTCTCTGTGTCAGTACTTTTGAGTCAGTCTTATGGTTACTACATTCACATCATTCTAGAACTATGTTCATAGTTTCGTGTCATCAATGTGGGACTCATCATGACCCTCCTTCGACGAGACTATTCCTTTCGACATCAACTCATCATTAAGGAAATAGCCTTAGAAGCAAAAACTTAGTACCTTGAGATCTGTATGCCTTAATGACAGAACCTCTCGCTCTCGACATAGGTTCACATCATTGACCTTTGATCGATAGAATCGACTGGGTGTTCGACATCATGACATCTAGTCACACTTAGTAGATTGTACTAGGGTACCTTGGGAATCATTTACATCAATGGTGATCTCCCTTGCACTTGTTAACGGTTCACATCATTGGCCGGTAATCAAGTGGTTTCTACCATGTTTGACTTCAAATCATTGTAATCACATGGATAGAATTGTACTTTGTGGAAGACGAAACGAAGACCCTAGGTATTTGTTTAGCGCTCATTGCTTTCCCCAGGTTGCGATGGATTTTTGTATATCTAAACATGGATCCACATTTGTATAGTCGTGGCTATGCTCAAATTTTCATCTGTATGACATAGATCTATGTTGTATGTCCGGTAGCTATGTCCAAGTTTGAGTCCTCTATCACATGGATCTATGGTGTATTCTAGTATCCATGCTTGTTTATTCCTCTCATGGATCTTCCTTGTATTGATCTGCAGCCATGAGTTGGTTACATGTGTCTATGAGTCAAAAATATTGATGTACTACATATGCCTACTGGACGACATTCTTCAATCGAGCTGACATTTTCACCTTGAAGTGACAACTTGTTCTCTCAAATCTCTCGCTTATCGTATCCCTCTAAGTCTCATGCTTTGGGGGGTATTTTGTTATACCTAAATCCTGTCACCACCATGTGATAAGACCCTTAACTTCCATGTTTTCCCTTAATCCCAGCACTTAGAGTGGAAACTTACTCGGTTTGTCAATTCTACTTGAAAAAACTTAGCACCGCGCTTTCCTTGTGCCCCATGAGCGGTACCTTGCTCAGAACCGCTTGTATCCTGTTTTCAAGAAGCGGTGCCACCGCCTATGGTTTTTGGTCCAAAAGCGGTTCTCATCTAAACCGCTCTATCATAAGATAAGAAAAGTGGTACCCTGGGTAAAATGGGAAAAAGAGAAGTTTCTCAAGGCTTCTAGATCATGAGCCTTGTGTCCTACCTTATCCCTATTATTATGGGTCAGTTGAGCTCGAGATCCCCCATGGTAGGATCTTAGAGCCACCTCACCCACAATTCTCTCAACTATTCCTATCCATTGATCCTTATAAATACAAGCTCATGTCCATAGTTGAGGGAGAGAACTATAGAGGTATTGTTATGCTGTTGGATTGACCATTTAGCCCAAGTCATTGGAGAGTATAGAGATGAAAGTTGGAGCTTATGGGGATGAAGTGTTTGTTTCGTGGAGATGCTTGTCGACACTAAGGCAACGATTGTAAGCTTCTCCATACATCTTTAATGCAAAGCTGATTTCCGTCCCACGTTACTGTTGTTTTGATTTCACATGTACATGTTGTTAGATTTCTTAGTCACTAACATGGATAAGTAGATGATTTTCCGGTAGCTTTGATGTGTTTGCATGTTTGATCTGTTTGCAGGTACACATGTTCACTATCGAAGCAACATTCCAGGTGTCTACGATATTCAGGGAAGGTCTTCATCCTTTGTCGTTCAGTCATTTGTTCTGGATCTGAACATTCAGACCAGAGGAACAGCTTCTGTCCGCAGAAGGTGCAATATTCATGATTACAAGGTTTGGTATATGCATGGAGATGAAAGAGAGCTCAAGGAATTATAATACTGCCCTAACGTATACCAAATATTCCAAGAGTTATGTAGTCATTCAAATACTTTGTTTTCTATGCCAAAAGTATTCAAAATTGTCGACCAAAAGATAATTACGTCTTTGAATGATGAAGAATTTAAAGAAGAGAATGAAACAAACTTCTACAACATCCCGTTTTACTCAATTAAGGTACCCACACAGTGGTTGGTTGAAAAAAAGTCAAGATAAGTTGAGGGAAGAAGGTTGAAGTATAGATTTTGATAGTAAGTCGATTAATCATGGCTTATATGTTAATATTAGACAACTAGGGGTAATAGGATTTCAAAATTCTAGAATACTAAAAAAAAGTTTTACAAATAGTAAAGAAGCTTTCAAAGATACTTTAAATGAAAAAATAAGTAAAAACACTTGAAATTAGATAAGAATAAAAAACAAATCAGACACAACACAAAAAAGGATTTTAAAAATGAAATTTTAAAAATGAAATGAATAAATCTAGGTTAAGCCAACTATTGAACCTATGGTAATAGAAAATTGAGATCACATTGACAAAGGAACTCGCACGAACGATGTAGATAATGAAGGAAATAAAAACAAGTCGGAGCAAACAATCAACTCGAGAAAATGTAGAAGAAAAAAGAACGAAAAGGATTTAATGAGAAAGAAAGAAACTTGTGGTTAGAGTAAAAGACAAAAGAATTTGTGGTTAGAGTAAAAGATAAACCACATAATACACAACAATCAATTAACTAAATAAAATATAAAGATAACACGACAATCAAAGAGAGAAAATAAACATGGGTTAACCAAAACAATTACTTTTACAAAATTTAGAGTACACAAGGATAAATCTAGGTGATTAATGTTCTTCAATGCCACGAATGCATCCAACAATGAGATATAAGCATCAAAGAAAAGAACAACATATGGACTAGGGTGATGAAGAAATTAAAGGAGAATAAGACAAAAGATAAAGCTATGTGGAATATATGTAAAGAAAGGGCTAAGAAACCATTGTGAATGAATGTTGAGCAGTACTCAGGAAATTGACCTTATCGACAACTCAAATAGTCTTATATCCCATCATAACCCTTGGTCCTTCTTGCCAATGGGGGATCAACTTCAAGGAATGATAAGTAGACATGAAGAGTTGATGGAAGATAATCAATGGTTGAAAGTGGATAAATCTAGGTGATTAATGTCCTTCAATGACACGAATGCATCCAACAATGAGATATAAGCATCAAAGAAAAGAACAACATATGGACTAGGGTGCTAAAGAAATTAAAGGAGAATAAGACAAAAGATAAAGCTATGTGGAATATATGTAAAGAAAAGGCTAAGAAACCACTGTGAATGTTGATCAGTACTCAGGAAATTGACCTTATCAACAACTCAAATAGTCTTATATCCCATCATAACCCTTGGTCCCTCTTGCCAATGGGGGATCAACTTCAAGGAATGATAAGTAGACATGAAGAGTTGATGGAAGATAATCATAGGTTGAAAGTGGATCATATGAGAGTTATATTGGAGATTGAATATGCAAATTTTGAATGGTTGTAGTACAAGTTATATGAAATGAGAAAGACGATTTATTGGACTAATGAAATGGTAGATCATTCGTTATCTTATTATGCTAATTGTTTTAGTTAAGAGAATGTTACATAAGCATTGTTGTGATTGTTGGAAATGAAGAATATGAAATGCAGATGTAACAAGTTGAGATGGGTGAATAAGCACAGGAAAAAAAATTAAGGATCTATAATTTTCTGAAAGTGTAAAAATCTTGCAAATTATACTAGTTCTTAAATTTTCAAAGATAAAATGTTGGGCAATATTTTTCTAAAAAGATTCAAATTTCCAAGGATTTTGTATAGTTTTTGGCAAATTTTAGAGTTAAAAAAAATCATCCCATGGAATTTGGGAAAATCAACTTAAGAAAATGAGAATTGGCGAATATTCTTTTGGAGAAAATGGCCTAAAATTAGCCCATGGGACAAATTCCGCCCCTAAAATTTTCCCTGCTAAGCACTCAACTTGTACATGAAGGAATAGTGAAAAAAAATTGGTAGCACATGAGAGAGAGTGGTTCTAGGAAAGCAAATGGAATAGATGGAGAATACCAAGGTAGTCTCAAACATTTTGACATCTCACAAATAGGTTTTGCAAATAAAAGAAGAACTTAACCTTCATCTTGAAAAAGTACATAATTTACCTTTGCATATCAAGATGGATTACTTCGTGGACATGAAATATATCACTGTAGCAGCAGAACAAGCCTCGAAACAATGGTAGATCTTTAAAAAAAAATATTAGAGTCAATTGCACCAAATGTTTATAAGGTGTGCATGGATGTTGATGTGAAAATAAATCTAGTCAAGCAAGAGGGGCCGCTTGTAATACCCTGGTTTTGACCCCAATTGCATTAAATTGTAAATGATGTAAATAGCATATTAAATCATGGTGTGAAGCTCAAGGACAAGGCCCCACCATGGATTTAGTGTTTTATGGTTCGGCAATTAAAATCGATGCATATGATTATTGTGCTAGCCAAGCACATTATAATTTTGGACATCATGTAAATATGCAATTAATGAAAATACCCACAACTAGCTATGTCAATGCAACATTAAAGAGATGGGGCCATGATTTCATAATGAATAAAGGGGAAATATTCAAACCCTTGAGCCAATAATGGTGATCCAAATGTCAAAGGAAAAACCCATAAAGCTGTCAACTAACCTTTTTGTCTTATTCACCCAATCATCTATTTCTTCCAGAAATTGGTTGAGGAAGTTAATGCATGGGGAATGGAAGAGTATGGAAGTCAAATTCGAATTTGAGAAGCTATCAGTTTTTGAAAATTGTGTTTTTGACTTATGGGGCAAGTAAATGCCCAAAAATTTTGCCCATCCCTTATTCACCCACGTCCTTCTCTTCCTCAGGCAGTTGGAGAAACTAAGGCATTTTCCCTCACTATTCCCTGCATTTTCCTCATTTTCCATGTGCAGAAAATCCATATCTGTATTCCTGAGTGAATGTTGAGTAGGGATTCACGATTTGGGTATTTTAAGAGGCTGTTTTTGTTTCCCTCACGTAGTTGGAGCTTGTTGTGTGTTTCCCTCACAATTTTTGCATTCTCCTCATTGTTCTCAAAGTTGGAAAGTCGTTTTTGGTTATGCTCAGTGGCGAAGAAGATAGATCCACGATTTTGGGGTGTATAGCAGTTGTTTTTGCTCCTGTAATGTCCATGAGTGTTTCCTGAAATCGAATTTGCTATCCCAGTGTGTTTTCCCATTTTTTACCATTTTCTCTTTTGCTCCCAGGAACCTTTTGTTCATACCCAACATTTGTATGTTGTTGTTCTGTAAATCCTTGCTTTGGTTTGAACCATTAGGAGTGGAAGAGGCCAAAATTGGCTTGATAAACCTAGTGAAGAGAGGAACCTCATAGACAAATCAAGAGGGACTGGTTATCTTTCTATGCACACCCTGAAGAGCACTGGAAGGGAAGGCATAGCCCAAGAGACTGTGTAGCAGAGAAGGGGATGATTCCTTGTGTTGGGTGTGTAGGTATTGTGGAGACCAAGTCAGATCTTGTGTAGGTGTCCATAGCTCAGTGGTTGATCTCACTAGCTTAGAAATTATACCTTTTCGCTACCTTAGCAGCCTTATAAACCCAACTGTAGTTTGTCTTGGCTAAGTTTTGATGTGTATTTGGCTATGTGTATTTAGCTATGTGTAAGCATGTTGTTCCCTAGTTCCTCTTGGAAATCATGCCCAGCTCGGGGTGGCAGTGGTGTTGAGAGATTGATGAACACACTGGCCTATGGTTGGGTGGAACATTGCAACGACATAGCTAGTTGCAGGGAAGCTTCTTCTCAAGATAAGTATTTTCTTGTGTTTAATCTCGATAATGTATTTGTTTTATAAATTATTATGAACATGATGAATGTGTTGAAATGTATTTGCTTCTGTTGTATATTGCATTATGCATCTGTGTATGGATAATTTTATGTTCAATGCATTTTATGTTATGTTCATGGGGCTAGATTGCTCATTTTGATAGTAGCAACAGTGTAGTCGCGTCCTATCCATCTGCGAGATGAGGGGAAGGGACGTGACACCACTACCCCACTTGCAACACTAGAGAACTTGATCTGTCATTCTGTCATGTTAATAAAACAATCATCGACTACAACAGAATTGATAGAAACAGACAATATATAAATTAGCTGGTGTTGAAGATTTTGTATTTATATTTTTTTTAAGCAGAAACTAGAAAAGATTGTATTTAGTAAAAAGGTTGTGCACAACCATTCATTGCATTGCCAAAAAAGGAGAAGTATGTATTCTGTGGATATCTTACCAGGGATGACAACAACTATTTTTAGATTCAATTTTCTAAAACCCCTAATATGCTTCCTAGCAGTAACCATAACATAGGAAGGATAAACCCTAACGAACTGTTGGTTCAGCAAAATACAAAAAAACATCTAACATGATTGAGAAAGTGAGAAACATGCTATGACTTCTTGCCTACCGGGTCGTAGGCAGGATGCGTAATTGAAGCTTCTTCCATAGGGTGGTCTCCATCGTCTGGAGACTCCTAACAGTGGCTGCACTGAGAAATTTTGGCCATTTTCAGCACTTATTCCTTAATGATGTCCATTGTTCCCATGAGCTCCCTCAAATGCCTTTCTAGGTCGTCAATCTTGGAGTCTTTGTAGCCAATTTGATTGGAGATATACCAGATGCCCGCAGTCATTTCTCTGTTCTCCTTCACGCCCACTCCCACTACGTCAAACACCCTGGGCAAATGCAATTTGAGGTCTTCTATACCAGACTTCTTGATGGAGAAACTAGCGGACCATCCCTCCTTCAACACCTTCTATGAGTAGTCTCTTACAAACCAGTGGGGAAATTCTTCAAACAAACCTTGGAAATCCCAAATCTCCTCACCTTCCAATCCCTCTCGCGCGTCGATGAACAATGGACAAGGGTTTTGGGATCCTCTATGTTTAACCTGTAGCTCTTCCATTTTGCTTGTGCGAACACCAT
Source organism: Pseudotsuga menziesii (assembly GCA_001517045.1). NCBI lineage: Eukaryota > Viridiplantae > Streptophyta > Pinopsida > Pinales > Pinaceae > Pseudotsuga > Pseudotsuga menziesii. The sequence continues at coordinate 179,042 of LPNX010709776.1, read as the reverse complement.
CCTCAATGTCCCAACATGCAACAGAAATTAAAGCCCCTTCAATGCAATCTGTCAAGTTGTGCATGCACCTTGCATACTCATACCCACGCATCCCTTTAAACCACGAGACCTCAACTTTTGAGTTCAAAATTTGGATTATTGCTATGAGTTAGCTTAAGAGGGTTATAGGATGTGTTTGTGCTTCCTCTCTTGATTAGCATAAATCATCTCCCCTTAGTTGGCCCTAGCTCCTTGATTAGCTAGCTTGTTGGATAGGTCATTATTCGCTCGAAGGATGTGGAAGAATAAGACTTGTTTGGGTTTTTTGAGATGGCAAATCTTGTCATAAATTCTTTTGCATATGGTGGTACCCTTTTCATAACTGGATCTCATCTTCTAAATAACCTGCCTTGAATCGCCAAAAACCATTTGCCTTGGAATAGTTTTTGTTGAAATTAATTCAAGATCGTGATAAAGCGATAACCATTCAGCTTCATTATTGTATTTGATTCCAAAGGCACAGTCATAAGAGTTAACCATTTTTGTCTCCAAGATAATAATAAAAAATTATCCCCTGCACCTCCCTCTCCTATAAGATTTTGTATTTATATTTGTAAATTACATAAAACAATTTCACAATATTCCAATCCACATAAACACGATATATTTTTTGGTATTAAAGATATTGTATTTATATTTTTTCACTCCATATAATAATAATAGACAAAACATAAAGGATTTCACCACAAAAATAATAATAATAAACGACAAAACATAAAGAATTTCACAATAATCCAATACACATGACCACCATATATTTTTGTTTTTAATTAAGCAGCTAAGTTATTAAAATTATGTGATTCAAAGACTTAGATATGAAATTTAGTCATTTATATTATTATTTTTAAGTAAAAAAATTATAATGGTAAACATTTATACATGTTCATAATTTTACAAGTTCTTTCTTGTTCCTAACTTTTTGGATTATGTCTATTTACCAAACATTTATTCATACATGTTAGTGTCATAGTTCCGAACCTTTTTATTATTTAATTATATTTTCATTAAAATGAATACAAAGATGTTAGAATGATAGTTCCATTTTATTTTATTTTTTATTACGTTTTCTTTAAAATTAATACAAAGATGATATCGACGTGGTCTTCATTTATTCCTTAGATATTAAAGCACTTCTTTGCTTCTAACTTTGTTTTATTTTAGGGTGCTTTTTGCTTCTTTCTAAAGCTTTTATAGTACCCACCCTACCCTTCTTGCTTCATTTTGTTTTTACTTGTTTCGTGTGGGACAATGCCATTGAATGTTGAGGGATTTCACTTTCGTGAAAAGAATGTGGAAAGTGTCGTTTTCAGTTATTTTTTCTGTTTTATTAAATATTTAGTTTTGATGTAAAAGGATTTAGCTAAGAACGATCAAGTGAATAATATGTACGACCAAAGAATGATTGAAGGTAGTACTACAGGTGGTATGAAAAATGTTTTTTTTTTAAATGTGGTTCACTATTTGTTAGAGGGCTACTCCACAGAAAATTCCAATACCTGATATTCAAACTGAATCAAGGTATGGTCAGCTCATCAATCACAACATTTATTACAAAGGGCTCCACAAGAGCAACATGTCACTAATAAGAGTAGAACCTGGGTGGGGAGGGTAACATTCATTCCTCCCAACCACCCAAGCTACATCCATTTGACAATGGCATTAAAAAGGTTGGTATAGAAAGAAGCACACAATAATCCAAGATGGAGCATATTGTCAATATTAGGACAAGAAATACGATGCTGGAAAAGTTAGGAAATGAGTGGTTGGTGTTATAGGTATAATGTATAAGATAAGTGCAATGAGGAGAAGACCATAAAAAATTTTAAAAAAAGCATGGTGAGGACCAGATACATACACTAAGCATTGAGCTAATGGGAGAGGAAAGGTTGTATCATAAAAGAAAAAGAAGTCGAGTGTAAAGCAAAGTGTGAGAATAAATTATATAAAAAATTTAGTATAATAGTGGAAAATTTTAAGGGTAAAATTTAATTTATTAGTTTTTTATTTATTTTTTTGAAAAATTATTATTAAGTTTTATTTTTAATTTAAATTGATTTGCTTATATTTTGTTGGATAAAAAAAATATTTAAAAAATATCAAAGTTGTCCATAAACTAAATAAAATTCTTCGCAATTTGAATATTTGTAAAAATATATTGTCCCACATTTTATGGTTGGAAATTTAAGATTTAGTAAGATTTTCTAAGGTTTTTACACTTTAAGAAAATTATGGATCCTTAAAATTCTCCTTAAGTATAAGCAAGTTAATCAATGTAGTAACGAACTCACAATAAAGAGAAATGTTAAAGGTCAAATTTTATATTTGTAAAAAAATTCCAATAAATTTTTATTATTGAAAATCATATTCTTTAAACACAATACAAATAAAAGCAGGTATAGGCACATATTGCATTTACAAGAGTATAAGTACCCATTTCACTTGTCAAACAATCCTAGATTGGGTGGTTGGGAGAATTAGTTGTGATACTCCCCACATAGGTTCAAATCTAGCTTGCGACATGTTATCGTTGAATAGTAGGTGTTTGTTCTTTCCATGGATGTAGCCCGTGATGTCAGTAAACCACAATTAAAAATAAATAAATTATTGCACTTAGTTAATATTACATGAATAATGTTATCTGATTTCTCAGCCTTTAAGAAATAATCCTCATTTTTCTTTTCATTCTTCTTTTTAACTTTTTGACACATTGTTGGAGTCATTAATTAATTGTGAGCTAGAAGGCATGAGATGAGGTTTTTTTAGAAGGAACCAACGCCTTGGTATAATCATAGGTATCATTTTTGTGATACCTTTTTGTTCCAATTAGAGGGGCTTAAACTACCATAACCTCCCTCAAGGAAGAAAGCACTTTATTAATTTCTTCTACTCTATCCCTCGAGAAATGAGTGGATTCCCCAATTGGTATGTTTGGTTGTTGATTTACTTCATTATGATCAATGTCTATATTAGATTGTTGTTTTGCCTCATTTTGATCAATGTTTGCATTTTGTTGTGGACTTACCTCATTTTGGTCTAGGTTAGTATTTGAACTCTATTCCTCCATAAAATTCCATTTATTTGGTTTCCATATGGTCCCTTTTTCAATGGGAGGATGAGCTTGAGCATGGGGATAAGTAGCTCGTAAATGTTATGGAAAATGACAAATCCTACACTTGAAAGTCGTATTCTCATGATCCAAGCATTGTGTAAATTTAAAAAAAAAATACATCTAAGAATCATTTTGTCTGGAAGCCCTTACATAAACAAAGTACAACTCTCTCCAAATCCAATTTTATGCAAGTTCCTAGAGTATTCCTAATGTCCTGAAAAACTGATAAATGCAAGAAATGTAATGACAAATTGAGAAGACAAACCCAGACTAACAATCTAGTATTGAGCATAATGTCAGGATCAAAATATGAGAATCAAAGGGTCATAAAAAGTCCTATGATTTCTCCAAAACTAGGGACCCTCGTCAAACACCTACTAATAATTAGCATGATCATACATTTGAACAATAAAAAAAACTTTTGAACACAAAGAGATCTCAAGTTTCTTTGTCCAAGCTGTGTGGATCCATTGGAATAATGTCGATGTAGCAAAACAACACCCATTAAATTGTAGATAACAACATCTGTTTCATATAATAAACATAAATGTCTATCCTCTGGCATGATTGTAACCTCCACCATCAACACATGTTTAGCATGCTCCACTATATTCTATAATTTGTAGATTATGAACATTAGTGTATAAATGAATCATTATACAAATATATATTCTGACATTTTTGTTGAATAAATGCATTATGGATTGAAACGTGCCTAACATTCTAATTAAAGGAACACAAAAATTCCAACTTGATCCCATTATTCATACACTTTTTTAACACAGAAAATATACTTGATATTCAACTTTTGAATCAAAGTATACACGGCCAAAATACATGCTGAAGACTATCTCTTAGTAATATTATACATCATCCAAGCAAAGAACTGGTGGATCAATATACAATGGAAAAAAATACTATCAGAACAAGAGCAAAATGAATCCATCAAAAAACAAACTGGAGATATCTGATCACAAAAATATTGCCTTGCAAGGAGACATGTTGTCACTGGAAAATATGACTAGTCCTCTTTGATAGGAAACCCCCCTGATTAAAGACTTCTAAATATATAATGCCTTCAAGACATCCTAATGCCCTTTTTGATAAGTAGCCTGCATGTTTGTTATAACATCTATATACATGAGAGAAAGTGATTTCATCAAAAAATTGTTGTAAGCCCCTTGTTTGACTAATCTAACCGATGAAAAATAGAACCTTGTGTTAGTTATGCATCCACAACCCATCCAAAACATGAAATAATGACCTACTTTGATATGTAATATACTCATGACGCCACCAATCCCAAGAACTAAGTTGACTACCCCGTCAAAGAAACCAAGGGGGGAGGAGTCTGAGAACGAGGGAGGGAAACAATTCTTGGCTCTTTCAACTTGATCACCATCCACTCCTTATATGAACTTGTAGTGGAGTTTATCACTTTAAATCAAGAGAGAGTAGCATCATCAAAAAGTATTTTGTTCCTATGGATCCAAATATACCATGACACAAAAACAGGGAGAGTTTTATGAGAGGGAATTGACTTCCTCCAAGAATTGTAACTTCTAGAGATGGAATCTGAAGCTCAAGTGCCTGTTATATTCAAAACTTTCATGACATTCAACCAAAATTATTTGGAGAACTAACAGCTAACCAAGAGGTGAAAAATGATTCATTTTTATCTCGACACAAGACACATATACCTAGGCCCAACCCCCCTTTTTTCGGATAAATATCCCTGTTGAAATATTGTAACTTCAAAGGATATTCTAATTGTATTTTACTGATGTACCCCAAGGGAGATGTTATTATTCCTCCATTGGCATGTTATTATTGTAATTGGTCATCATAGATTCATGAGGTAAATCCTCCATTGTAAGTTGGGTAAATAGTACTCTAATGAATATAATAAAATATTTTTTTGTAATTTCCTAGGTGAAGTTGACCCAAACAGTTTAGTGGGGTTGACTTGATTAGGTTAAAAGTTAGCTGACAAAAAGAGTATAAATAGAGGAGTTGTGCTTCTCATTTGCACGCAAACTCACTCACTTGTGTAGTGCATAAGAGAGATAAATAGACATACCAGTAAGGAGGAGAATACATGTTTTGGGTTTTTATCTTATACATCCATATAGAGTAAGTTTTGTTGGGTTTTCTTCCCCTTGAGGGTTTCCTAGGATAAATACTGTGTTTATCTTGTGATTGTGTTTCTTTCGGTGATTTTTCATATGTTGTTGTTGTGAATTTGTATTAAACACTAATTATATCTAGCCAACCATATGAATTGTTAACATGCTATCAGAGCTATTCTAAATAGAACAACTTTCACAAGGTGAAACTCTCTCTCCTCTCCCTCTAGAAGAAATTAGGGTTTCTACAAAAGTTGGAATTTTGAAGATCTGCTTGCATAGAAATTTGTGCCCCCCTAGAACGTATCTATTGAGCCCTGGATTGAAGTTTTTGGGTGGTTGAATCTCTAGGAAACCCAAACCCTAGTTTGGCCCTGAATCAGAAAAGTGCAGAAAAACAGAACTAGAAATTCTACAGAAATTGAAACCTCGCAATCAAGATTTGAAGGGTGAAGATTTGGGATCTCCAGAAACCAAGTGGACCAACCAACTCGCCTCATTCAAACACATCTCCTGGTTTAGTCAGCTTTTCATTTTGAAAAATTTCATTTTTTTGTGACCTCCTGGATAAGATGGACCCAAGCACTAAGATTGAGGATAAGCTGGAAGGCATTGAAAACTTATGAGCATGGAAGTATAGGATTGGTCTCATCCTTAGAGAGAATGATCTTGATAAGTACATCAAGAATGAAGTCCCAGAACCAGAAGAAGATGAAGGTAAGGAGAAGCACCAAAAGACTTAATCAAGGCAATGAGGATCATTGGTGATTCTATCAAAGATCACTTGATCCATCAAGTGTCATCCAAAAAGACACCAAAGAAAATGTATGATGCCCTTTCCAGAATGTATGAGGGAAGGAACATCAATAAAAATATGAATTTGAGAGCTCAACTGAAGAGCACCAAGATGAGTAAAGGATAACCAGTTCAAGATTACTTCACAAGGGTCTCCCGGTTTAAGGAACAACTAGATGCTATTGGAGACTCCCTTGATGAAGATGAACTAGTCATGATTGTTCTCAATGGTCTCACTAGACCTTGGGAATCATTCATATAGACTATGTGTGCTAGAAAAGAAAGTATGAAGTTTGATATTGTATGGGAAGACTGCATCCAAGAGGAAGCTATAGTAGCTAACAGAGAAGCTTTACTTAAAGGACATGATCAAGATCTAGCCACCCATACCAAGAGAAGAAAACAATCAAACTTCAAGAAGGATAATCACGAGGAGTATAAACCTCCAAAGAAGTTTCAGAAGAAAAGAGATAACACTTAGAAAAGGGACTACTCCAAATATCAAAGTCACAACTATCATAAGATAGGACACCTTTCCAGAGAGTGTCCATTGAAGGAGAACACCAAAAAAATACATCATGCTCATATAGCTAAAGATGAGGATGAAGAAGAAGAAGAAATACCTTGAAAGAGACAAGCAAACTAAGAAGATGTAATATTCTCTGCAGTCTCTAGTTCTGTAACACCTGGAGAAGAGACATTGCTTATTAATAGTGGTGCTTCAAAGCACATGATAGGGAAGAATCAAAATCTATCAAGACTTAAACAAAATAACTCTCATCAGAAAGTATCATTCGGAGATGACTATCAATATGCCATCAAAGGCATTAGTGATTCAAGATACAAGCTTGACTCTGGAACATCCATGAATATGAAGGAAGTACTATATATACCAAGTTTGAAAAAGAACCTACTTTCCATCTCAACGCTAGATAAGAAAGGATATGTAGTTGCTTTTATAGATGGACAAGTACTCATGTGATCCAAAGGAAAGACAATTGAAGATGTTGTGGTAATTGGCGAAGAAGGAGGACAGTACAAACTCAAGGGACATCTAGAGACAACCCTTGTCCATGAGACCACTAGCTCATGTGAACTATGGCATAGAAGGCTTGCTCACATCAACTACAAAACATTACCCTATGTGAGAAGTAACAGGTTTACCAGATCTGAAAATTGATCATGAAGGAACTTGAAAAGGATGTGCAAGAGGAAAGAACATCAAGAATCCATTTCTGAAAAGTGAAACAAAGACTAAAGGTATGTTTGAATTAATTCATTCTGATGTATGTGGTCCTATGCCCTCCACGTCCTTAAGTGGATATAAATACTATGTCACATTCATTGATGACTATTCAAGAAAGACATGGATATACTTCTTGAAGACCAAGAGTGAAGTGTTCAGTAAATTCAAGGAATTCAAAGCCTTAATAGAGAACCATTCAAAAAGAAGAATCAAGACAATAAGATCAGATAATGGTGGAGAATATACTTCAAAATAATTTGAAGCATTATGCAACGAAGATGGAATCAAGAGGGAACTAACCACTCCCTACAATCCCCAACAGAATGGTGTTGCGGAAAGAAAGAATATAACCATTATGAAAGCAATGAAAACAATGATTCATGACCAAGACCTCCCCGTGCACCTGTGGGCTGAAGCAACAAGAACAGTTGTGTATGTGCAGAATAGAATATCTCACGGTGCTCTTGGATTCAAGACTCTTGAAGAAATGTATACAGGAAAGAAACCTAAAGTGAGCCATCTCAAGATATTTGGTTTTCCAGTATATGTGCATATTCTGAAAGAGAAGAGAACCCAGTTGGATCCTTCTGGAAAGAGGGGAATATTTGTTGGATACTGTGAAGTCTCCAAAGCATTCAGGATATACATTTCAGGATTCCATCATATAGAGATTAGTAGGGATGTGAAATTTGATGAAGAAACTACTCTTAAGGAATCCAGAAGGTGTGAGCTTAAATAATTACATGAAGAGGATGTACCTCCCAGAAATGTAGAAGTTGAACCCTCTCCTGAAATAGTAGCATCAAAAGATCATGACATGCTAGAACCTCAAGAAACCCCTACTATAGATATCTCTCGAAAGAGAAAACCTGTTTGGGTAAAAAAAATCATACAGGAAGCATACAAATATGGAGCTCCAGAAGGCTCCACAAGAACAAGCAAGAGATCAAATCCATTCTCCAGTTATGTAGCTTTGATGTGTGACCTTGTAGATCAAGAACCCACCAATTATGAGGAATATGCACAGAAGAAAGAGTGGGTGGAAGAAATGATGGAAGAATGCCAGTCAATAATGAAAATGTTTGGGACATAGTACCCAAATTAGAAAACAAGAGTGTGGTATCTTTGAAATTGATCTACAAGATAAAGCATGCAACTGATGGAAGTATTGAAAAGTACAAGGCAATATTTGTGAATAGAGGATTCTCTCAGAAAGAGGGGATTGATTATGAAGATAATTTTTGCTCCAGTAGAAAGGTACACTTCCATCAGAACCATCATGGCACTTGCCTCCATGATGAAATGGAACCTACACCACATGGATGTAAAGACAACCTTCTTGAATGGTGTGATTGAGGAAGAGGTATACATCGAACAACGCAAGGATTTGAATTCGAAGACAAAGTGACTCATGTATGTAAGTTGAAAAAGGCTCTATATGGACTGAAGCAAGCTCTTAGAGCTTGGTATGGAAGAATTGATAGCTTCTGGACAAGCTTGGGTTCTACCAAGAGTAAAATTGACCCTAACCTTTACATGAAGGTTATGGATGATGAACCTGTCATACTATTACTATATGTGGACGATCTATTTCTAATAGGAAATGAGAAACATATCACAGATTGCAAGAACAAGCTAGCTAAAGAATTCGAGATGAAAGATCTCGAATTGAATAATTATTTCCTCGGGCTAGAAGTGTGGCAGAGCCCAGAAGGAATCTTTTTGAACCAGGGAAAGTATGCAGTGTAAATCTTGAAAAGATTGATATGTAGGATTGCAAAGCCATGGACACCAACCTGAAGTTGTTATCTGATGAATCATCAAAGCTTATAGACATGACTCGGTACAGACAAATTATTGGGTCATTGATGTATCTGACGAATACAAGGCTAGATATATGCTTTGTTGTGAACACCTTGAGTCAGTTTCTATTTAACCCTAGACGGGTTCACTTGATAGCTGCAAAGCATGTGATGAGGTACCTAAAGGGTGCGATAGACTTTGGACTATACTATGGTAGAGATCAATACTACATATTCATATTGGGTAGGAAGTGTCGCATACCGAAAGAACACCTCAGGTGAATGTTATTGTCTGGGATCCGCCATGATCTCATGGTTTAGTAAGAAGTAGTCTAATGTTTCTCTCAGCACGACTGAAGCAGAGTACGTAGAAGCTTTCTCCGCTAGTTGTGAAACGATATGTCTTCGAAAATTGATGTGAGTTCTATTTGACATGGAGTTGGATACCACAGTGATTCTATGTGACAACTAGAGTTGTATAAAGACGAGAGGGGATCTTTTGTTCCATGTGTTATCACTCCAGGAAACTCCTCTAGGTTGCAACTCGAGGATGCCTGGTAACTTACAATGTTTTTTAGGGTTTTCTAATATGGATCAAGTCAGGTGACTTATATGACCTTCCACTCTCAAGACATGCATGAAACTCACTCATTTACAAGGCTTTTAGTTACAACTGCTCAGAAGTTAACAATAAGGTGCAAGGATGGAGAACTCATCAGGCTAGCAGATTTACATACAAAACAGATGCATATAAATGGCTAAATCATGATAAGGATGGTACTTATAACTCAAATCACATTAACATGCCAATAGGATGACAGCTATCAGTCATTAATAAACTTGAATTTAACCTAAATAAACATTCAAGCATAAGCATAGTAAAGACAGAAATGAAGGCTAAACAAATTATAACAAAAGATCTTGTATTCAATCATGAGCAAAATGAGAAGCTAATAATAGTGTAGGTCTATGAATCCCCGAAGTCGAACCTTTTTCATAAAATCAGTCTTAGGCTTTATTGCCTTTACAAAATATATAGATCCTAAAAACTTGGATATTTTTTTACAAAAATAAACAAAAACAATAGTTTTTTGCAAATTAGGTTAAAAAACCCTAATTGACTACTTGTCTAACTATTTGAAGAATCAGTTCACTAAATGAACCTTCAGATAATTTGGGTAACTGCTGATAATTCTTGCTACTGGCCCTCTACTAGTTAAACCACTGCTTTCTCTTGACAACTAGGTCTTGGTGGCCTTTTGCGCTGTTATGTCATAGTAGGACTAAAACAGACCTTTCCTTGATGCTTTCTTCCTTGCCCTTCATCTTCAGCCAATGCCTCTGAGCCATACATATTCGCCAAAAACTGGTCTTGTATGCCAAAATTTGATTTTAAGCCTTTGTCTGCTTTCAGTGGCTAAGAATCCAGTCTATCGAAACCGTTAGTTGCTGAAAGTGGCGCTTTCGGTGGCTAATGGACTGCCCCAGCGTCTGCCTAAGCCACCGAAAGCCCTGTTTTGCAAAAATTATTAGGTTTTCCTCAAAAATGTCACTATAAGCCTGTTTGCTCAGCTTTCTTCTTCAGCAGGCTCTGTGCTAGGAGGGTTAACAGCAGCCTGGCTGGTCTTTGGAGGCTGAAGGCTAACTGCAACCTCAGCTAGGGTTTCCAAGGTGGGGTGGCTGCTAGGGTTTGCTTTAGCTTCCTTCAGTTGTAGTCTTTGGAGCCTAATCAACCTGTACAATCTAGTATTGTCCTTTAGGTACCTTGTATTCAGCTTCTTTAAGAAAATATGTCTTTCTCTCTGCTCCAGGTAAGATTTATGTAGTAGCTTGTTTCTGTTGGTCAATGCAGCATTATTCTTCTTTATTTCTCTTTCCAAAACCTCCATCTCAAAAAATTTCCTTAGTAATTGATTGATCTTTTGAGATTTAGGCTTGCTGGAGGAAGCCCTCTCTATTGGTTCCTCTTACTCCTTTGGTGTGGGGGATGGTAGTGCTTCAGATACTGGTACAATTTGCAGAGCTAGGTCTACACCTTCTTCTTGCTCTTCTTTAGAATCTGAGTAGGGTAGATTTAGGATATTTTCATTGTGTGTTTCAGCCTCCTGGCCCTTCTCACTAAAATCTAAGTTCCTTTTTACCTTCTTGGCCTTGGAAGAAGAGGGAGGTTGTTCTCCTACTGCTACTAGGGATATGGCCCTCTTCCTTCTTCTCCCACTCCTTGGTGTGCTGGGATTCTTGGCAGGAGATTTCCCTTTCTCTTCTAGCTGAAAGCCTGTCTCAAATCCATTCCAAAACAGAAAATAAGGCCATGCCATATTCCTTATTTTCAGCAACTCTTGGACCAATAGCTAGATAATCCTATGGTGGGATAGCCTTCAAGTAATCTTGGTTGGCTGGGCTTTCACTTGGTGTGCCATTTTTCCCAGACTTCTGTGTAAGTAAAAGGGAAAATTGAGAGGGCTTTTACCTATGAAGTGATTCACCAACTTGAAATGGTAGATCATGGCTCTGTTTTATCTTCCTTCATAGGTTAGGTAGACCACAATGGCCTTCAACAGTTGTTTCCACTTCTCTTCCAACCATGATGATGGCACACTCTTCTTCCATACCATTCCTCTATGCTCAGGCTTTAGGTAAGACCTGAATTCTACATCTTTTGGTATGGTGGTCTTGAACCATTTTTCTCCTGTGCCAGGGAGTTCTGTCACCTCGGTGATTAGGGTTTCATCTATGTGAAACTCATCTTTTCCTATGACTGCTTTTGAACCATCGAATGAGAGGGAAAATGCTTCAGCCACCTAGTGATGGGAGCCTTGTATCTTTTCACATAATTTGTAGCAGCCAACCTCTTGGAAGAGTTTGCAAACCTCTGGATGTGATTCCAGATAACTGATATCACCTAGCTCCTGCCAAAGAGCGGGTCCCCCCTTCTTCATCTTAATGAGTGCCTCTCCTGGGTACCTGCAAAACAATTCTCAGTTCTGTATACAATGTGCTAGGAGGCTGATCCTTCAGAGATAGTTTTTCTGGTGGAGAAAAATGATAAGTTCGAAGATGAAATTTGATGGGGTGTCTGGGCACTGATTATGAGGGTTTGTTTTGTCATGATGGGCGCTAAGATCATAAAATGATGGCAACAACTGATCCTATCGATCTCCTTTCCCAAGCAATCATATCATACATCAGCCAGTGTATTCGGTGGGCTCTTTGTTGTTCTTTTGGACAGGTGGAAGGAGACTGAGGGTTTCCAATCATATCAGTCCTTTGCCAGTTTCCTAACGACCTTTTTAACTCATTTACACACGCGGTTATGCAGGCCCAAGTATTTTCGGTGGTTTTTCACTCCCTCCACTAATTGTTCATCTCACTAACGGGGTTGGATTTGACTGTTTTCTAACTGTTTCCTCATTTTTCCTTTTCAATGGTTAATAGCCTCTAGGAGTTTGTCAGCTAGCCACTGAAAAAGATGGCTTTCGGTGGCTAATGAACTGATGTCTTTTTCTCCTAAGCCACGAAAATCTTCATCCCATCGTCGCGGTGAAATCCTACTTTTGGTGGATAATGGCCTCACCGGAAAACCTGTTTAACTGCCAAAAGTCCATCCTTCTGGTTTATTTTCTTGCTTTCGGTGGTTAGAATATGCGTTGAACTGTTCCCTAAGCTACCGGAAGTATCACCTTTTGGTGGCTAATGAACTGGTATCTTTTTTTCCTAAGCCACCAAATGCATCTTTACCAATGTTGCCCGCTGCCTGCTTTCGGCGATTAAAATCCTTCTTGGTCTTCTCTCTAAGCTATCGAAAGCAACCCTTTTCGGTGGCTAATGAGTCTTTTGGATTCTCTCCTAAGCCACCGAAAGTGTTATTTTAATTCTGCTTGCTCGGGCCGTTTTCGGTGGTTCACTTTTATCCCTCGTTCAATCGTTTAGTCGCCGAAACATAGCTTTTCGGTTGCTAATGAGCTATAAAAAGCCTCGCTTAAGCCACCGAAATCTGTAACTTTTAAAATTTTCAGCCATATAAAAACAGAGGATTTCAACTTGTTAGTCATACTCAGATCTTTCCTTACATGAATCCAATTCTTCATACTATCAAAATAAAATTATTTTGGGAGATAACATCTGGCTCCTACTTGGGGATGGGAACCTCCCAGTGAGGTCCCAAGAATCCCAGACCAAAATGCCTTTCCCTAAAAGAAACTAAAAACTTAACACTATCATTTATTGTTCCATTGGGCATGGAGTTTATTTTGTAAGAAAAACAACCTATCATCTACTAATTTACAATAATAAGGCCTCAGAGCCTCAAATAAAGTAAAGTTTCAGAAAAGGCCCATTCACTGGGCCATCAAATACCTCTTCCCCTTCCAGATTCTGCAATTTGAAGGTGTTATTTTTATGTACCTGGGATATCACAAAAGGGCCAATCCACAAAGAGTCAAATTTTCCATGTTTTCCCTTGTCCTGTCTGACAGCGTCCCATTTGAGGATCCAATCTCCAACCTGGAAGTTGTCTACTTTTGCTATTTTGTCAAACATGCCCTTTATCCTTTGCTGATGGGCTTTTGATTTTCCTATTACTTTCTCTCTAATTTGTTGTAACTCCACCAAGTCCATCATCCTCCTCACCGTATCATTTGGTTCATCTTCCTCTTCCTGAAAGAATTTTGCCACTGGCAAAATGAGCTGAATAGGAAAAATGGCCTCAGTACCATAAACTAACTTAAATGGAGAAGTCCCTATAGATATTTTGTCTGTTACTCTATCATCGCATAAAGCAAACTTGAGCTTAGAATCCCAGCTTTTCTAATTTGTCTCCAGTAGTTTCCTGATGATCTTGACTAGGCTTTTGTTGGATGACTCAGCCAGGCCATTTCCTTGAGGATAATAGGATGTGGAATTCACCAGTTGAATGCCCATTGAATCACACATTTTAACCAATGCCCCAGCCTTGAAAGCAGGTGCATTATCAATTACTAACCTTACTGGGAAGCCAAACCTGCTAAAGATATTCTCATACAAAAATCTCATGATGACATAATGAGTGGCATTCCTGGTGGGTACTACCTCTATCCATTTGGTAAAGTAGTCTGTGGCTACTAGGATCCATTTATGCTGCACACTGGAAGATGGATTTATTTCACTAATGAAGTCTAGACCCCATTGCTGGAAAGGCCCATTCACTACAATAGGCCTAAGGGGCAAGGATTTGAACTGTTGCTTCCCTATAAATTTTTGGCACTGGTCACAGGCCCTTACAAAAGTACATACATCAGCAAAAAGGATTGGCCAATAGTATCCTGCTCTTAGGATCTTGTGGGCTGTGGTTTTCCAATAATGGTGGCCCCCACATGTGTTGGAATGGAAGTGATGCATGACCTGCTCTGATTCTTCCTTATCTAGACATCTCAGTAGAATTCTAGACTGATCTTTCCAGTACAGTAGTTTGTCAATTATGCAAAACTTAACAGATTTTAACTTAAGAGCTCGTGCTTGATTAGGAGAGAGATCAGGAGGAACTTCTAATTTCTGCAAGAATTGAATAATACCTGAGTACCACTCATAGGAAGACAAGTTTTGAGCTATTGGTGGAATGTCATTCTAATCTTGATCTACTTTCGTTGTTACCATAGTCTACACTTTTTCTGATTTGATACATGTGAAGTTTATCCCCATTAGTTCATAGTTTTCTTTAGCCATGAGTTTGGCCAGACCTAGTGTTTGGGTATAGACGGTACTCCCAAAATACCGAACACCTTCAGCAACCGCTTCACACAAATAGATCACAGATCAACACACCGATGTTTGTCACGTGGTTAAAACCCTCGAGACGGAAACAGTCCATGGCCCCAGCCAAATAGCTACTTGGAGCAATTTATTATGCAAAAGAAAGAAAGTTACATATTAGCTTCTTATAATCGATCGACTAGCCAAGGACCCTCTATGCTCTTTAAATAGAGATCACAGACCAATCAGGTGCTAAGCCACGGATCAATGGTAGGTATGATCTAAGAGAAGTTGAACCTGTCGGATCACTCTATGTCTAGAACATATCGTGACTGTCGGATTAGAATATTTACAAATGCATATTAATGCATACTAAAGAAACACACTTTTACCTAATGGATATATTACACAAGTTGATCTTAACTAACTCCTAAGTGTCTAAATATCCTAACATCCCCCCTTAAGAACAAATTGGGATAGGATTGAAGGAGTTACAAAAGTGACTCTATTAGGAGAAGGAAGGAGGCATTAGAGCCTATCCCCCCTTAAGGACACATTCCTGAACTCCTAACATAGACCGAAGTTTAGAAAAATTCGCTTCTATAAGAGACTTGGTGAAGATGTCTGCAACTTGATCATTTGTAGGGCAATAGAGCACTTAAATAACACGATCATGAACAAAATTTCTGATGAAGTGCATGTGTAGCTCAATGTGTTTGTTGCGCTGATGTAGAACTGGATCTTTGGCAAGCTTGATGGCACTTTGATTGTCGCACCAAACTGGAGTAGGCTGCTGCTGCTCGAATCCAAACTCTGAAAGGATCTGTCGAAGCCATAAAGCTTCCTGAATGGCATTAACGGAGGCTCGATATTCTGCTTCTGTTGAAGAAAGAGCAAGAGCTTGTTGTTTCTTACAATCCCAAGTGATAGGTCCAAATCCTATACTGAAAACATAACCTACACTAGACTTTTGATCATCAGGATCGTCGGTCCAATCTGAATCAGTGAAACCAACCAACAAAGGTTTTCCCCCTGTATTGTAATGAATCCCAAACAGAATTGTACCTCGAATATATCGAAGTATTCTTTTTGCTGCTTTCCAGTGACTTTCATGAGGAGTTTGCATATAACGGGAAACACGACCAATGGAAAAGGAAAGGTCAGGACAGGAACGAATCAAGTATAAAATACTACCAACAAGCTAACGATACAAGGTGGCATCTACTTCAGGGGAAGTACAAGTGGCAGAAATTTTGACTCCAGACTGGAAGGGAGAAGGGGCTGGTTTACAATCTTCCATGTGGAAGCGACGAAGAAGGTCACAAGCATACTTAGACTGGGAAAAAAATATTTATTCTTTGGTTTGCAAGACTTGGAGACCAAGAAAATAATGCAAATGTCCTAAGTCTAACATTTCAAAATTTTGCTTAAGATTGGATTTCACATGGGTTATAAGTTTAGGGTCACTACCAGTAAGGATAAGATCATCAACATAAAGAACAAGTATGATGAGATTATTAATTCTTGCACATTATCTAGGAACTAGGAATCAAAATCATCAAAGAATAATTAACAAATACTCATGAATTGGAAATTATCGCAACCAGAAATGGTTTCCTCTCTGTATATTTAATAAACAATAATGGGTTACAATTCCAATGCTGAGCAATGGCTTAACTCCATGAATAATTCGAATACCTAAGGAGACAATTCGAATTCAGTGAGTGAGTCTAGCTTAACTGACTCTCAACCATTCAATCTCACTCAGTTAACCACTTGACCAAAACCCTAATTGACTCACCAAACCCTAACTGAAGTCGAAGTGCAATAAATAATTGAATCTCAACTAAAGGAGATCAAACACGTGTCATAGCAATCCAATCATCAAGTGCTAGTGATCCATGACTCCAATGAACCCCGATGAGGTTAACTGAAGCTGAACTTACCATCAGAAGTTGGTGGAGGCACCTTGTTGACTCCAGTTCATTAAATAATAATAAATAATCATTAAATAATATATTTAATGACTGGAGGCGCCTTAACTGACTGTAACTGACTGTTTGAACTAATTGTAACCACCAGTTAGCAATTAGGTGCATTAATGTCACACATATCACCCCCAGAGTGCTCCAGTTAGCCTCCTTGACTGTAGGAGAAGGCTAAGTTAGCCTCCTTGACTGTAGGTAGGCATGGGTGTGACTGGATGATGGCAATTAATGCTCCACTGATGTCAATTAAACTTAGGATAGTGGTTTAACTAGGACAATTTGACCAAAAGAGTGTGTATGATGGTAAATGTCTCCAACACCCCCCCTTAAGCTAGAAAACAGATATGCATAAAAATGCTAGGGCCCTGGCAACTAAGGCCATAGGTCACCCTATACAATGCTGAAACTGAAACAATGCTCAAAACAAACTAAGTGAGAAAAAGAGGGAAAACCCAGTGGGAAAAACCCCCCCTCAAGCTAAACACTGAAAGTAGTCTGGATCACCCTGATGAACTCACCCCCAATAGTGAACGGAGGTAAGTGAACTTCTTTTCTGAAAATCTCTTCGTGAATATGTCTACAATCTGGTCATCAGTCGGGCAGTATTGCAGAATGATGGTCCTGTCATGCACTAGCTCCCTGATGTAGTGCATGTGAATCTCTACATGCTTGGTCCTCTGCCTGGTAACTGGATCCGTGGATATCTTAATAGCACTCTGGTTGTCACAAAAGAGGACAGTGGACAAAGTACTACCAAGATCAAACTCTGAAAGAATGTCTTGCAACCAAACTGCTTGGAAGCAAGCATTCACCACTCCTCGATACTCGGCCTCTGCTGAAGATAGTGCTATGGCAGCCTGCTTTTTGCTTGACCATCAAACAGGGCCACCACCAAACATGAATACATATCCGGAAGTTGACTTCCAATCAATAGAATCACCCGCCCAATCGAAATCTATGTATCCAACCAGCTCTAACTCGGAGTCTGCAGCATAGTGAATGTCGTAGGTCCTGGTTCCCTGAATATATTGGAGGATCCTCTTGGCTGCCTTCCAATGAATATCATGAGGCTACTACATGTATCTTGATACAGCATTCACAGCATAACAAATATCAGCCCTATAATGTGTCAAGTACAACAAGCTACCAATCAGTTGTCGATAGATAGTGCAGTCCATGGGAGGTGTGCTTTTTCCTTCTTCAAGGCTGATCCCTGAAAGGAAAGGGAATGGTGTAGGCCTACATTCAGCCATGTTAAACTTTACTAACAGGTCTAAAATGTATTTTGACTGAGTGACCATAATCCCATCAGAATTTTGCTCGATTTCAAGCCCCAAAAATTGTTTTAGAAGCCCCAAATCACTCATTTCAAAGGCATTGTGGAGAGCAGTTTTGATGGCTGAAATGGAGGAAATTGTGCTACCTGTGATCACTAAGTCATCAACATATAAAAAAATGATAATTATATGACCATCATGCTGCTGTAAATACACATTTGGATCTGATCTACATCTCTGAAAGTTTTGCGAGAGAAGGAAGGCATCCATCTTGGAATACTACTCTCTTGGGGCCTGTTTTAACCCGTATAGTGACTTCTTTAGCTTCCAAACCAAAGATGGATCAGTGATGTATCCCTCAGGATACTTCATGTATATCTCCTCATGAATATCTCCATGCAGAAAGGCTGACTTAACATCCATGTGATGCACCTCCCAATGCTTGGATGCGGAAATAGCCAAAACAAGGCGGATGGAGTCCATTTTTGCAACCGGTGCAAAGGTCTCATGGTAGTCCACTCCTTGGACATGAGAGAAACCTTTTGCTACCAGCCTTGCCTTATATTTTCAGGTGCTTCCATCAGCAGCAACCTTTGTCCGAAACACCCACTTGCATTGAACCAATTTCCTTCCCGGAGGAAGAGAAACTAGCTCCCAAGTAGTGTTTTTCTGAAGAGAATTCATCTCTTCATCCATGGCAACTTGCCATCTCGAATCCCTCCAAGCATGGTAGTAGGATTTTGGATCTGAAATAATAATCAAATATCAAGTTTTGGACAGCAAATTATCAGAACAAGAGAGCGCAATACCTGCTCTTTGGAAATCAGACCGGGTTCTCCTTGGATCATCCAGATTTCCAATGTTGTCTCCTGCGGAGGAGAGTGTCTTTTGGGCCCATGTAGGAAGATGATTATGCACTTCAGGTTCTGATTCAGTATCTGATGATTGCTGCACACTGATATCAGAAATCAGAGGATCCAAATTAGGGTCATCACCCCCAATTTCATCATCCAAATATTCAGTGGAATAGGAAGGAAATTCAACAGTTTTCTCCTTCACTAGTTCCACCTCCTGAAGAGGCTCATCGAACTTGACACTTCTCTCGATGATGATCTGTTTGGTTTTGATATCCAGTAGCTTGAATCCTTTAGATTCATTAGGATACCCAATAAACAGACATTCTATTCTCTACGGTTGCAAAGCCCTTCTTTTATCAAGCGGAATCCGGGCCCATGTAGTGGACTCAAACACCCGTAGGTTCGACACATCTACCTTGTGTCCGAAGTATGCTTCGAAAGGAGTCTTTCCTTTCAATGATGAATGTGGCACCCTATTCTGAATGTATGCTATAGCATGCATGGCTTCAGCCCACAAATTTGTAGCAAGCTTCTTTGACTCCAACATACAGGTGGTCATCTCTTTGAGAGACTGGTTCTTCCTTTTCGCTACTCTGTTCTGTTGGGGAGTGTAGGGAATTGAATGTTGCACCTGAATACCACTTTGGGATCATATGTACAGAAACTCATTACTGGCATACTCCCCTCCATTATCAGATCTCAAGATCTTGATCTTAATCCCAGAGGCATTTTCGATCAAGGCCTTCAATTCATAAAAAATTTCACATACTTCTTATTTCTTTTTGAGAAAGAAAACCCATGTATACCTTGAAAAATCATCAATAAAGGTAAGGAGGTACCTTGATCCATTCATGGATGTGATAGGTATTGGACCACTGATATCAGAATGTATCAGCCCTAATATTCTTGTAGCTCAGTTTTCCTTCCCTCGATCGAACTTGTGCTCAAGGTGTTTTCCAATCACACAACCCTTGCAAACTCCCGTGGTTGCCTTGATGACCGGGAGGCCTTCAACCATGGAGTTTTTCTGTAATTGCTGCAAATATTTGAAATTAAGATGGCCAAACCTCTCATGTCATAGCCTACTAACCTCATTTCCATGAGTTAGCAAAGCGGTGGGCTTTGCATCTGCAACAAAGTGAGAGAACTCATAGACTTTTGCATGATGATTTGCAAGGCCTTTTGTAATGAGTTTCCCGGATGCAATTTCTGTTATCTCAACATAATTTGGGCTGAAAGAGACTCTCTTAGGAATTCTTGTATGTGTCATCTGATAGACACTAGGGATATTTGCTGCTAGAGATGGTACATACAAAACTTTAGAAAAAAAACCATTTTCTAGATCTACAGTACCTTGTCCTTCGGAAATGATGGTGGAGTCATCTCCCATGTGGATGGGGATGGATTTGCCAGTCTCCAAGGATGAAAAGGAGTCTTTTCCAGCCATCATGTGATTCAAAGCTCCACTGTCAATCAGTAGTGCTTTGGACTTCGAAGTGCTTTCCATGAGGGAATGACCTTTCTCAAGCTATGGTTCCCGATCTTAGTGATCTCTCCTCCGAAAGCTCTCCAAAAGATTGATGCGATTCCTCTCAAGGAGAGAGGTTGCTTCATCAAGATTTTTCTTCTTGCAGGCATGTTCAGGGTGAAAACCCTTCCCGCAGTAAGAACACCTGACTTTTTCTTTCCCATTGTGCCCTTTTCCTTTGTTCTTCCTTGTGTCGGAAGATTCATCATGCTGCTGATATTCAACTCTAGGCTTGGGAGCATCAAATTTAGTTTTTTGATTTTTCTACTGCTTTCCTTTACCCTTCACATCTTTGGGCCCTGAGACATGGAGGGCTTAATCACGGGAAGATCGGATGATCCCCATCTGGACAAGCTTGTCATGTTCATTAGTTAGGGACTCAATGAAGGCATTGAGTGTAGGCATCTTCCATTTGGGAATTGTGAGCTTCCCCGCACAGAATGTAGAAAAAAAAACTGAATAATCAGCCCCGAGTTTGGGGAGGATGGCTAGGATGAGCTTATCATCCTCCTTCTCCACTTTGCATTGCTTCAAGAGAAAAACAGTATGCTTGAATTTTGTAAAGAAATCATTCAAAGTCTCGAAATTGGAAGGTTGGAGAGACATGAGTTCATTTTCGAGTTGGTAAACTCTCAAGTCACCATGCTTTCCATACAGAGATTCCAATTTGTCCCATATTTATTTCGGTGTCTTCAAATCCGTAAGATGGAAGAGAAGGTCATCGAAAATAGAGAGGCACAAGAAACCAAAGGCTTCATCCTTCTTGTTCAAGAATGTTAATTTTTCTATGGCGGATCCAGGCTCAACTTCAATGTCCATGGCGACTCTATAGAGTCCTTTGGAGTGCAACTGATGTTCCATTTTATTTTTCCATGTGTGGAAATTGTATGGAGTCAACAGAGGTACTGAGGAGGCCATCGGGATATGCTGTAGCGAATGCTTCACCTGTAGAAACCTGAAAATCAAAACAGAAAAGGCAAAATAAGGTCGGACAGCCTGCACATTCTAGGCTTTCATCATACCCAGCATAGTCAATCAAGCAAGCTTGATCAACAAGTTCTTTACTTGGGGTATTAAGTGGTAAGCCTTGGCTTCTAGAGCAGTGCTGGAATTTTGAGCTATTGCTCACTTCTCATGGAGAAATATGTCAAAAATCTTGTTTTTGAGAGATTGTTCTTTGTCCCGCCGTATGCTCTGATACCATATTAATTCTTGCACATGATCTAGGAACTAGGATTCAAAATCATCAAAGAATAATTAACAAATACTCATGAATTGGAAATTATCGCAACCAGAAATGGTTTCCTCTCTGTATATTTAATAAACAATAATGGGTTACAATTCCAATGCTGAGCAATGGCTTAACTCCATGAAGAATTTGAATACCTAAGGAGACAATTCGAATTCAGTGAGTGAGTCTAGCTTAACTGACTCTCAACCATTCAATCTCACTTAGTTAACCACTTGACCAAAGCCCTAATTGACTCACCAAACCCTAACTGAAGTCAGAGTGTAATAAATGACTGAATCTCAACTGAAGGAGATCAAACACATGTCATAGCAATCCAATCATCAAGTGCTAGTGCTCCATGACTCCAATGAACCCCGATGAGGTTAACTGAAGCTGAACTGACCATCAGAGGTTGGTGGAGGCGCCTTGTTGACTCCAGTTCATTAAATAATAATAAATAATCATTAAATAATATATTTTCAATGACTGGAGGCACCTTAACTGACTGTAACTGACTGGTTGAACTGATTGTAACCACTAGTTAGCAATTAGGTGCATTAATGTTACACAGATCACCCCCGGAGTGCTCCAGTTAGCCTCCTTGACTGTAGGAGAAGGCTAAGTTAGCCTCCTTGACTGTAGGTAGGCGTGGGTGTGACTAGAAGATGGCAATTAATGCTCCACTGATGTCAATTAAACTTAGGATAGTGGTTTAACTAGGCCAATTTGACCAAAAGAGTGTGTATGATGGTAAATGTCTCCAACAGAGATGGTTTCCTACTTTCTTGGTATAGACATTGGGGTCAGAATGGCATCTAGAAAAACCAGTGTCAAGGAGAAAGCTATCCATTTTGGCATACCAAGCTCGAGGAGCTTGCTTAAGGCCATATAAGGATTTCTTAAGGAGACAAACAAGGCTAGAGTTATGATGAACATATCCATGAGGTTGTTCCATGTAAATTTCCTCATGTAAATCACCATGTAAGAAGGCAGACTTGACATCCATTTGATGGACTTCCCAGTTATGTGAGGCTGCAAAGGAAAGAACAAGGCGGATGGAGTTCATTTTTGCTACAGGGGCAAAGGTTTCATTGTAGTCAATCCCTTCAACTTGGGAAAAACCTTTGTCAACTAACCTTGCCTTAAGTCTTTCAACACTTCCATCTGATGCATACTTAGTTCTGTAGACCCATTTACATCTGACAAGTTTTATTCCTTTTGGAAGAGGAATAAGATCCCAAGTATCGCTCACCATTAAGGAACGATATTCTTCATCCATAGCTGCATCCCAATCTGGATTTCCTAAAGCTTCTGCAAAAGTTTCTGGATCATGATTCTCGAAAACTTGAGCCAAAAGAGAAGAGGCTCGCTGAAACTAAGAACGTGTTTGACGTTGATCTCTAGGATCACCGGCAAGATCACCAACTGCTTCACATGTTGAACAGACCCATCGAGGAAGTATTGGTGTTGGTGCAATTGGAGGAACATGAGAAGGCAGAGGTGGATTTTCATCCTCACTATCATCATCATACACTGGAGTTGGAAACCAATCAAGGAAGCTAGAAGAAGAAGAAGAAGAAGGCAAAATCGTTGAATCAGGCTCGCAAGCCAAAGATGGCACACCCACCAAGTGAGGCTCGCAGGCCAAGAGATTTTCATCAAATTTAACATCTCTTATAATGATTATATCATGTGAATGGGGATGAAGAAGTCTATAACCTTTTACATCTTCAGAATATCCAACAAATATGCAGTTTTCACTTTTAGGCTATAATGCTTTCTATTTTTCATCCAGAATGTGAGCCCATGCTTCACAACCAAACACACGAAAGTGACTTACATTTGGTTTAATTTACTCCATGCTTCTTCCTGTGTTATACCTTGTAAAACTTTAGTGGGTGTGCGATTAATTATGTAATTTGCACAATTTATGGCCTCAGCCCAATATTGAAGACTTAGTCCCTCAGATTGGATCATACAATTAGCCATTTCTTTTAAAGTGTGGTTCTTCCGTTCAGCTACACCATTTTGTTGAAGTGTATATGGAATAGTGTGTTGTTGTTGAATTCCTTGTTCAGTGCATAAAGTAGTGAACTTGTTGTTAACATATTCTCCTCCATTGTCATATCTTAACTTAATAATTTAATGACCAGATTGTTTTCCAACAAGGGCCTTGTAGGCCAAGAACATGTTAAATACTTCTCTCTTAAGTTTTAGGAAGTAAACCCAAGTGCGTCTGAAGTAGTCATCAATGAAAGTTAAGAAATATTTGAAACCAAAAAAGGAAGCAGATGGAAGAGGACCACACAAGTCACTGTGCACAAGCTCGAAAGGAACCGAGGCGTGCCAAGAGGCACGTTTGTCAAAACTGTCCCGATGATGTTTTTCGAGTACACAACCGGAACAAACACCATCCTTGCAAGATACCATTGGAAGACTAGTCACCATATTGTTTTTACATAGTTGTTGCAATGAGCGATAATTTAAGTGACCAAATCGCTCATGCCAAAGTTTGTTCAAGTTATCACTATGAGCAACAAAAACTAAACGAAAAGGTGATGACCCAAAGTTGTTAAATTTGTACAACCTGATAATATCATCAACAGTTCCAGTAGCAAGGACATTTTGAGGATTTTTAAAATCCTTGATTACAACTTGGTGAGGTGTAAAAGTCACAATTTTACCTTCACCAAAATGAGTGATTTGATAGACCGATAACAAATTGCAAGAAATTTTTGGAACACAGTACATCACTGAAATGACCATTTTCTACTGGAACTGTTCCAGATCCTACAACACTTAGAGATCTATCATCACCAACAAATATTTGTTTGGTGTTACATTCATGTATAGTAAAAAAGATGGCTTGATCCTTAGCCATATGATAAGATGCTCCAGAATCAATGAGCCATTCATTTGAAGTAGAAGAAGAAGATGCAGTATAAGAGTAACCCGAAGCACAAAGTACAAGTCCATGAGAGTTAGATTTTGAAGACGAATCTAAGCTGATGTGGTGCTTCTTCATTGCTACTTCCAAGGAAACATTTAGATTCATCATGATTATCTTTCTCACAAAAATTGCAATGACGTTCACTCTTCTTTCCTTTTTGCTTGGATCCTTTGTCATTTTTTAAAGGAGGAGCTGACTGAGAGGGTTTGGGACCCTTGTTGTTTAGCTTATTATTGCGAAAATTTTGTTTCTTAGGAGGCTTGGAATTTTCTTTCTGTTGGGACAATAAGGCTTTCCCAAATGTATCTGCATTGTTAATTATTCCAAGATGAATGAGTTTATTTTGCTCTCTAATTAAGGAATCACAAAAGGATTCAAGGCTAGGCTCTTGATAGCTAGTTGCAGTCAAGGATTCTTTCATGGAGTAGAATGTAGATACAAAAAATAGAATATGCAGGTCCAAGTTTTGAAAGAATATGATAAATACATTGTTTGTCTTTTTTCTTAATCTTGCATTCGGCACATAATAGTCTAAGAGTTTTATACTTAGATAAATAGTCTTGAATGCATGAAAAATCATTTGGATTCAAGGAAAGCAACTCGTTCTCAAGTTGATGACCCTGAATTTCACTGTGTTTACCAAACATAGATTCCAACTTTTCCCAAGCGAGATTAGGTTCATCAATTCCAGATATGTGGAATCGCAAATCAGTAGAGATTGACATCCCAATCAATCCATGAGATTAATCACATCGATTTTCCCATTTAATTTTCTTCTCATCATCAGTGGGTTCTGTTTCTTTCCCTGGGGCTATCCTGAAAAGTCCCCTACTTCGCAGAACATCCTCCATACGAGATTTCCATGAGAAATAGTTAGAACTTTTAAGTATAATATCACAAGGGGAAGCCATACTATAAAATAATCACTGAAAGAACAAAAATTAACTATCTGGATGCAAAGAGCTCGAAAAAATATGCAGTTTTAAAAAAATGGCACTTAAAACTGATTCTGGATGATGAAATTATGCTTGATCAAAGAAAATGTTGAAGATGTCCGCAATAGTGACATGGCAGATATTAACTTGACCAACTAAAAAAAAGAACCCCCTCTTCCCAAGATCAACCTTTGACAATCACTTTTACAATAAAGCTGCTTTGAAGTGAATCACTTTTGTAGAATAAGTGACGTTCAGTTTTACAATAATGTGACTTTTAAATAGTGCGGCAATAAATTAAAAGACTTAAGTGACTCACTTTTATTTTATTTTATTTATGTTTTTACAATAATGTGACTTTTAAATAGTGCGGCAATAAATTAAAAGACTTAAGTGACTCACTTTTATTTTATTTTATTTATGTGAGATGCACTTTTACAATAACTTGAAAATAGAAATTGCATGCACTAAAAAGTAGCTTGATAAGACTTGAACTCAAGACTTATCAAGGTGTAAAGCAACTTTGGACCAAGTGAGCTAAGTTTAAAAGGTACGTAAAAGTATGAAAAGAGGAAGGGTTTTTTTTTATAACTATTCTCTCTCGTTTTTCGTGCTTGTTTTCTTTTCCTGTGAAACGAAAACTTTTTCCCAATAGAAACGGTGCTCTAGACGCAATGGAATAGCTCCCACAGGCCAAAAATGCACAAAAAAACTAGAACTAGAAACCCTTTCAAATTTTCGGCAACACCGGTTCTAGATCTTGAACAAAACTGAAAGTGGCTCTTCATAAAAGCTCTGATACCATGTTCGGGTACACAGGGTACTCCCAAAAGACTGAACACCTTCAGCAACCGCTTCACACAAATAGATCACAGATCAACACACTAGTGTTTGTCACGTGGTTAAAACCCTCGAGAGGGAAATAGTCCATGGCCCCAGCCAAATAGCTACTTGGAACAATTTATTATGCAAAAGAAAGAAAGTTACATATGAGCTTCTCATAATCGATCAACTAGCCAAGGACCCTCTATGCTCTTTAAATAGAGATCATAGACCAATCGGGTTTTAAGCCATGGATCAATGGTAGGTATGATCTAAGAGAAGTTGAACCGTCGTATCACTCTATGTCTAGAACATATGGTGATCGTCGGATTAGAATATTTACAAATGCATACTAAAGAAACACACTTTTACCTAACGGATATATTACACAAGTTGATCTTAACTAACTCCTAAGTGTCTAAATATCCTAACACCTAGTCCCTTCACTAGCTTAGGGGGTTTCACCTCTATATCAAACTCAATGAGCTTGGAAATCCACTTAGCTCTCTTCCCATCATTGTCAGGATGACTTAAAACATCCTTGACAACAGCTGAAGGGACATATGCAAGGACCTTTGCATGGAGAATGTAAATTTTGAAAGTCTTCAAGGATTTTATGAGTGCATAAGCCTGTTTCTCAATTGGATAATACTTCAGCTCATCATCTCTCAAGGTTCTGCTGAAGAATGCAATGGGATGATCAAAACCCTCATTATCTTTTCGTAACAGTACAGTTGCCACTATGTCATAGGATGCAAAAGAAAAGATGTAAAAAATATTGGTGTAGTCAAGACTAATCAGGGTTGGGGCCTCCATGATAGCCTTTTTTATGCCTTCGAAAGATCTTTTTTCCTGGTCAGTCCATTTTATTTCTGCATCCTTTTTCAGTATGACTGTTATGTGCTTCACTAGCTCAGAGAAATTAGGGATGAACCTCCTGACAAATTTTATCTTACCTAAAAAGGACTGAATGTCCCTTTTTAATCTTGGTATGGACAGCTTATGGATTGCTTCCACCCTTACCAGGTCAATCTTTACACCTTCAGCAGAGATTATGTGACCTAGGAGTTTCCCTTCACTAAGTGCAAACTGGGACTTCTTAGGATTTAGTGATATCCCATACCTTCTGCACTTCAGAAACACCTTCCTCAAATTTGCAAATGGTCATGATGGTTGTGAGAGTAAACAGTTAGGTCATCCAAGTATATGAACGCAAATTTATCTTTCAACCCTACAAAAGCTAGGTCCATGGCTCTCTGAAAAGTAGCCCCAGCATTCATTAGCCCAAATGGCATTTTAGCATACATGAAAGTTCCCTAGGTGGTGGTAAAGGCAGTCTTCTCTTGGTCATTAGGGTGCACAGCAACTTGGTTGTATCCAAGGAATTCATCCAGGAATGACATAACACTAGCCACTGATACTTTCTGCAGCAGTTGTTCCATCTTGGGTAGTGGATAGTTGTCTTTCTTGGAACATTTGTTCAGGTTTCTAAAATCCACACACAACTTGATTTCCCCATTCTTCTTTCTTACCACTACCAGGTTTGCAATCCACTTGGAATACCTGAGGGGGATTATGATCTTGGCTTTGAGGAGCTTATG
The DNA here is from genome assembly GCA_001517045.1 of Pseudotsuga menziesii. Classification (NCBI taxonomy): domain Eukaryota; kingdom Viridiplantae; phylum Streptophyta; class Pinopsida; order Pinales; family Pinaceae; genus Pseudotsuga; species Pseudotsuga menziesii. The sequence continues at coordinate 151,009 of LPNX010709776.1, read as the reverse complement.
GATTTTTTTTTCAATTAGTGGTAATAAGAGAGGACTGATGGATCTTAGCTTCTGCTTGAAAGGGATGGTGTCCTTCTCCAAAGGACTCCTATGTTGAATGATATTGGTGTCATAGGTTTTCAGGTCACCGTACTCCCAGGCAAAGACATCAGAAAACTCTTTTATCAGGCTGCAAAACTTTGACCTCTGATCAGCAGTCAACTCAGTGGATAGATTTATCAATTTTGGATGGCTTTGGCTACCTATGTTTTTCTCTTGGATAGCAGGGTCTAATTCCTTTTTGGCAGGCTTGAAAGGGATGTCATTATGATCAAACATCTCTTCCAGAGGTACTAGACCCCGAGGTATATAGTTGTTGGGTAATTGGACAATGTTTTGATCAGCCACTTTATCTTTCGACTTGAGTTGCTTTGATTCCTCCATGTTTAGGTTTTCCTGGTCTATATGTATATCAGAGAATTCATCTACTAGCTGAAGGAATTTACTCAGCTCATCATCATTCTCAAACACCTTCCAAAATTTGACATTATCTGGTAGGGAAGGTATGTACTTAACCTGGACATCATAGCTGAGATTAGGAGGTAAAGGAGGAACAAACAGACTTGCAGAGACAGCTAGGGAATCAGCCGAGTGATTCAAAGCCCTGGGTATATATGACAGTTCAAAAAACATAAAGGAGTCTCTGATTTTCCATACCTCGTCCCTGTAGGCCTTTAGCCTGACATTTTTGGTCTGAAGAGTGTTGTTGACCTGCTGTATAATAAGTTCTGCATCTCCAAAAATCCTTATGCGCATGATCCCCATCTCCTTGGCAGCTTTAACTCCTAGCAACAAGGCTTCATATTCTGCTATATTGTTAATGGTTTTAAAATCAAGCTTATAAGACATATGAATGTTTTCCTTAAATGGGGAGATCAATACTACACCTGCACCTACTGAGCTTTGAGTGCTAGCCCCATCAAAATACATGTTCCAAATTGTTGTGGTCACTTCTTCGGGCTTCTGACAGGTGGGCTTAGTGAGCTAGACTGATGCTTGCTGAGAATCATCTATTTGCAGAATGCATGACCCAAAATCAGTGTCCACTGCATAGATGGGGTGATTCACTGAATTGCTCTCCTTGCTTATCATGTAGGCTAGCGGGTTTTCCCGGTACATCCTCTTGGTCTCCCCTCCAAACATGGGGATGGTGTAATAGGTAAGATCCATCTAAAGGGTGCCACCTATTCTTTTGCTCCATGATCGAGATAGTAAGAGACCAAATTTTGGAGGGATATCAAACACTACAATGTCCATCATGGTGCTTTTTGAAGGTAGCTGAGTTAGGTTCACAACAAGGTATTTGATGAGGCCCAAGCACTTGACCTTTCTGGAGTCAAAGGAGAATAAATCATGGTAGGGCTTTGTGATACTAAGACCAAGCTCATCCATCACAGCCTTTGGCATTAAGTTATGAGAAGCTCTTGAATCCAGCAGACAGTTATGGAGGATTTTATCATTGATATTCAAGGATATATATAGAAAGGTGGGCATGAGTTCTTTAGGTCTTCGATCATGGGGCCTAGGGTTACAACAGGTTTGTCATCTTGCAGGTTTACAAATTCGGTATCAATATGCACCTTTGGCTGAAGGGAATTCAGAATGGAAGACTTGAATGCATCATATTTCATTAGCTCAATTTATGGGAAAGGGATGTTCAATTTCTGAATTTCTGACTCAAGGTTGAAAGAATAATGCAGCCTATCAGGAAACCTCACCTCAGGCACTCGAGCTTTGAGTTGGATATGTTCAAGAATGGCTGAAGGTGGTGGTTTTTGCAATGATTTGGAAATGATAACCACTTTCTTTGCTAAAATAGTAATCCTTTAAGCTGGTGTAGCAGGATGTTTGACAGGCACAACATTCTTCTTGAGAGGAGCAACCAGCCTAGATCTTAGATTGTACCCCCCCTAACCATCAACCTGATATACAGCCTCTTCAGTGATCTGCTCATCAATTAGGGCGTCCTCATATTCTACCTGTGTCAGAAAAGAATAGTCCAACTCATCCTCCATGCAGTGGATGTTATCTTCAGCTTCTCCTTCTTCTTCAATGAATTCTGGTTCTTCTTCCAATACATCATTTTGAAATGGAGCTCTTATCCTTTGATCTTCCCCTTGATTCCTTTCCCTTCTAAGAATCTGAACTGGGGGATTTCCTCTTCTATAAGGGACAAAATTAGGGTTTCGGGGAGCAAAGCCACATGGCCCTTTACCCCTCACGGGTATCTTCCCTTGGTCCTTCAGCTTAGACATTTCAGCAGTCAGGTTATCTAACAGTTTGGTCATTTTTTCAATCTTGTTCTCTAATAAAGAAGCCCCAATAGGGTCTCCTAGCTGCTTCTTCGTGTCTATATTTCCTTTGACCTTCTGAGATACCAAAATGTTTGATTCTACCTCTAAGGCATCCTCCTGCATGAGTGATATGGAGGCCGACCTCCTTTCCCTGAGAAGTAGGCAGAAATTAGAGTTAAAGGAATTTGCATAAGTTATCCTAGCTGAGGTATCAGTGGGCTTGATTTCAATGGGGATCTTGCTGTACATGTTGTTGAACCTCTTGGTGAAATTTGAGACAGACTCGCCATTCTCTCTCTTCAAGTTGTTGAACTCTGTGATATAATAGAGGTGGTCTCTCCTCTCTCCCCAATGTTTTAGAAAGATGTCATCTAGGGCCTCAATGCCTGCCACTGATCCAGCAGGCAGTTCTTTAAACCATTTCCTAGCCTGACCATCTAGGATCTGCACAAAAACCCTAGTTCATACATCTTCTTGTTCTGTGTTAATGTTCTCAGCATAGCTGTAAAATGCCTCTAGATGTTCTTCAGCTGTGAAATCCCCTTCTCCTGTGAACTTAGGCATGTACTTGAGGTAATCTCCAGTGGGCATGGCCGAGAGGGGATTTGGAAAATTTAGGGGGGCATACCTAGCTACCAATATCCTTTCCATTTTGGTCAATTGAGGGGCAGCCATATTGGAAATGGGTATGGAAAGGGTTGAGGAAGGCAGCACTAATGAAGGTATGTGCTGAGAAGGTGGTGGTCTACTTATCCCAGTGGAGTCACCAGGGATCGGATCTTCACAAGTAGTAGTGCTTGAAGATCCCCAAACCCTAGAATTTTCTGATGTATTTATAAATCCTTGAGAATTGAATGTTTCAGTAGAAGAAATAATAGCAAAAATATTTCTTAAAATGCCTGGTGTAACTTCCTTCGCAGCACTGCTGGTCTGCCTTAGTGAAGCCCTAGCTCTTCTCAAAATTTCTTTTGGATCTGAAACTGGTGTTGTTAGTGGCCCCTAAGGGTTTGCTCTAGTACTTGTTCTTCTTGAAGCCACCTTATTTCAATGGAGTTTCCAGATAGATGATTACAACCAAAATAATGTCCAAGCTTTGTCTATCATCAAAGCAAGGATCTATGTCGTCTCCTAGGGAAGCTGAGCTTCAGTCTTCTGTCCCCGGCAACGACGCCAATTTGTTATCACTCCAAGAAACTTCTCTAGGTTGCAGCTCGAGGATGCCTGGTAACTTACAATGTTTTTTAGGGTTTTCTAATGTGGAACAAGTCAGGTGACTTATATGACCTTCCACTCTCAAGACATGCATGAAACTCACTCAATTACAAGGCTTTTAGTTACAACTGCTCAGAAGTTGACAATAAGGTGCAGGGATGGAGAACTCATCAAGCTAGCAGATTTACATACAAAATAGATGCATATAAATGGCTAAATCATGATAAGGATGGTACTTATAACTCAAATCAAATTAACATGCCAATAGGATGACAGCTATCAGCCATTAATAAACTTGAATTTAACGTAAATACACATTCAAGCGTAAGCATAGTAAAGATAGAAATGAAGGCTGAACAAATTATAACAAAAGAGCTTGTATTCACTCATGAGCAAAATGAGAAGTTGATAATAGTATAGGTATATAAATCCCCAAATTCGAACCTTTTTCATAAAATCAGTCTTAGGCTTTATAGCATTTACAAAATATACAAATCCTAAAAACTTGGATCTATTTTTACAAAAATAAACAAAAATAATAGTTTTTTGCAAATTAGGTTAAAAAACCGTAATTGACTACTTGTCTAGCTATTTGAAGAATCAGTTCACTAAATGAACCTTCACATAATTTGGGTAACTGCTGATAATTACTGTTGCTGGCCCTCTGCTAGTTAAACCACTGATTTCTCTTGACAACCAGGTGTTGGTGGCCTTTTGCACTGTTATGTCATAGTAGGACTGAAATAGACCTTTCCTTGATCCTTTCTTCCTCTCCCTTCATCTTCGGCCAATGCCTCTGAGCCATATATATTTGCCAAAAACCGGTCCTGTATGCCAAAATTTGATTTTAAGCCTATGTCTGCTTTCGATGGCTAAGAAGCCAGTCTATCGGAACCGTTAGTTGCCGAAAGTGGTGCTTTCAGTGGTCAATGGACTGCCCCAACGTCCATCTAAGCCACCAAAAGCCCTGTTTTGCAAAAATTATTAGGTTTTCCTCAAAAATGTCACTGTAATCCTAATTGCTCAGCTTTCTTCTTCAACAGGCTCTGTGTTAGGAGGGTTAACAGCATCCTGGATGGTCTCTATAGGCTGAAGGCTAACTACAGCCTCAGCTAGGGTTTCTAAGGTGGGGTGGCTGCTAGGGTTATCTTTAGCTTCCTTCAGTTGTAGTCTTTGGAGCCTAATCAACCTCTACAATCTAATATTTTCCTTTAGGTACCTTGTATTCAACTTCTTTAAGAAAATATATCTTTTTCTCTGCTCCAGGTAAGATTTATGTAGCAGCTTGTTTCTACTGGTCAATGCAACATTATTCTTCTTTATTTCTTTTTCCAAAACCTCCATCTCATAAATTTGCCTTATTAATTGATTGATCTTTTGAGATTTACGCTTGCTGGAGGAAGCCATCTATGTTGGTTCCTCTTGCTCCTTTGGTGTGGGGGATGGTAGTGCTTCATATACTGGTACAATTTGCAGAGCTAGGTCTGTACCTTCTTCTTGCTCTTCTTCAAAATCTGAGTAGGGTAGATTTAGGATATTTGCATTGTGTGTTTCATCCTCCTGGCCCTTCTCACTGAAATCTAAGTTCTTTTTACTTTCTTGGCCTTGGAAGAAGAGGGAGTTTGTTCTACTGCTACTGCTAGGGATATGGCCCTCCTCCTTCTTCTCCCACTCCTTGGTGTGCTAGACTTCTTGACAAGAGATTTCCCTTTCTCTTCTGGCTGAAGGCCTGTCTCAAATCCCTTCCAAAACAAAAAAATAAGGCCATTCCATATTCCTTCTTTTCAGTAACTCCTGGACCAATAGCTGGATAAGTCCATGGTTGGATAGTCTGCCAGCAATCTTGGATGGCTGGGATTTCACTTGGTGTGCCATCTTTCCTAGACTTATGTGTAAGTAAAAGAGAAAATTGAGAGGGCTTTCACCTGTGAAGTGATTCATCAACTTGAAATGGCAGATCATGGCTCTGTTATATCTTGCTTCACAGGTTAGGTAGACCATAATGCCCTTCAGTAGTTGTTTCTACTTCTCTTCCAACCATGATGATGGCACACTCTTCTTCCATACCATTCCTCTATGCTCAAGCTTTAGGTAAGACCTGGATTCTACATCTTTTGGTATGGTGGTCTTGAACCATTTTTCTCCTATGCCAGGGAGTTTTGTCACCATAGTGATTAGGGTTTTATCTATGTGAAACTCCTCTTTGCCTATGACTGCTTTTGAACGATCGAATGAGAGGGCAAATGCTTCAGCCACCTGCTGATGGGAGCCTTGTATCTTTTCACAGAATTTGTAGCAGCCAACCTCTTGGAAGAGTTTGCAGACCTCTGGATGTGCTTCCACATAATTGATATCACCTATCTCCTACATGAGAGTAGGTCCCCCCTTCTTCATCTTGATGAGTGCCTCTCATGGGTACCTACAAAACAATTCTCAGTTTTGTATACAATGTGCTAGCAGGCTTATCCTTCAGAGATAGTTTTTCTAGTGGAGAAGAATGATAAGTTCGAAGATGAAATTTGATGGGGTCTCTGGGCACTGATTATGAGGGTTTGTTCTGTCATGATGGGCACTGAGATCATAAAATGATGGCAGGAGCTGATCCTATTGATCTCTTTTCCTAAGCAATCATATCATACATCAGCCAATGTATTCGGTGGGCTCTTTGTTGTTCTTTTGGACAGGTGGAAGGAGACTGAGGGTTTCCAGTCATATCAGTCCTTTGCCAGTTTCCTAATGACCTTTTTAACTCATTTACACACGCGGTTATGCAGGCCCAAGTCTTTTCGGTGGTTTTTCACGCCCTCCACTAATTTTTCATCTCACTGACGGGGTTGGATTTGACTGTTTTCTAACCGTTTCCTCACTTTTCCTTTTTAGTGGTTAATAGCCTCCAGGAGTTTGTCAGCTAGCCACCAAAAAGATGGCTTTCGGTGGCTAATGAACTGATGTCTTTTTCGCCTAAGCCACTGTAACCTTCATCCCATCATTGCAGTGAAATCCTGCTTTCAGCAGATAATGGCCTCGCCAAAAAACTTGTTTAACTGCTGAAAGTCTGTAATTCCGGTGGCTAATGCAATGCCCGAGTTTTCGCCTAAATCGGCGAAAGCACTTTTTCCCGAGGTTTATCTTCTTGCTTTCAGTGGTTAGAATATGCGTTGAATTGTTCTCTAAGCTGTCGAAAGTATCACCTTTCAGTGGCTAATGAACTGGTATCTTTTTTGCCTAAGCCACCGAATGCATCTTCACCAATGTTGCCCGCTGCCTGCTTTCAGCGGTTAAAATCCTTCCTAGTCTTCTCTCTAAGCTGCCGAAAGCAACCCTTTTCGGTGGCTAATGGGTCTTTTGGAGTCTCTCCTAAGCCACTGAAAGTGTTATTTTAATTCTACTTTCTCGGGCCGCTTTTGGTTGTTCACTTTTATCCCTCGTTCAACCGTTTAGCTGCCGAAACATAGCTTTTCGGTGGCTAATGATCTATAAAAAGCCTCGCCTAAGCCACCGAAAGCTATAAATTTTAAAATTTTCAACCATATAGAAAACAGAGGATTTCAACTTGTCAATCATACTCAGATCTTTCATTACATGAATCCAATTCTTCATATTATCAAAATAAGATTATTTTGGGAGATAACACAATGATAAATCAAATCACATAAAAATCCGATATTTTTATATAAGGGATATGGTACATAATGGAGCTATAAAACTCCAGTATGTGAGTACCGATGTGCAAGTTGTTGATGTGCTGACCAAGCCTCTATCTCGAGTGAAGTTTGAATACTTCTGTGACAAGCTTGGTGTAATCTGTAAATACTTTCTTCGCAAGGAGGAATGATGATGATATGGACTCTCTTCAAAAAGGAGGAATAGGTCAAAGATATGGACTCTCCTCAGAAAGGAAGAACAGGTCGAAGATATGAACCCTCCTCGGACAAAGGGGGAGCATGTTGATGATATGGATCCTCCCTAGAAAGGGGGAGTGATGATGAGACTGTCATTGATGATGGGATGGTAGTGAAGCTTCATTATGAAAGAGGCCAAGTGTGCCTGAAGATGTTGAAAAGGTATGACATTCACTTGTTGATGATAGTATCCTCTCTTGAGGATGGTCTTGTGAGAAAATAACACTCTACTACTGAGAGTGGTCCTTACTAGATGAGGATGGCCCTACAGACATTACTCTCGAATGGAGAGTGTACCTACATTTATATGTGGATATTGTATTATAACACTCGCTTATGAGTGGTCCTAGATTTGAAGATAAGAATTCCCTATGATGAGTCCTTACGGACGCCAGGTACGGTTTTCACATGCATACGAGATATGCAGTAGGATATGTTACTATCGCATGGAGAGCGTACCTACATTTATATGTGGATGTCATAGTATAACCCTCCCTTATGAGTGGTCCTAACTTTGAAGATGAGGATACCCTACGATGATTCCTTACGGATTCCAGGTCCTACATTCACATGCGAACTAGATCTACAGTAGAAGACATTCCTACATTCATATGTAGATGTTGTAGTATAACACTCACTTGGGAGTGGTCCTAGATTTGAAGTTGAGGGTTCCCTACGATGAATCCTTACGGACGACAGGTCCTGCATTAACACGCGGACGAGATCTGCAGTTGCAGACGACAATCTCGCATGGAGAGTGTGCCTACATTCACTTGTAGATATTGTAGTATAACACTCCCTTGCGATTAGTCCTAGCTTTGAAGTTGAGGATTCTCTATGTTGAGTCCTTATGGACGATAAGTCATGCATTGACATGCAAATGATATCTACATTTAGTTGTAGATGATCCAGTTGTTTGATACTATGGACCCTCCTCGTTAAGAGGGAGTAGGCTGATGCGGATTGCATCATCCTTGGACCTATGATGTAAAGTGATAGAGATTGATCATCCTATAAAGAGATCATATGTACTACATGTAGTGCTGCAGAAAAGGATCAAGAAGATCAAAGTACTGCTGCAAAAGATCAAGAAGATCGAAGTGTTGCTGCAAAGGATCTAGAAGATCGAAGTGTTGCTGCAAAGGATTAAGAAGATTGAAGTGTCACTGCAAAGGATCAAGTGATCAAGTGATGCAGAAGATAAAAACTCGGTGTTGTAGAAGATGACGATCCAATACTAAAGACATTGAAGAGTAATTGTTCCAGTAACTAATTGTGAAAACTTCCTGTGATGTATAGATGTATTACCTTGATAGTGATGAAGATGCTCTATCTCATTACTCTTAGAGTTGATGATGATGTTGCCAGTATAATACCCTTCTCATTAAAGGGGGGTGTTGAAATATTGTAACCTCAAAGGATATTATAAATGTATTTTACTGATGTACCCCAAGGGAGATGTTATTATTCCTCCGTCGGGATGTTATTATTGTAATTGGTCATCATAGATTCATGAGGTAAAGCCTCCATTGTAACCTGGGTCAATAGTACCCTAATGAATATAATTATTAGACATTTTAGTGGGGCTGACTTGATTAGGTTAGAATTCAGTTGACCAAAAGAGTATAAATAGAGGAGTTGTGCTTCTCATTTGAGCACAGACTCACTCACTTATGTAGCGCATAGGAGAGAGATAGAGACATACCAGCAAGGAGGAGAATACATGTTTTGGGGTTTTATCTTATACATATATACAGAGGAATTTTTGCTGGGTTTTCTTCCCCTTGAGGGTTTCCCAAAATAAATATTGTTTCTATCTTGTGATTGTGTTTCTTTCAGTGATTATGCATATGTTGTTGTTGTGAATTTAGATTAAACACTAATGATATCTAACTAAGCATATGAAATCTTAACAATCCCAAGTAAGGATTTTGTTTTACATGGCCAACCAAGAGAATAGGATGAGCTTCAAAAGACAATGCTATTTCCAAACGCTGATATGCCACCACTTGGCGAGATTTTAATCACAGTAGGTAAAAATAGCATCATAAGCATCTTTAGCAGAAACCTCATGTTTAGAGTCGTTCCAGGGCCAAAAGAAAGATTCACTCGATTTGTTAAGAACAATACCACATCGGTACAAACCAGTGATATATTGAGTCCATTTAATGCCCAGATCGCGAAAGAATCCCAAATCATAAGCATTTAACCATCTATGGCTGACATCATCACCTCTATAAATTTGAAAGAGTAACTTGATACCAATGACCTTCAAGCAGTCCATCAAGGGAGGAGAAAGCTTATAGAAGCTATCCCCACCAACAAAAGGGTCGAGATAATAAATGATCCTTTTATCATCGCCTATGCGCTAGACAATCCAAGACCCGATGACCAAAAAATCCTTGGAGATATTCCTCCAAATGTTGGACACATTCTTCTCGAATGGCCATTCGACTCTACACCAATCGACAACGAAAAGTGATTTTAGATACTTGCTCTTCATCACATCACTCCACAGGAAGCCATGAGACAAAGATATCCAAAGACTTGTAGAATCCAAGGCCTTCCCAAAACAAAAGATATTTTTCAGACCCCATCCCCCCAAATGTTTTCTGGAGGCAAGAATCTTCCAATCAACTAAGTGGAAATATTTATTCTTATGATTTTCTGACCACGGGAAGGGAAAACTTTTTTGTCAAATCTTGTAGAGGATAGAGTTCAGAATACTATCGAGGGACAACCAATACACATGAATGTTCTATAGTACAACTTTAACTAGAATCAATCGACCCCTAAGAGACAACCACTGGTAGGACCAAATATCCAACTTCTTGTCAATATTCTTAAGTAACCAGAGCCAATCTACCTTGCAATAATGGTTGGGCTTAATGAAATAGACTAGGTATTTGCAACCTTCATTTAAAGACAACATTTGAAAATGTAGGATATTTTGAATTTGATCCATAGAAACATCATTCAAACCATTCATTAAAAAGAGGATTTGGGGAAATTGATAACCATTCCTAAGGCTTCGCAAAAAGGATCCAATATATCTTTGAAATTTGTCCATTCTTGTACCAAGCCTTTACCAAAGAGAAGAACATCGTCTACAAACAATAAAGGAGGTTTACCGATGCTATTAAAGACTTTAATCCCACAAATTCTTCCATCCACTCGAGCTTGTTTAATGATCATACTAAAACCTTTCATAATTAGTAATAAAAGAAGTGAAAATAATGAGCATCCTTGACAACAACCCTAAAAGCAATTGAAAAAATATATAAAAACATCATTTAATAATACAACGAAATTTATAGAAAATACACTAGCCATAATTCAATTAGTAACCTTCACATTAAAAAAAACCAATTCGAAGAAAAACTAAATACATATTATTAATACTCTTCTATAAAATCAACTAAATAAAAGTATTTCATACATCATATATTTAAATACATTTAATCCAACTTTAATATAAAATATTACAAACTTAAATTTAATAATCACATAATCGTATATCCAAATATATTTATCATAACTTTTATGTAAAAAATTACAAACTCAAACCTTGCAATCACATAACCATACATTCAAATGTATTTGATCAAACTTTTATGTAAAATATTAAAAAATCAAACTTACAATCATATAACCATAACCATACATTCAAAATTTGAACTAACTTTTATGACTTCCAATCACATAACCATACATTCAAATGCATTTGATTCCAATTTTATCTAAAATATTAAAAGCGCAAACTTGACGATCACATAACCAAGACACAAATTTCCTTTAACCTTAATATTATAATTTATGTTATTATTATTATTTTTAATATTAAATAAATTTTTAAAATACTATATTTATTACAATTAATTAAAAACATATATATATATTAAAGGAACAACTAATTAAAAAACATTTATATTAAATTAATCTACTTTATGGATAAAAAAATATATAATAATGATGATGGTTAACGTTCACTGAGACCAAACCTTGGTTTATCGAACCTAAGGAAACAAATTAATTAGTTTGTTTTAAAATTGTATTCTTGTGCTCAAAGAGTTTGGAGAGAAGCGTCCCGAGCTCACTATAATTTTGACATGTTAAAAGGCAAGGAAGATCATTATTGTAACAAAGATTATGAAACTAAGATCTAATGTAGGTGTATGCAGGGCACTCTAAGAGGAAGTGTTTTTCATCTTCAATGTTCCTATTCTCACAGAGATGGCAGATCCTTTCCACTCATGGTGTTTTAGGAACTGTCCAATGACCTGTTTCCCTATGGAGCTCATGAGAGTTCATTCTTATCTTGGCTATATTAATTGTTTTCTTTGGACAGGTTAAAACAAAGAGATACTTTTGATATTGTAGAGTAGGGTTGATGACCTCCTTATAATATCTTAATTTTCTTTTAGCCGCTAAATCTTTCTCACACCACAATTTCTATTTAAACTTAGAAGTAACAATATTTTTAATGTTATTAATATTTTGCAATGCAACATTTTCGTCGATCTCCCAGTGGTTTAACCATGCCTTGGTATCTTTATACCAACTTCGCTTGAGCCTTAGGTGGTTTTGGCTGGAATTAAAAGCTAGCTTAGGAAGTCTATAGTCTCCCACGTTATTGATTTTGTAATTGTACAATAGGAGCCTAGTCATAGATAGACTCTCGATAGGGGAAAGACCCACTTCTATATGGAGAATAGGATACGGTGTATTACATTTAATTTTGAGGTTATACGTTTTAAAACGCTTCTGGATTTGCTCAATCTTTCTCCAGGATTCTCTAGAGATGTTGCAACCCCAAACCTCTTGCACCCATACAAGATAACTGGAATGACTAAAGTTTCAAAGAGGAGCTTCTTTTTATCCCACGTCACAAGGTTTCCTGCTTTACAATTATTTTCAAGACCAAAATAAGATTTCCACCCTCCATTAATCCTTTTCTCAATGTTATAGTTCCAGTTGAGCTTGTGATGAATATCGATTCCTAGGTATTTGTAAGAAGACACTTCCTTCGAGTTGTTATTGTCATACACAAAATTAGTGTAAGTGTCCTTCTTGGATTTGATAACCATAACATTTGTTTTGTCAATGTTGACAGTCATACCCATGGTAGAGCATAAATCCTTAAGAAGTCGTAGTTGCTTATAAAGATCAAATGGACACCTTGCCAAAAGAACAATATCGTCAACATAAAGAAGAAGGATGATGACTATTCCAGCTAAGAACGTGCCAGCACAACCTGCTTCTTCTAAACAACCTTCTAGCTTATCGATGTAAATGCCAAATAGGGTAGGGGAGACAGGGAAACCTTGTTTAACTCCGATATTACACTTAATATCTTTCGACCACCCCTCGTTGCTCTTGAACTTGGTGATTACATTCCCATATAATATTATTGCAGTAGCTCTCAACTCGAAAAGAACCTTTAGCTCTTCTAATCTATTCCATAGGTTATTTCTAGGTACCGTATCAAAATCTTTTCTAAAGTCCACAAAGCAACAAAAGAGATTAAATTTATCATTACGACACTCCTCCACAATGATCATAAGCGTAACGAGGTGATGCGTTGTTGAGTGTTGCCTTCTAAAACCTGCTTGGCGTTTATCTCGCTTACCTTCACTTTCTAGCCATATGTTGATCTTCTTTTCCAAAATAATACCATATAACTTGGCTAAGAGGGGGCTAATCATAATTATCTGATAATTAGAGGGGTTATTTGTATCCCCACTCTTAAAAATAGGGATAATGAGGCTCTAAGTCCAAGGTTTAGGGAACCCTTGCTTGACTATTTGATTGAAAATCTTGTGGATTCGAGAGATGACATTCTTGTAGCGCAAAGGCAGAAAAAATGAACTAGAGCACTACAAGAAAGTTGTGGCCTTCAAAAAATCGTAAGTTTGCTCGTGAGTTTTGAAATTTGCAAATGAGGGGAGTTTTTCCACATCTGTAAAGGAAAATGAAATGTGTTTAAACCTTACTAATAATTTTGACAAGTGTTTGAGTTAAGGCAAGAATGATTCAGATGAGTTGCAGCTGTCTGGTATGTGGAAAATTGAGATCCATTAAAACAGTAATGATGGTGCACGATGGGAGTAATTCATTGTGAGTTACGAATTTCTTGAATGTATGAAAGCTTACTGAGACCATGCTGATATTTGGCAGTCCGTGATTGAAAAAGATTATGATGAAGACGGTTAGAGGTTTAGGGTTTGCAGAGTAATTGACTGGCGCAATTGTCGCAATCGTGGCAATTGAAGACAGAATTATGAAAGTTATTATACACCTGGGAAGACAAGAGAATAGATTTTTAGAAACTGAATCCATTATTACGAAATGTATGAAACAGATTGTTGACATCATCCATGAATTCGGGCTTGCTTTGACAGAGGATTAGTTATTGGTGTTGATTAAGAAGTGCAAGTTTATGAACCCTATTTTTGCTCAATTGTTAGTCTATTCTGTTAGTGGAATTGTTCCGAAATACTTATAAGTTTTTGAAGGAAAATTCATATCAAGTGTTCTAATTTTCTCAGCTTCTGGTTGACTGTTAAAATAACATACTTTCAAATAGTTTTAACTCTTTACTAAAGAAGAAATTCAAATATTTGATACAAAGCAGGAAGGGGGTAAAACTCCTTTAGAACAAAATCAAAATATCACGGGTATACAAGAAAGTATACTGGAATTTCCTGTCATAGATAATTTGAAAGCTGATAACACATAGAGTTCAGGTGAAAAATCTAAAGAAGAGTTATTTGCAGCGGGATTAAAATGGAAATGGTACAACTTTCAGCTGTTAGGTATCAAGGAAAATCATTAGTAATGTTATGAGGAGCGGAAACAAGATGGATACCAGAAGCCAGTAGCAAAAGAAGCCCTTGGAATAAAAAATAAAATGCATAGTTATGCTCTGTTTTTTCCTGTTTTGGTCATTGCAATTGAGAACAGATTACGAGCTGATGGAGGTGAATTTTAGAAAACAAAAAGAGGTTTTTGTTCACAATAGAACTATTCACAAAAGCTTCTCTCATTTTTGCAACAACTATGAAGGTTTGAAAGATTCAATTTAATCTTTACAGCCTATTTTTCAGGGTTTAAAAATCTTTAATATTTTCTTGTTGTAGTCTTCATCTTGCGGGGAATATTCTGATTGATTGGAGACGAATTTTAAAAAACCAAGAGAGGTTTTTGTCCATCCTGGACCTATTTAGAAAAACCTCTCCCAGTGTTTGTACAGGTGTCATGGATCGAGATATATGGAAGCTTATTTGAGACCTAGTTTTCAGAAATTTGCCAAATTTACCAAGAATCCGATTTTGCTATTTTTAATCAATTAGTTGAAAGTTGGTTAATGTAACTGCTAAGTAGTTTCAAATTCGACCTAATGAAGGGAAGATAGAACTAATTCTTTGTAATTATATAAATGGGTGGGGGAAACAAAGAAGGGGTTGGAATTTTTGTACAAGGGGAGGCTTTCAAGCTATTGTTTACAGAGCTAAGTTCAAAAACTCTTATGTATTTCTTATCACTGATTATGATATATATGCAAACTATAAGCCCTTTTTACTTTACTTGATGGCTTTATTTCTGATTTGTGTAATCACTCAGTTGACATATTCATTTCTTGTTTGAGTTATTATTCTTGAAATGCTTGCTAACTGTGGATGAAATTCGTTATTATGCTTATTGTTTCTGGTTTATGTTTCATATATTATGCATCTTAGTTCTTCATTGTTACATGATTTAGTGTTTGTCTTAGCATGAAGAGATTTTACCCTCTTGTTATCAAACTGTAAAACAAAAACCCTAAAAACCTGTTTTATTTAGTTTTATTTTGTGAGATTGTGTTGGCTTGTTCTTTAGTAGTCTGAAAACAATTTCTAGCACTAACATCTTCTATTAGAGATGATGTGGTGAGGGTCGTAGTTAATTGTGGCCTCCATCACAAAACCTTTCTCTTTGAGAAAACTTTCGACCATTGGCAAGGATAATTTTATTTTAACAGTGAAAGAACCAACTGCCCACGAAAACTTAATATCTACAAGCTTCCTGAAGCTTAGAAAGTGTTCATCTTTGGTTGTCATCCTTTGCCTGATTAGCTCTAGTGCAAACATCCTTGATGTCAGGAATACCGACAGGATGTATTCCTAACAATTAAAACCATAGCCCCTGATCACCGTATTTTCTTCTGAGAGAAACCAATCCCCCACTCTTCTTTCAGGGGATAACTGCAGCAGGCTTTTCATCTCTGGAAGGACCCTTGGCAGCCTCTTTTGGAAGAGGACTTCATATACCGGTGCCATGAGGACATTCATGAACCTACAGTAATCCGTGTGCATGTCTTCTGTCATAACCATTTCTGGGAGCTGCATGTCATCATCATTGAAGCTCAAAAACATCTTCATAAGGAGGGATTGGAACCTGAAGTTTCTTGGTTGACGAAAATTACTTAACTGTGAATTTATACTTCTAGTTAAGAATTCATCAAATTGCAGACATGAGGGTGGTGAAGGCTGAATCGATGCTCCTGATGCTGCTCGACTTAAACTGAGGGGAAATATCAGACTCAATAAAGGTTCAGTGACAAATTGGTTCGAGTCCATACCTAAGAACTGGCTTAATAGGGTTATCACAGGCTACGTCTCTTCGTTAAACAGTCAAAATCAATGGGGAATTTAGGGTTTGACAAATGTCTTTCCGGCTTCAAACAGGTTCCAAGAAAAGCCTCTTTTTGTTCAGCCAAAGACCTCTAAAAAACCGGAGTATATCTTCTTCATTGTACTCACTGAACATCTGGGTAAACTCAAAAGGGATTAGCAGAGTGTTTTAGATGTTAATGGAATTTATAGGACACAACATCCTAGACCTAGACACGTCCATTATCACACCCTCATATGGAGAATAGTTGCTTATGCACCAGTCTATGAATTCCAAGCAACTAGGGGTTTGCTTAATAGAGAAATACAAGAAAAAGGAGTTGAACACCCCATGGGTGTCGATTCGCTGTAACTGAAGTGTTTTTAGCTTACTCTGAGCAACTTCTATACTATTATTTAGTATGATAGTATCAAAGACCTCATCGCCTTTATCTAGTAGGGCTTCTCTAGCTTCCTAAAATTCGAGGTCTCAAGCCTCTGACTCTTCTGTTTAGACCATGAGATAACAATTTAATATAGAAAAAACTTACCAGGTTGGTTGACAGTTTTGTTCGGAAGTTTGTCCAAGGTAGTGCGGTCTGCACAGTCTGAACCCTCGATTCCCATTGCTGCAAAAGAATAATTGATCTAGATCCATGTGCTGGCTCTTATACTATTTTATTCTCTTATCTAATCATGCATCTTTCCAGCCATATGAAATACTAGTCTTAGATCCAGGACCTAAAAGTATTGAGCCGTGTGATCTCTGTCGTTGGCTTTTTGTACTATCACGCTTTCTCTTCACAGTCTCTTGCGCACCTTTGACCCACGGGATTAACCGCCACCATTGATCTTAGACTCTCCTACCATCCCACCATCTAGAGCGGAGAGCTTTATTGGATTCCACACTTTTCAACCAAGATTTCTTCCGCGAACTTACGACTGGCGGAAAATCTGTTCGTCGTAATATACCTCTACGCTAATCTCTACCATCAAACATGTCTCCTCTTTATCACGTTTCATGAAATTTGAAACATTATTTCCCAAGGGCATCTTAGATCAGCAGAATCTATCTCCGCCGCTGATCTAAGATCTTCGCGATCTCAACCGTTGAAAATCGTCGTTGTTTAATGCATTTCGTGAATTTGGGATGCAATCCTTTGTGGTGCGTTTGAAACTCATGAAATGGATCTCTGCTGTTGATATGATTCATTTCCTCATCACGATCGTTGGAAAGCGTCTCATCCTTTGTCATCCTTCTGACGGGGGCCTTCTCTTTCCTCTTGCAAGATCAACACGAGGGCTTGTCTATGACTTTGGACCTTGGGTTCTTCTTCACTCGACAGACTGTGGCCAATGTAGGTCTCTCTATTCTTATCAACCTTCATGCTCCCTCCTCTTACAAAAACCCGTGACAGGCCCCCCAAGGTTTCTTGTCGTGAAAATTTTGCAGGCCTTGTTTCTTCCCTTACGGGTCTGAAACACTTTCCTCTATTTAGCAAAAATCACGTGCTAACAAGTGGCTCCATCTAGGGATGATATCCTCCCCGTGAGGTTTGAAAAGAACCCATAGACCAGGTGCCAAATCCATTGGGCGGATATATTTACTCCAAACTTTGAAACATCTGTCAGTGTTGTTGTGCATGTAAACAAAAACAAAGAAATAGAAACATGGTTGTCCTCCTGGATCTTATGGCCTTCTCCTCGGGCTTCAAATCCTTTCTGGGACTACCTTCTTATTTACTGAAAATTGGGAAATATATACAGCTATAGCACATGTGTTTACTTCTTCTTCTCATGTCAAGTAGTGTTTGAGAAACCTCCCATTAACCAAATGCCCTTCCAGCAAGGGCCCATCTTGGTGTTGTAAAATGAAATCATTTTCTCCTCTATGTGCCATGATAATGTAGGGACCTACCCACATGTGGTCAAATTTCCCATGTTTTCCTTTATCTTCGTGGGGAGCATCCCACTTCAGGACCAGGTCATCAATTGAGAATTTTTCCTATTTAACCTTCTTGTCAAAGGTATTCTTCATTTTCTCTTGATGTATCTGCATGGTACTGTAGGATTTGTCTCTCAACTCGTTCAAATCAATGATCTAGTTTATCCTTCTCTGCATATGATTTGGTTCACTTTGTTTTTCCTGCAGCAACCTCATATCTAGCACTCCTAAAGATGTCGGGAAGACTATTTCAGATCTGTATACTAGCTGGAAAGGGAACATCCCAATCTCTCTTTTGGTGCTGATCCTGTTAGCCCATAAGGCATATTTCAACTTCATGTGCCAAGCCCTCTTGTTGTCTTCCAATAAATTCTTTATAATCCTTACCAAGACTTTGTTTGAAGACTCTACCAACTCGTTACCCTGGGGGTAATAGGAGGTAGAATGGTTGAAGCTGATGTGGTATTTATGGTAGAAGTTGATCATCTTCTTTGACTTAAAGGCCGCTGCATTATCTGTTACTATTTTCCTGGGGCACCCAAACTGAGCTAAAACATTTTCTTCTAAAAAAATCATAATTACCTCATCGGTATCCCTCCTTGTGGGTATTGCCTCGATCCATTTGGTAAAGTAATATGTAGTCGTCATAATCCATATGTGTTGTCTAGAGGAGTTTGTATTTATTTCCCCAATGAAGTCTAACCCCCACTGTTGAAATGGTGCTTCCACATATATGGGGTTAAGAGGAAGTGGGATAAGTTTCCTCTTTCCTTCAAAAACCTAGAAATGGTGGTACTTAGTGATCTCTTTGTACACATCAAAAAACAACGAGGGCCAATAGAAACCAGCCCTTAAGATCTTGTTTGCTGTAATTTTCCAAGAGTGGTGTCCCCCACAATCTCCTTTGTGGAATTCTTCTATGGTTTGTCGGGCTTCGTCCTCCAGCAGGCAGTTCAAAAGGATACCTCATGGGTCCTTCTAGTATAGGTACTCATTTAGAATATAGAATTTCATAGATTTCAAATTTATTGTTCTTTCCCTCATTTTACTCAACCCTGCCGGTGCTTGTACATTCCACAACACATATACAATGTCAAAATACCAAGGGGACGTGGAGAAGCTAGGCATTACCTGTATCTCGACATCCATTTGGAGCGAGTCACTGGTTAAGAATTTCATCTGCAAGTAATAATAATTGAAGTTCGTCATCATTTTTTCAAACCCCTAACCTTTAACCAATTTGGTGGGCTTGATTTCAATATCATATTCTAATAGCACTGCAATCCATTTCGCTCTCCTTCCTTCTAGATTTGGTTGAGTGAGGATGCCTTTCACAATACTGCTAGGTACATAAGCGATGATGTGAGAATGGAGTATGTAGACTCTGAAATCCTTTAGTGATTTTATCAAGGCATATGTCGTTTTCTCCATTATTCCATACTTCAATTCCCTATCTCTCAGCACCTTGCTAAAAAATGCTATAGGTTGTTCGGCATTTTTGTCATTCTTTTGTAACAGCACTCCAGCAACCGTGTGCTTCGATGCATAAGAGAAAATTAAGAAGTCTTTACTGAATTCTGGAGTTACCAGGACAAGGGGCCTCCGTGAGGGCCCTTTTATATCCCCAAAGGTCGTCTTTTTTTTTTCTTGGCCCCGAAGGTCATCCTTGCATCTGGCGTCCATTTAATTTCATGGTCTTTATTCAACATGTTATTAATATTCATTAGTATTTCGGCAAAGCTAGGGATGAATCTTCTTAAGAAATTCACCTATCCGATGAAAGCCTATACTTCCTTTTTGCTTCTTGGCTCTTTAACTTTCTGGATGGCTTTGATTCTTTCCGTGTCTATATTTATACTGTCCTTCGAAATGATATGTCCCAACAATTTTCCTTCTTCTAACCCGAAATTGGATTTGTGGGGGTTCAATGATATTCCATATCTTCTACATTTCAGGAAAACTTTCTCCAAATGTTCGATTTGTTCTTTATCAGACCTAGAGTATACCGTAATATCATCCATATACACCACTACAAATTTGTCCTTTTCTTCAATGAAGGCTATGTCCATGGCACGTTGAAACGTGGTTCCTATGTTCATGAGACCAAAAGGCATCTTGGCGTATATAAAAGTTCCCCACAGCGTGGTGAAAGCAGTTTTCTCTTGATTTTCAGGAAATACCTTCACTTGGTTGTAACCTGAGAAACCATCCATGGTGGAAATCCTCTCAGACCCTACAACTGTCTGCAAAATGTGTCCCATCTTGGGAAAAGAATAATTGTCCTTCAGGGAAACCTTGTTGAGATTTCTGAAGTCTATGCATATCTGAACCTCACCGTTCCTTTTTCTAACCGACACCACATTTGCGACCCACTTAGAAAATATTAGTGTCACAATGATTTTGGTGTCAAACAGCTTCTTGATTTCTTTCTCGATGATAAGCAACAACTTTGGGTTGGCCCTCCTCAATTTCTATTTAAAAGGTTTTTCGCCTGGATTTATGGGAATGGTATGTTGTATGATGGAAGTGTCATACTCTTTAATATCTTCATAGCTCCATGAAAATACATCAGTATATTTCTTCATCATATTAACATAATCCTCCTTCACCTTGGCAGGTAGCTTCTTTGACAATTTTATGATCTTCGGATGATTCTTAGTCCCTGTGTTCTTATCTTCGACAACGTCCTCCATGGGCTTCATCTTTGGATCTTTAGCCATGTCATTTTGGTCAAACAACTTCTCCGGGGGGATCAGACCTATAGGAATATGATTACCCTTCAATTGCACTATGTCCTCCCCCCCATGGAATCCTTGTATCGTCCACTTTCATCAATCCCTTCTTATCCACCTTCGGTATCCTGAAGATTCTCAAGGAGGTAGTTCTCGTTATCTATCTGGGTGTTTGCAAACTTGTTTGATAACTCCAAAAATCTCTTGATTTTATCAGCATCCTTGAAAACTTGCCAGTGTTTGGAGTTGGGAGGTATAGAGGGCCTATTTCTGACGTGTACCTTATGCTCTTTTTTCCTAGCCATATGGGATCTGAATCTGCCTGCAACAACATCCAGGGAATTGACGATCATGTTTTCACTTCTAGGGAATACCCTGATTGCATGCTCGGTGAAATAATTATTGAACATGTCCCATACTTCGTTTCTATAAACTCTCATTCTGGGAAGCCTGGTTCTAATATATATCATTTATTTGATTTATGACCAATTTTGAATCCTCGATGACCTGTATCCTTTTGGCCCTCTTGTCTTTCAAACCATGTAACCCCAACAAAAAAGCTTCATACTCTGCTACATTGTTAGTACATTCAAAATTCAACTGGTAAGACATGCTTTGAAATTTCTTGATGGGAAAAATGATATACACACCTGCGCAAACTCCAACTTTAGCGACCGAACCATCAAAGTACAAGGTCCAAAGACCTTCCTCATTTTCCTTCACTTTTAGAGCATTTTTCCTGTTAGCGGGTTTTCCTTCCTCCTCTTTGACGAACGTCGAGATTTCGAGGTCGCAGGGAGAGACTTAATTGAAGAAAATGGACAACCCGAGGTCGATGTCAACAATGTATATAGCGTGATCATCTGGTTTGTCTTGGCTACATACCACGTATGGAGATATTTTCTTGTTGTACAGTCTTTTACTCCCTATTATCATAGGAATGGTGGCATAAGACATGTCCATTTGTAGGCTCCCCTTTAACTTGGAATTCCAAGATCTAGACAAAAATACGCCAAAATTGGGGGGAATGTCTGCCATGACCACATCCATTACTACAGTTTTGGAAGGCAATTCTGTCAGAGTCACTACCATATCTTTGATCAACCCGAGACATTTCAACTTCTGGAATCAAAAGAGTACAAATCTTTGTAAGGTCTAGTAACTTCTAACCCCAGACTCTCTACCACCCCTTTTGGCATCAGATTATGTGATGCTCCTAAATCTAACATAGCATTATGCATGGCCATATCATGTATATTTAGGCTTAGTTTAAAAGGAGGAACCTCCTCCTCATCTCCATTTTTGAGTTTGGACCCAAAACTGATAGTGGGAGCATCATCATTCACCTCCAAGATGTCGAGTCGAAAATCTCCTTGACTTTTAACCATCCCGATTATCTTATCCCTGTATTCTTTATTCCTTAGCAATTAATTGAAAGGAATAGAGATTTTTACCTTGGAAAGTTCGGTCTACAAGTTGAAAGTAGGTGTGATATTCTCTACCTCAGTAGGTGTTGGTGTCCTGACTTTCTTCATCTTTTAACCCTTATTCGCAGGTTCCTTGCACAGAACTTGCTCCCTTTGTTTCTCTTTACTTCTATCATCATTTTGCAGACTATTGGAGGGTTGATTCGGATTCAGCTTACCTTTATTGAAAGCAACATCTCTACTCCTCAGTTGAATCTTCCTCTTGACCTCATATATAGCATGCAAATACCCCCGTTGGTACTGTTCTAGTTTCTCTTCAAGATCCTTCGGATCCTCTTCTTGGGCATACGAATTATGCTCCACTCCGTGAGGTATATATTAGATTCTAGATCTCTGAAATGATGGATCTGATCTTCAGTGGGTTCCTCTTCCCCCTCGCCATCAACATAATTCTTCAGGAAATGTGGTTGTATTTGTTGATCATTCGGGTTTCAGGGGTTTCTGGCCTCCCTTTGTCCAATCTGTGGAGGTTGAGGAGGGTTGGGCCTAATAAAATTCAGGTTCCTAACTAGGGGCTCATTTTTTTCCCTGTTTAGCGATCAATTATCCAAGATAGTTTATCCATAAACTTCTCTATTGTCTTCAACATCATTTCAAACTTTACATTGTTAGCGGAAGTAACAGAGGTAGAGGGCACATCTTCTCTGACTTTCCTTATTTCCATCTTCTGCTTGATCTTGACGCTCGCCATCATGTTAGCTTCCACCTCTAAATCATCTTCAAACATTACAAGAATATTGGTTGACTTCATTTCCCTTAACAACAGAGAAAAATCATTGTCAAAGGCGTTAGCATAATGTAGCTTTGTAGCACCCACTAGTGGTTTGATGTCGGTAGGAATAGAATTATACATCCTCATAAACCTACCAAAAAATTCATGTATGAACTCGAAACCACCTTTCTTCAGGTTATTATACTGGGACATGACTTATAGGGGGATTCTTTTATTGTCCCACCTTTCCAAGAACGCAGTTTGGAAAGCTATGAACATGCGAAAAGACCTAGCAAGAAAATATTTGGACCACTTCTTCACCTTCCTTGAGAGGCTCAACACAAATAACCTCATCTTCACATCATCGTCATCTACTAGGTCTAGGTCCAAAAATTCTTCGAACCTATCGACGTGCTGTCGGGCTGTGAAATTTCCCTCCTCGTCATAGAAGGGGACTCTCTGGGCATAACCTTGAGGGAGGTCATGGAACATGATAGGTAGCTCTAGTGGGGTGAATTTACCAACCATTGGTCTAAGTGGATTCGGGACTATAGGAGGGATTTGGAAGATAGGGCGGTTTTGCAGCACCGAAGGAGTACAGGGTTGAAAGTTTCAGAAAGCAGGGTTCTTAGGCCTCTGAAGGTTCTACCGGAGAGTGTCTAGTAGGTATGCTTCTAACCTATCAAGTTTCACTTTGGCACCCATTAGATCTAACTCTGATTTGGATTTTGGTAGGGATCTTTCAAAGTAAGCTTCCTCTATGGAATCTTGGACGCTACGAAATTCTTGGGTAGAGGAATTTTCAAAATGAGGAATAACTAATTGGTTCTTTCCCTTATTCCTAAATGGTTTATTGGGGTTATCCAAACTTGGAAATATTTCAATGTCAGGATTACCTCTTCTATGAGGCTGTCAGGAAGCTAGGATTCCTTTCATATGCAGCTCAGTCACGATGTGGAGTCGCAAGGACAAATACACAACCTTATTTACTTGTAAGGGTCTCTGTTTTCCAGCGAAAATATGTTATCCTTTGAATCTTTGTCGTTCTTCCCAGGGATGATCTTCAATTTTGTCCCCTGACAACAATGCCAGTGTATTAGCTCTCAGAATCGCACCCAAGGTTGTGGGAAGGCGAACCCCGAGGTAGCAACAGAACCACTTTAGGAAAGGGAGTTGGATTCTCCGATTCCAGAGAGGGATATCTCACAAATACATAACATGGCCATATTATATTCTCGCAGATGGAATATCAATTATTGGTGGTTGAAAATAGTATCAAGACGTATCGGGATATGGAGTCACAAATACCAAGAAAACATAGCAATTTTCATAGAAAATTCTTGCAAGAGCAAGGTAGTACTTTGATCACGGTTGATATGTTTGGGTATGGTGGGAAATGCAGAATGATGACAGTCCACTTATGTAGAGCACCACAAGGATGAATTCTACACCAATTTTGGAGGAAACGTTTGGTGGATATCATAGACAATGTCTGGAGCATATGAGTATGAATTCCAAACCATTATACACTAAGTCTATGACATGAAGAAAACATAATTTAAAGGGATAACAGGAATCACATGCACAGAAGGAAAAGAAAATCATAGACTGTAGTTGAGAAATACACAGGAATTCTCACATTCAAATAACCAACATTCGGCTCTGTAACTTGTATTAAAAAAGATCAAAATATCACAAACACAATATTCCAATAGGTTCCAACCAACCATTTCACCTTCTCTGAGGAGCATATTTATAGTGTTTGGACCCCCGAGGCCAACCTCGAAATGGGTCTAAAATTAGTTACAAAATTGGCAACAAATTCTTAACAAACTATATCGTGGCATCTTCCCACAGGCGGCATAAAATAGAAAGTGATGAGGGTAACATCTCTGTTGGACCTCAAGAGATGCTACATCTTCAAAATCCCAGCTCGCCTGATTACTTCACACCTGTATCTCTAGTTCTGATCGCAGCCTAAGCATATCATCCTTGGTATAGCCTATGCTTGGCCTTGCTGTAGTTTTCAATCACTTTCCATTGGTTAACCATCGGCATCTATAACTTTACCATTTATTCCGCCAATACTCCAAGCTCTAGGTTCTCCAAATAGAAAGGTGTTGGTAACCTTATGCACAAAACCTTGAAATCAAAAAATAATTCAAATTCACCAGACAATTTTTCGACCACGGCTATTCCTGAAAACAACTGTCGGGCCATGTCTTCGAATTCCCTATGTTCTTGTTTGCACTCGATCAATCTGTCATGTTACTCTTTCTAGGACAACATTGGTCCTTTTTCTTCCCAGATTAAAGGGATCCCCCTTTGGACCAAAGGTTTAAACAATGCAGCAAAGTCGTCAGCCTATTTGGGCATGAAATTCCATTTTGCCTTGACCATCTTTAAGTGGTGGTGTTTGTGAACCACTCTTTTGGCCCATGTGATGACTAGAATACTATCCTGGATGTTTCCTTGTCTGATATCTTCATCAGTCAAACTATTCAAAAAACCGATTGCACCTTCAGTTGTGTCCAAGGGCCTTTTGTTCAGGTCCAGCTTTGCTGTCTGGATGTGTTTTTTGGTCGCCTGTACGACAGTTTCCTTATCTTGGATAAAATCCAAGTGTGTTCATACTTTGGTTGCTTCTACTATTATAATGTCCCAAATGAGGTGTTTTGCCCCTATAAGAGCTTCCTGGCCTCAATCATGTTTAGTTAATTTTTCATTCTTATCCTCCAATTCTTTGCAACGATCTTCCAACTTCTTTCTCAATCCTTCTTTGACATTAGCCATGTCCATCAGGTCTTGATTCTATTTTCTTAGTCCAATGATTTCTAGAGATTTGATACTTACCTAGGACATGGCTTAGGAGAGGAAGTCGGCACCAGATATCTCAGACGATTGAGCCACATACTCTAGTTGTTCCTGAGCCTTTTCCTTTAATTCTTTTAACTCTCTTTCTAATCCAGCATGCCTTGCTTCGAAGGCTTGTTTGTCTCTGACCCAGAGCTCTACATATTTCTTCCATTGTTTCTCCCTTTCTTCCTACTTGAGTAATCTAGCCTTACAATTGGTTAACTTGGTTCTTAATGCCTCCTTCTCTTTTTCAAATTCAGTCAATTCAGCATTTTGTATAAGTAGAGTAGTGGGGATGTCTAGCTTTTTCTTCAGTGGTTGGATTGTGTCATCCTTGTCCTTTAGTAGCCTTTGTGTAGTGGTACCTTTATCTCCTGGGATATCTACCACCGATATATCTACCTAGAGATTCCTAATCTGGGGTCGGTAAGCCTTGTTCTCCACCTTCTCCTTTCATATCATCTCTTCAACTCTTTTCTTACCAGCTGTTAGTTTGGATATTTGAAAGGAAGCTTGGAGCAAATCAATGTAGAGGAAGTCACTTATCCCTTGGTGTAAGTGAATCATGTTATTTTTGGGGACCCTTTTTGGATCTACCTTTAGCTCAAATACTTTGTCTCTTGTGATCACGGCCAAATTCAACGTGCCCCTGGTCAGGTCTCTAACAGTTCCCAAGGAGGTACTCTGGCCCGACAATTTTTCCACTTCGTTGCATAACTTCAATCTTTCTTCAAAGGCTTTTTCATTAGCTTCTCTTTATTTTCTAGCACCTCAGCTTTAGACTTGTACTTACTTACCGCCTCTTTACGAAAACTGTTGAATGCATACTCCTGAATTTCAAAAGTTGAACCTTTAGCTTTCATAGTTTTCTTTCTCCCCTTAGCCTTGGAACTATGCACGAGTTTATCAAGTTCTTCAGTTTTCTACTTCTTGGATGTTCTAGCCGTATCCCCTTCATCTACATCCATGGCCTCTAGGTACTCTCTTTAATTCCCTTTCTCAGACAGGCTGGCCAAAGGGGTGATCTGTGTGGCTGTGGCCGCAATGCTGGAGAGGTTTTGCTGGGGGGAACCCCCTGCCGATGAAGAGGAGGTTGAATTTTCTAGCATATCTTCATCGGAGTTAGTCTCTCCAGGGAATTTCATCCAATTTTCCTTCTCCACCAACCCCGCCACTTCAAGGTGCTCGAATAGCTTGTTCTTATTCGCTTGCCTTCTATTAGAGATGATGTGGTGAGGGCGTAGTTAATTGCGGCCTCCATCGTAGACCTTTTCTCTCTAAGAAAACTTTCGACCATTGGCAAGGCTAATTTGCTTTTAACAGTAAAAGGACCAACTACCCACAAAAACTTAATATCTGCAAGCTTCCTGAAGCTTAGAAAGTGTTCATCTTCGGCTGTCATCCTTTACCTAATTAGCTCTAGTGCAAACATCCTCAATGTCATGAACGCTGGTAGGACGTATGGCTGACGAGTAAACCCATAGACCCTGATCATCATATTTCTTCTGAGAGAAACCAATCCCCCACTCTTCTTTCAGGGGATAACTGTAGCAGGCTTTTCATCTCTGGCAGGACCCTTGGAAGCCTCTTTTGGAAGAGGACTTCATATATTGGTGCCATGAGGACATTCATTAACCTGCAATAATCCTTGTGCATGTCTTCTGTCATATCCATTTTTGGGAGTTGCAGGTCATCATCATTGAAGCTCAAAAACATCTTCATAAGGAGGGATTGGAACCTAAAGGTTCCTGACTGATGAAAATTACTCAACTAGGAATTTATACTTCTAGCTAAGAATTCATCAAATTGCAAACATGTGGGTGGTGAAGGCTCACTCGATGCTCCTGATGCTGCTCTACTTGAACTAAGGGTGAATATCAGATTCAATAAAGGTTCGGTGACAAATTGGTTCGATTCCATACCTAAGAACTAGCTCGCTAGGGTTACCACAGACTGCGTCTCTTCATTAAACAGGTCGAAATCGATGGGGAATGGAGGGTTTGACAACTGGCTTTCCGGATTCAAATAGGTTTCGATCCTTTGTGGTGCATTTGAAACTCACAAAACAGATCTCCACTGTTGATCTGCTTCATTTCTTCATCAAGATCATTGGAAATTGTCTCATCCTTTGTCATCCTTCTGACGGGGGTCTTCTCTTTCCTCTTGCATGATTGACACGAGAGGGCTTGTCTACAACTCTGGACCTTGGGTTCTTCTTCACTCGATGGACCATGGCTAGTGGGGGTCTCTTTGTTCTTATCAACCTTTAGGCTCCCTCCTCTTTCAGAAAACCATGACAGGCCCCCCAAGGTTTCTTTTCATGAAAATTTTGCAGGCCTTGTTTCTTCTCCTACAGGTCTAAAACCCTTTCCTCTATTTAGCGCAAATCAGGTGCTAACAGTATTAATAGAAGTTGATTCTTTGAGATTATATTAGAATCGTATCAGATTAGAACCCTATCATAATTTTTTGACATCATCATAGGAATTTAGTTTCATTCCTCAAAAAAATTCTATCTTTGCACATACATTGTAGCAACTCTAAGTTTACCTAACTCAGTTGATAATTTAATTGAAGGTAAATTAATTAGCATATATGTTACCCGACAGTTTTGGCACCGTTGTCGGGGAGTTTCTTTGAGGTAAGATAGTGTTTGGTTTTATTTTTACTAATAAGTCAATTGTCTTATGTTGGTGTGATTAGTTTTCTACAGAAAGAGGAGAACGGGCGGTAAGACGAGAGGTAAGAACCTGTGCATCTCTTATAATAGGTTCTTTCAAATCCATCTGCAGCATAGGTATTTTTTATTTGATTTGTTAGATAGATTTGTTTTCGTTAGATTAGAATTTTGTCATTAAAGAGTAGAAAATTATTGATGAGACCTAGAGATAGTAGAGGTAGATATACAAAAATTAGTTCTCAAAATTCTCATATTTTTGGAGATAAAACTCCATTGTCGTCAAGAAACCCTAGAGAGAGGTGCACAAGTAACCAAAAACAAGACAATAATACACATGAGATTTTAGGACAACAAGTAGGTGAAACAACAAAATCAAATTCTGCTGGGATAGAAACTAAATTACTTCAAAGGAACTATTAGTGGTACCTGAATCATCAGAAAATGTTAAAATTTCACCTATAAGGGAGGATCCCAACCTAGTAGACATAGTGTATGTGGAAAAAATTAATGCACTATTTGGGAATACATCATATTTAGTAGTTTCTCAGTTAGAGTCCACATTAAGTCCACCTGAGCAAACTATAGGAAATATATTTCTTCAAACAAGACCTATAGTAGAACGGTGGGATCTCACGTCATCTTCAAGGGAAGGTAGGATAAGCTACACTCTATTTGGTAACCCACTTGTAATGGGGGACATTGAGGAGGAAGTAGAACAAGAAGGGCAAACTAAGACAACTTTTGGATTTCCAATTTTGGATCTCATACAAAATGTCAATATGTAAAATATACCCTTATCCTCATTACCTGTCTTTTATGGAAAGAGTACTGAAGACCTGGATACCTTTTTGTTCGAATTTGTCATACTATGTAGAAGCTATAATTATTTCCATGATGCCCATAAATTAAAATTATTCCCTATTACTCTCAAAGACGTTGCACTTCGCTGGTTTATGGGGTTAGGATAATTTAGCATAAGGACATGGGAAGAAATGAAAAATGATTTTCTTATGAAGTATCGGGATTGCTGCATATCCAAGGATGCCCATCATGACATTTTTAAAATGCAACAACAAGAAGAAGAAATCCTAGAAGACTTTCTGGAGCGGTTTAATTATATTCTCCAGAAATCTAAATACAATACCCTCCAAGAAGATGTTGTTAGAATGCTCTTCCTGAAAGGAATTTCGGAAGAGTACATAGAAATTATCAACCTCATGGATTCAGGTGATATCTATCATAAATCATTTGATGAAATTTGTGAATTATGCAGAAAATATTCTCGTAGCAAAGCAAAAACTGGGAAAATTGTGAGGGATGGTTTTCCTCAAGCCTCTAAGTCAGTGGATATCAATGGTGTCACTAGAATGGAGATAGGGAACCTTTTAGAAAAATTCAAAACAAATATCTTAGGTGCTCTAACCTCTCAATTTTATGCTTTAAAAACTAAAAAGAGGCAGGAAGAAGAAGAGCATGCATTACTACATATATTTTGTCCTTAGTGTAGAAAGAGACATCCTCTCAAGGAATGTCCTCTTAACAATATTTATATTTGTGTTGTGTGTACAGATAAACATCCCACAAAGAGATGTCCTGCATTACCAGAATTACAAGCCCTTTATAAAATAAGTAATGAACCAATCAATAAATCCTATGCACTTATAAGGCCATGTCCACCCTGACCTCAAAATATGTATTCAAAACCAGACATATTATTATCCGATGCAACCACCTCAACCCAATTGGAATCCACATGCATGGAAAAATTGGCCACCTCATCCTATGCAAAACCAGCGTTGGAAACAAAGCTGGAGGGGACAAGGTTATGGAAGAATACAACCACAAGTACCATTACATGCTCTTCCTCCTTACTCTCCATACCCAGCCAATATACAACAATTATTACTTGGTTTTACTCCATCATCATTGCCTGCTCCACAGATTCCACAAATCCCCCATCATTACCATAATTCAAAGCCTCCTTGACCAACATTACTCCTTGCCTAGCCTATTCCCAATCCAAATAATAGGGTTTCTCTACCCCTTAACAATGTCAAGATACCAAATTCCCCAACTTTTGCTATAAATGTGATTCCAATTCAAGACATTCAACTTAGGTCTGGGAGAACTTTAAATAAAACACCATCAGTGGTTATTATTCAAGAAGAATTTGAGGAAGAAACTGCTCAAGAAGAGAGTTGAGCAGAGGAAGAAAATCCTAATGTCTTGAGTAATGCTCAAACACCTGAAACCCAACAAACAATTCAACCACCAATGTCTAGTTCCCCTCCATATCTCAAGAGGATTTCAATAGAAAAACCTATGGTATGCCCCTAGTTTGATTTCAAAAATGAGTTAAGAAATGTTTTTATCTAAATTCCTTTACTTCGAGCTATTAGAGATGTCCCAATAAATGCGAAAATGATCAGGGAGCTATGTTTGAAGAAACCTAGAAGGAAACAGAAAAACCTAGTAACCATGCATATTCTAGGATAGTTGTCTGATTATATATCATATCAACCTCTAGTTTCAAAATTTGCAAATCCAGAAAATCATGTTTTAACTGTATCCATCACTAATGTTTCCATAGAGAATGCTTTAATATATCTGGGGGAAGTTATTAATATTATTTCCATGAATACTTTGCAGGAATTGCATTTACATAATGTGCTCAGACCTACTCCCACGAATTTGGAACTAGCTAATAAGAGTATACTAAACCATGTGGGGGCACTAGATAGCATTATTGTTATTGTAGACTCTCGGGAATATCCACTGGATTTATTAGTTCTTCAAACCAAAGACCTTGTCAAATAACATCCTTTTATTTTACGAAGACCTTGACTGGCAACTGTTAATGCTTTTATAGGGTGTACAGAGGGAATCTTAACTATATCAAATGGTACTTCTTTGCAGAACCTTACTATGTATCCACCAACTCAACCTCTAACAGAAAATATGTTATGGCTAGAAATACCTTATGGGGATGAGGAAATTGAACAGCCTTTACTGTCCATTAGTTAATCTAGGGGGCTAGAAGACCAAACCGAAGATAACATTTTAGAACAATTTATTTCTGCCACTACTAGTATTGACTTTCCTCCGTCCTTTTTTGAATTTGATTATTTCCTCACATATGATTTTCAAGGGATAGTTTGACCCATCAAATGTATCAACATATGTAGTTCTCTTTGTGGATGAGAAAGTTGAACCTTTTACGGTCCCAATTGAAATCAGTTTTGGGAAGTCTTTAATTATTAATGTTAAATTAAGTCAAGATCAACAGGACCAGTTAGTTGATGTATTGCAAGCACAGTCCGAAGCATTTTCTTGGACTTATAATGATATGAGGGGAATACATCCTAACACATGTATCCATCATATTTACACTCAAGAGAACATTAGTCCTGTGAAACAACCCCAGAGGAGAATGAACCCTGCTCTCAAATATATTGTGAAAGATGAGCTTCAAAAATTACTTGATGCATACTTCATTTACCCCATTTATGATAGCAAATGGGTCTCTCCTTTGGTAGTTGTTCCTAAAAAGGGAGGAAAATGGAGAATATGCATTGATTTCCAGGAACTTAACAAAGAAACCTTAAGAGACTATTTTCCCTTCCATTTATAGACTAGGGCTTGAACACTCTGTCTGGAAAACAATATTTTTCATTCCTTGATGGATATAGTGGATATAAAAAGATAAGGATATCCCCTAAGGGCCAAGATAAAACTATTTTTACTTGTCCATGGGGGATAGATACTTACAAGGTGTTACCATTTGGACTGTGTAATGCCCTTGCTACTTTTCAAAGAGTAGTCTTGAGAATTCTAGTTGACCTTATTCATGACTGTGTGGAAGTCTATATGGACGATTTTATAGTATATGGAAATGATTTTAGATAAGCCCTTCATAATATGGAAAAAGTATTAATCAGGTTCTAGGAAACAAATCTTGCCTTGAGTTATGAAAAGAGTAAGATGATATTAACCAAGGGCATTGTTTTAGGACACCATATTTCCTCTAAGGGTATTAAAGTGGATCCTGCAAAAATCGAAATCATTACTAGTCTTCCTCCTCCAAATACACAAAAGGAAGTTAGGAGTTTTTTGGGACATGCGGGTTATTACCGTAGATTCATTGCAAACTTTACAAAGATAGTAGCCCCACTATTCAATTTATTGGTCAAAGATGTTGATTTCTTTTGGAATCAAAACTATCATATAGCTTTTGAAACTCTTAGGGAAGAATTGTTCTCTACACCAGTTTTTAGGTACCAAATTGGTCCCTTCCTTTTCATATCTATATGGATGCTTCTGACACTGCCCTAGAGGGAGTTCTTCGAAAAAAGAAAATCAGGATTGTTATGCCATCTTTTTTATCATAAAAAAAATTGACACCAACAGAATTGAACTTGACAGTGACTAAAAAAAAAAAAATTAACAGTAGTTCATGCTATTAATACGTTTAGACATTACATTACTAGCTATGATGTTTTTGTTTATACTGATTATTCTGCTATTCAATTTTTAATGAATAAATCTATAACTAGTGTCAAGGTTACTCGATGGTTCTTGTTGCTATAAGAATTTAACATCACCATTATTGATAAGCCGGGGAAAGAAAATCTCATTGCAGAATTTTTTTCTCGACTCACTCATGATGATGATAATGTTCTTGTAGATGATAATTTTCCTGACGAACATTTGTTTGTTGTTTATGCTAAAGTGCCATGGTTTGCAAACATAGCAACTATTTGGTCACAGGTAAGGTACTAGTTCATTTTCCATCACATGAAAAGCGAAAAATCATCCAACAAAATGTTAATTACTCATGGGTGGGTAATGATCTTTTCTGCATTGGGCCATATCTAATTATTAGAAAATGTGTGAGAGAAGATGAGACGTATGATATCCTTCAAGCTTGTCATGATGGGCCTCATGGAGGACATTTTTCAAATAAGCGTATAACATACAAAGTATTACACCAAGGATACCACTGGCCCACACTTTTCAAGGATGTTGCAAAATATGTAAAGGGTTGTGATAGTTGTCAACAGATGGGAAGACCCACACCTGCTGATGAAATGCCCTTACAAGCTCAGGTAATGATATAACCATTTGAAAAGTGGGGTTTAGATTTTGTTGGACCAATATCACCTATGTCACGAAAAAATAAATACATAATAGTTTGTACTGATTATGTGACCAAATGGGTAGAAGCAAAAGCTCTGCTTAGGGCCACTGAAAAATCAGTCATATAATTTATTTATGGATAATTGTTTACTCGTTTTGGTGTTCCTCATGAGATTGTGGCCGACAATGGAGCATAGTTTGTTTCCAAATCAATGAAAGAATTAACTGAGCAATATGGAATTAAACATAGCAAGTCTTCTCCATACCACCCCCAAGCAAATGGTTAAGTAGAATCAACAAATAAAGTGCTAGAATCCATCCTCACCAAGACTGTACAAATGCATCATAAGGATTGGGAAGATAGACTTCTTGAAGCTTTATGGGCTTACAGGACTACATGGAGGAATGCGACAGGACATACTCCATATGAGCTTGTTTATGGAAAACAAGTTTTGCTTCCTATAGAATTCTAGGTGAAAACCTTCCGAAGTGTTACATAGTTAGGCCTAAACTTGGATGAGGCACAGAAACAAAGTCTAGAGCAGTTAAATGAATTGGATGAGATTAGACAAGATGTTGTTCAGAGAACTGTTTTAATTCATAATCAAAGGACTAAACGGCATGAGAAGTTTTTGAAGTAGAAAATTTTTCAGGAAGGTGACTAGGCTCTATTGTTTGACTCAAGATTTAAAAATTGTAAAGGTAAAATTACAACCAGATGTATGGGACCATATGAAATTGTAATTGTTTTTTATAATAGTTCTGTAAAAATAAAAACAATTGATGATGAACATGTTACATTTGTGGTAAATGGACACCGGTTGAAGGTATACCATAAACTTATTTATAAACAAGAGTTAATTCATGATTTTACTTACCAATCTGAATTGGAGTTGGTAGGTGAAGAAGCAACTTCTTCACCTCCCTCCTCCTGAATAATATTTGTTTGAAGTTTTGTATATATGTACAGGAGTGTTTTTTATTTTACTTATTAGGTTTCCTTTAAATCTTGCAGGTATTTTCTATTTACAAGAACAACTCAGAGTATTTAAAAAAGGAAGTTATTTTGTTTCCTTTGTTGCTTCATTAAAGGTTGATTTTCTATAAAGGAATTTTTGGAACTTTCCCAATTGGATTAAATTTATGACAGATACTCAAAATATGTTTAATAGTTTTGTTGAGTTGTTGACTTTCTGTATTAAGCAACAGCTGAAAGGAAAATTCTTTTGTCATATATAAGGAGACCTATTGTTTCAGTTATTTCTTTTATATAGACTTTTTTTTTTTGTTTGTACAGATTTTCTACCATTTAGCTTTGTCTTTGTTAGCTACTTTAAAACTAAAGAAGTTTAACTTATGGAAACCGTATCATACTAGTACACTTTGAATTGGGTTTACACTTGATTGAACAAGCATTTTTTACAAGTAGTAATGGGTGAGGGCATTGAATTACTATTTCGGAAGACACCACAATAACCTCACAGGAAGATGGTTGTTAAGATTGAAGAATCTTTCGGTTTTATCCATTGGCTTTAATTTTACATATAAATAATTGTAATTATCTCATGTTGTTGAGTTAGTATGATCACAAGAGTTAGTTTTTCATTCAAACAAACCTTTACAAGCATTGTTCAAGGAAAATATTCCAACCCAATACCATCTCACTCCTAGAAAG
Organism: Pseudotsuga menziesii; assembly: GCA_001517045.1. Classification (NCBI taxonomy): domain Eukaryota; kingdom Viridiplantae; phylum Streptophyta; class Pinopsida; order Pinales; family Pinaceae; genus Pseudotsuga; species Pseudotsuga menziesii. The sequence continues at coordinate 115,688 of LPNX010709776.1, read as the reverse complement.
GTTTTCAGAGTTGCTCCCCCATTCATCCCTACGAAAGCAATTTATAAATCATATCTTTAAGGTGAACTTGGGACAAGAGGCTCTGATATAAAAAAGGGTGTAAGAGGTTAACCCGTCAAGATACTAAACAGGTTGTCATGTACCCAATTAAATAATTGCATAGCAGGACAATTCCATCAATCCTACTAGTTTCCTACGTTGGATGGATACATTTGGAATTTTAATAAGAGAGATAATAAATGATGTTTAGACATTAGAATGGAATAAATATTTAATAATAGAGCTAATTAAATAAATACAAGAGAAAATTGAAGTGGCAATGGAGCACAGAGACACATGGAGATTGTGGGGCCCACACAAGCTAGAATTTATGTGCCACATGGCATCCTCCTCTTGCAATTTCGAATCGATGGGAATCCTAATGTTCTTGAATGAGTTCAAAGGATAATACACTTGGACATATGCATCATAGGTAGAATTTGGAAGGAAATGTAACTTACATGGGAGAGGAAGAGTCAAATGGGAGCTTCTTGGACACTTGGGCTAGATTCCCTAACATCTATGACGAGTCTATGACACCAATGATGAAGATGCTATGAAAATTATGGCATATTGTAGACCTTAAGGTTGACATCTGACCATTATGACATGTCAAGCCTAAATATAGCATCCAATAAGGCAGTCATGTGAGTTGGGAAAGCTCAATGGGTCCCTACTTGAATTGGGGGAAGATGGACGGTTAGGGAAGGGAGGACGCATGGCAAATCTTGAGCACACACCCTAATTCGAATTGGATTGATTTTGTGTATGGATTGGTAACCTTAGAAATATAAGGATGTTTATAAAATGTAGGGATCAAGCAAGAGAAGTGATTTTGATCATTTGGTAAATTTGCATTTGTGAAGAGAGAGAGCTAGTGGCTGACTTGTTTATTGCCTTAGCCAATTTCGAGGGTGAAAGATTCCAATCCAAGTTGGTGTTTGGAGAGGACATTCAGGTATTTCATGGAGATTTAATGGATTTCAATATTTGTAGGTGTAAGATACAGGGAAGCTCATGGTTCCTTCGAGTGCAACACATTATCTCAACCATTTCCAGTCTTTATTGCATATTCATGCTCATGGAGGGATTGCGCTTTAGGTGAGCTATTGTACTCTTTGGGAGAGCTTCTCATGGTCCATTTCTGATTTTAATAATCTTAATATACTATATTATTCATATTCATAAAGTATCAGGTCTAAATACCAAATGTTTGTATGTAAAAGTGATTATTAATGAGCAAACAACAACCATTTCCCCACTATAATAAATGTATGTCATTGTAATGCTGATGATTTTGAATGTAAGAATGTTTATCTGATATATTTATGATTTATTTACTGATATTGATGAGTATTAAAAGTTTCATATCCATCACTTAAGCATTTGAAGTCATCTTACTCAGTTTATTTGCATTTGGAGAAGATTTGGTGCCATTTCCCCAAGGGTCGAACTAGTGATTTTGTAGCTGTTTGGGAGAGGGTTATAACAAAATTTATAAACTGAATAATAATTCACATAATAAATTAACAATTTCCTTTAAACATCCTCTTCCTCTATTCATAAATTCGAGTGGGTTTGGGATCATTTGGAAAGCCATTTTCAGTTTACCCTGGGGGAATTGGAACCCCAATTTGCTAGTGAAAACACCTACCTTGGCTAGAATATTAAACAAGTTTGCAGAAGTATTTGGAGGGTCATAAATAATCCATGAACATAATATTCAAGCCTTAATATCATTCATATACCTTCTCATAATATTTGGGAGAATTTGGGTCAATTTGGAGACTTAGACATCAAAACTACTCAAAGGTGGAAATAGGGAAAAAAGTGAAAAATTGGTCATTGTAAGAAAATTTTCAAAAAGGGACATTACACAGGTCTTCTAGCAGTGGTTACCGACCTGTGGTATGACTAGGAAAACCCATTATGGTACTAAACATGCCTTTTGGCAATGGGGCATTCAACACAGGGAAGAGATTTCTTGGATATTACAATTACCCCATTGGAGTACTGAACAGGCTCACTAACAATGCATTCTGATTTTGATATCTATTATAATAATTTATCTACACGTGTTTGTGTGAAAATGATACTTTTGTAAGAATTGAGGAGAAAATATGCTTGGTTAAATTAAAGTTAAATGAACCTTAGGTTTAATCATTCGATGGACTTAGTTGTGAACCTTATTTTTATCACTTGAACATTCTTGTGTGAAGATGGATCAAGTTTACTGGTACTCTATGGATACCATTTAGTGAGACTCTTGTTTTGTTTTTTAAAAAGACATACCAATTTATGATGAATTTCTATATGAATAAAGGGAAGTTGTTGACTAGATTGTCATTGGTATCAACATGTGAGTGTCAGTGTTTCTTGGTGCTCCTTGAGGAGCCTTTGAGGGTTGAGTAAGTGTCAGTGTCTAAGGAGACCTTTTGACTTTGTCCAAGCCCAAGTCTGAAGCCCTTGGAGCCCTTGGTACATTTCCAAAAGCCCTGTAGAGTGCTTAAGTACCTCTAAGTTGGTTCGATGGTTCCCTGATTGTTTCATTGGTTTCCCAATACCACAACCATGCCATTTTGCCATGGATTGTGTCCTTGGTGGGTTGAAAAAGTTGCCAGAGTCCAAATAACCCTTTAAGTGGTCATTTGCGCTTGATAACGGTCATGGTACCCTAAGAGAATCCTAGGCACGCCTCACCTTGATGGTTATGTATCTTTACTTGTGGTAACTCTAATAACCTAACAAACTACTCTAAAACCCTTACCCTTAAGCCTACATTCTAATCTACATGCCTTGCCCTTAAAACACTAATGATGCCCTCTTAACCCATGTCTTTTACAGAAAGCCCTTATTTGATGACCCCTTGATGAGTAGCATACACCCTTACATTTGGTGGCTAAGAGAACACACCCATACATTTGTTAACCCTAAAAACAAAGTGTGTAACAAGTAAAGGAATTAAAATATTACCTAAATGTTTTTAATAATTAATTAATACTTGAGAAGCTAACTAACATTACCCTTCTACCCCATCGTTGAACCCTTGAAGTGGAAACAAGTTAAAACTTTTTCTAATCAAGAAAATTACCCTACAAGTCGGCCCTAAAATCTTTCTCTCTCACGCCTATAAATACAACAACACTTTATCATAATAAATGAATTCAAAAAACACAGTAGACAATCAAGTATTTTGTGGAGCTAGACCCGAATTTTTATAGCAATTTTGCAGCAGTGACATATCATTCTCAGACCCGAACTTTTTGGTTAGACCCGAATTTTTACATTACTTTTGTAGTAGTGACATATCATTCTCAAACCCGAACTTCTACAACAATTTTGCAACAGTGACATATCATTCTCAGACTCGAATTTTTACATAATCTTTGCAGCAGTATAGACATATTTTGAAGAAAGTGACAGCTCGAGTTTTCCAAGGGAAGAACAGTTCGAAATTGCAACAGTCTATATTTGCAGCAATCCAAAATTGTAGAAGTCTGAGGTGTATCCAGCTGTCACAAGTCTCAAATCCAAGCTTTGACAGTCCTGAACTTAGAAGTGTCGATGCTAATAGTCAGAGGTTTTGAAGTCAACAGTCTGAAGATCACTATAGCAGCTAGTTTGTGAAGTCTTATTTTGTTACAGACCTGAGTTTGATACACAAACTTGTTGCAAGGTATGTTAACTTATGATCTTTACATAGAGACTAGACTTGGTTAGCAAACAATGGTATGATCTTCATAGAGTGACTGGTTAGCATTCAGTGATGCAATCATTACACAACAACGTGTTAGAAATGTTTTTGACACAGCAAAATATGTGAGAGTGATGTTATGTAAAATGATGTGATAGTGATGATAAGACAGTGATGTGATGTATATGAACAGTCAATTGAAATGATATGACAATGATATGATATGATATGACAGCAATGAGTGAATAATATTGACTGTATACAGTACATGCTATAAAGTGATGATACACTCATGTGCCTTGTCATAATACACCATAATGAAAACTCCATGATGATGCATATCCTATGATGGCATGCTCAAGAGACTGATGTTTCACAGACCTTGTTGATAAAGCAATCTCCTTGATGATGAACTATATGATGCTGATGAGATGAGTTGATGTTGATGATGATGTAGACCCTATTTTACATACCTTCATGATTATCAGACCTTGATGATGACATGTTCAGACCTTGATGTTTGATGACTTGATAGCAACCAGCAGTGTTGATGAGCAGCTTGACCAGCAATATTGATGTTTAATATGACAGTGATGACATGGGCAGAAAGATGATGTGGCAGTGATATCTACAGGGATGATTTGACAGTGACTAGAGTGCAGAGGTTATCAGTAGCAAAGTTTGATATGTGACAAGTCCATAGGTTCAACAATCTTCTTCTTATTAGGGTGGTAGGATGGGGCAAGGAAAGGAGGTCGTAGCCTCCTTCCGGTTGAAACCGGAAAACTAGGGAGTGGCAGCTTCCTTCAGGTCGTAGCTTGTAAATCAGGGGGTCGTAGCCTCCTGCTAGTTGAAGCTAGAAAATTGAAGTCTATATAATAAGGGGGTTGTTCCTTCCTTCCAGTTATTTCTGGAAAACTATTTTTTAAAAAGGCTTCCGTGGTTTTACCCCTAGAACTTGGGTTTCCACGTCAAAAAATATTGTGTACTATGCATCTCGTTATTTTTATACACATTGATGATGTGCTATGATTGGTTATCAGCAACCTGCTTTTGATTAAAATTTTAAATAGTACAAATATTGATTCACCCCCCTCTCAGTATTTCAACAATTGGTATCAGAGCAGGTTCCTTCATAACAGACTAACTGCTGGAAGGTAATTATGGGGAAGTTTGCTAAACAAAGAAAATCTGGAACACCCTTGTTTGATGGGAGCAACTATGCATTCTGGAGCATAAGAATGAGAGCCTTCATAGAAGCTAAAGGAATCGAAATATGGTAGAGTATCGAGAATGGGTACAAAGTACCAAATACCGTGCCAACTGATGCAGGTGAGCTGGTTCAATACAACAACAACTTGAAGGCCAGAAATCATCTTCTAAGTGCTATAAACAAATATGTATTCAATAAAGTGATGAACTGTCCCTCTGCAAAGGAAATGTGGGACAAACTCCAAACCACATATGAAGGAGACAACAAAGTCAAGGAAGCCAAACTTCATACTTACAGGGGACAATTCGAACAGCTAAGAATGAATGAAGACGAAGACATAGCAGCCTATATTCTTCGGGTTGATCAACTTGTGAATACCATCAGAGGTTGAGGAGACTATAGTTGTTCAGAAGATTCTAATAACTCTTCCCAAAAGGTTCAACCCCAAGATCTCTGCCTTAGAAGAAAGAATGGATCTAAAGACTATGACAGTGGATCAACTACATGGGACTCTAGTAGCTTATGAAATGAAAATTGAAGATGAATACATGTCAAGAAAGGAAGCAGCATTCAAGGTCTCCTCCAAACAAGTTGGGAAGAACAAATCAACAAAAGACAAACCGACAAGTGATGAATCTGATGATGAAGAAATAGCCAACTTTGTTCGAAAATTAAAGAGAGGCACTGGAAAATACAAAGGTAAGCTACGTCTTAAATGTTTTTCATGTGGAAAGATAGATCATTTTGCTTCTAAATTTCCATATGCAAAGAACTCAGATGGTGAAGAGGATGATAGTTTTAAATCCTACAAGAAGTACAATAATTACAAGAATAAGAACAGAAGAAAGTTTGCAAAAAAGAAAAGTCTCTACACATAAAAAAGGCAATAGCTCATCCAGTGGTGACTCCGACAATAATAGTGACAGTGATTCTGATGATGACGATGAACCAGACAAGGTACTCTTTGTGGAAATAAGCTTAGATAAGGATCATAATAGTAAAGAAGAATTTGAAGATGAGGGTGTTGAGGCCCTGAAATTTGCAGGCAACAACAGTAAAGGATTCTCCCCAATCAATGTTCCCAACTAGCCCGTTGACTGTTTGGTGTAGGGAATCCATCAGGTTTACGGTCTGGCTACCGTAGGTCAAGTATAAAACAAAGGCTTTACCGATTACAGCCCAGTCCACCGAGTTTTTGTATTATTGACTTAAATTATGAAATGCAAGTGCCTAATTAACAATGCAGGGTGATAAAGATGCAAGGAACAGTCACAATGTGATGCGCAGGTTCTTACCTCTCGTCTTAAGGCTCATAAGCATCTGAATCGCATACAACAAGAAGAATAAACTAACTACCTAATCTATCCCTAGGGATCAGGATTATCATTTATTGGTGAGTAATACATTTTGTACATGCAATAATGAAAAGTTACAGATAGCTGACACTTCTTTCAAGACACATGAACATATTGCAGATTTTTTGAACAACCAGTTAGACAATTGTTTTATGAACACCATTCATTACTCACAGTGGAAAACATCCCAAAAGATACTGAAGAACATTCAACAAGAACATAGGTTCAAGAAGTTAAATACTCTCACATTTAATGAAACACAGCTGAAAACGAAATAGTTCCCCTTCAACATTATTCATTTAGTCACATGAATACATTCCACATTTCTTTCTCCAGCAGGCAAAAGTTGCAGTCTCTGATTGCAAAACGAAGTAGTTCCTCTTACAAGCAAATGTTTTACAAGTTTTTCCAGGGAAAAAGTCCTCTGTAACCTCTAAGTTTCCAGTATTTAAACAAACAGTAAATCGTTTGGGTTTCCCCCCAACGCATGACTTTTCGGTCTCTCGAGTGTTTCGTATCCCTTTGTCTTTCCAAAGCATTCCCATGATTGGCTATGTAACTGTCGGACCTTTCAGAGATGCCCCTTTCTCACCATTCATTTTGTCTTTTCTTCAGTTTTTCCATCCCACACTCCTACTGGTTTCGACTCTACTTTCACCAAATGGTCCGCCTCCATTGACCAACCTCCGGAAACTACCTGCTGGTTTCGACTCTACTTTCTCACCATTCATAGTGTCCTTTTGTGTGAGAGATGTATTTTATTTTCAGCTCACGGACGGAGAGGATCTTTTGGAAATTTAGTACAGATGATTCAGCATCTGTTTTGATGTATGATTCTTTTATAGGAGTTTTTATTCTTATTTGCCTTTTGGCATTCGTTTCTTGGCATGGGATCATTTATTTTTAATATACTGTTCACCTTGCTCCTTTCCATGGGTCCTCTGCTGTCACTCCTTAGAACATTTTAAGTGTGACGTGGATGGAGCCCCAACATAGTATTCCAGACTCTTTGAATCCAGTTTATTTCACAGGGGTTAAGAAGGACTTCAATGCACACAGAGTTTATTCGAGAAAATTGCTAAGCTGGAAGTATTTATTTTGGCAACATACAGTCTGAGATTCAAAAATTTCTATCCTTCCCAAACATTCTGATGTTCTCCATGCGATTGTTGGTTCATTCCCTTTATTGAAATCAATAAAACTTAAACTAAAGCAAACTGAAAAACATGACTCAAAAGACAGCCGGACGAGTTATTTATATACAAGACAGAGAAAAAAAAAAAAAAGGCTTGAGAACCAAACCATTTACTGGCAAGTTCTATTCCCACCCCTGTAGATCTTGCAACTTGTAAGTAGAAGGGCCAAGCTTTGCTGCAATTTGAAAAGGGCCTATCCACAACTGCTGGAATTTAGTGTGCTTTCCTTTCTCATCATGGGGGTGATCCCATTTGAGGACTAAGTCTCCTACTTCAAAGTCTTTTGTTCCAGCTTTATGTTTATCGAACCATCTCTTAACTAACTCTTGTTTCTGTTTAAAGCGTTCTCTGGCTTTAGATCTAGCCTCTTCTGCTTTCAGGAGATTATATATTCTTATTTGCAAAACTTCATCATCCGACCCCCTAGACTCTTGAGCTAGTATGGAAGATGGTAGCATGATATTGGGAGGAAGGATGGCTTCTTTACCATAGACAAGGGTATATGGAGACACTCCAATTGCAAACTTGGGGGTGACTCTATCGTCCCAAAGGGCATTTGGTAATGCTGAGTGCCAAATCCTCTGGTTTTCTACTACAGTCTTCTTTAAAATTCTAATCAGATTTTTGTTAGAGGATTCAGCCAAGCCATTTCCTTGTGGATAAAAATTAGAAAAATAATGCAATTTGATCCCTTTATCATGAGCAAATGCAGTCAATTTAATTGATGAAAAGTATTTAGCATTATCAAAGACTAACGAAATTGGAACTCCAAACCTGGTCATGATGTGGTCTTGTAGGAAGCTGATGACCTCGTCTTCATTTATCTTGCGCAATGGGACGGCTTCGACCCAGCGAGTGAAATAATCAGTAGCAGTCAGAATGTACTTATGTCGCAGAGAGGAATTTGGTTTTATTTCTCCAATAATATCCATCCCCCATTGCTCAAATGGCTCCATGATCATCACAGGATTTAGGGGTGCTGCTGCTTTAGGCTGTCTCCCACTACACCTTTAGCAAATATCACACTTCCTAACATGTGCGTGTGCATATTTGAAGAGCGTAGGCCAATAGTAACCTGCCCTGAGGATTTTGTGGGCCGTAGTATCTCCCGAATAATGTCCCCCAGCAGGACCGTCATGCAATTCTCACATTACTTTCTTTACATCTTCCTTTTCTAAGCATCTGAGAAGAAACCCGTCATAATTCTTTCTGAATAAAACTCCTTCAACAAGTTGATAGGAGGTTGATTTAAGATGCAATGCTCTTCTTTGCTTGGAACTCCAATGTTCTAGAAATAGCCCTACCTGCAGGTAATGCACTAGGTCCCTATACCAAGACTCGGGAGCTGTAAACAAAGGACATACCTCCATTACCTGTAATTCGGCTTCATCTTCCCGGCTTCATCTTCCCGGGCATGTTCTTCATTTTTTTCATTTTCAGTCGTCTGTTTGCACAACCCTTGTCCTTTAACTATAGATGATGGCTTGAATTCAAGGTCGTACTCTTGAAGAGTTGTTACCCAGTTGCCTCTTCTTTCTCCTAACTCTTTCTATATGAGAAGAGACCTTACAGCTGGGTAGGGGACGATCACCTTGGTTCTATTTTTTAAAATATAAGGTCTGAATAGCTTTACTGCTTTGAAAATAGCATAAGCTTGTTTATCAACAGCTGGGTAGTTCAATTCGGCTCCCTGTAGACTAGTACTCATAAAGGATATTGGGAATTCATCCCCCCCATCTTTCTTTTGGGTGAGCACCGCTGCTAGTGAATCATCGGATCCAAAGGTATACAAGATAAAATATTTGTCGAAATTTAGGCTTTTCAGGGATGGTGCGTGTGCAACAACAGTTTTGATTTTGCTGAATGCGCTCTTTTCAACGTCAGTCCATTTGAATAGTGCATTTTGCTTTACCATCTGCTGAAGTGGTTTGACAATATGAGCAAAATCAGGCACAAATCTTCGCACAAAGTTTATCGTTCCCATAAATGATTGCATCCCCTTTTTATTATGGGGCAAGGGAATTTGTTCAATAGCCTTAATTCTTTCTGGATCTATAGAGATTCCCTTTTTTGAAACTATGTGACCCATCAACTTGCCCTTTGTTACAGCGAACACACACTTCTTAGGATTAAGTGAGATGCCGTATTTTCAACAACGTTCGAAAATTTGCCTTAAGTGAAATGAGTGCTCTTCTCTTTTCTTCGAGAATATTGTAATATCGTCAAGGTATACTACAGCACTTCGGCCAATCAATCCGCGGAAAGCTATGTGCATAGCCCTCTAAAATGTTGCTCCAACATTTATAAGCCCAAAGGGCATTCTCCTGTAGGCGAAGGTTCCCCATTTGGTCCTAAATGTTGTCTTTAATCTGTATTCTTTAGCTACTAACACTTGATTGTAGCCAGAGAAACCATCTAATAATGAAAACATTTTAGAACCAGAGACCATTTGCAGCAATTGCTCCATGGGTGGCATGGGGTAGTTATCTTTATCAGAAGCGCAATTTAGATTTCTGAAATCCACGAAGAGTCTGATTTATCCAGACTTTTTTCTTACTGGTACCAGATTTGACACCCACTCAGAGTGTCTGACTTTGAAAATGATTCTAGCATCCAATAATTTCTTCACTTCACTCTGAATCAGCGATTCCAACTTTGGATGCATTTTTCTCAACGGCTGCTGATATGGCTTGACGCCTGCTTTAATGGGTATGACATGTTTGATGATTCTAGTATCGTATGTTTTCAAGTCTTCGTACGTCCATGCAAAAACATCTTTATATTGTTTAAACAAACTGATGAACTTGTCTCTTTCCGTTGGTGAACAACATTTTCCGAGATTCACAAATTTAGGATCCGTTTCAGTCCCTAAATTAATCAGGTCAAACTACAGAGATGAGCTGTGGGTCTTCACGTTGGCTGGTCTTCTGAATTTTTCATTTAAATCGAACATTTTTTCTAACGTTCTGACTCCTTTAGGAATGAAATTATCGTACTTCATCTCAGCTTGATGCTCTTCATCGTCTATGATCGCTCCTTTGAACACCTCGTCATTTGTTAAACATTCTATGATCTGCTGGTCATCATCGAACACTCGTAGGTTCGTAATCATATCAGGTACAGAGGGCGTGAAAAGTAATTCAACAGAACACCGATTATTAGTGGGTATGAGCCTAGCGGCTGATGTGGCCAACAGGTCAGCTGCTGCGTTTTTAATTCTTGGAATTGAAATAATGTTGAATGCATCAAAACATTTAAGCAAATCCCATACCTCATTCTGGTAAGCCTTTAAGTGAGGAGAAACACAATGTATTTGATTTCGGATTTGTTTCACAATAATTTATTAGTCCCCAAAGACTTTTAGATTACTTACCTTTAATTCAATCGCTTTCTTTAGTCCCTGCACCAGTGCTTCATACTCAGTTGTATTATTAGTACACTCAAACTCTAATCTACATGAAAGAAAATGTTTATTCTCCTGGGGATCGATCAGGACACAGCCAGCCCCTGACCCCTCTAATGTCTTTGAGCCATCAAAAAACAAAATCCAAAAATCACTAACTACTGAAGGTGAAACTATTCCTACTGCTAAGCTTACTATATTACAGTCAATCTCATCAGCCTGTGAGAATTGAAGGAGATCAAGCTGGGTGTCAGATGTGTTGTTGGCTTCTTCCACTTGGTAATTCCCTGGTTCCAACCCAATAAAATAGTTTCCCAATACAGAGTCCACTGGCACATTTTTCTCCTCCAGTTGAGTAACATTGTACTTCATGTGAGGTTCTCTTAGAATCTTAATCTGGTTCGGACTTCCTTTGTATGGAAACCATAGATGGGACCAATCTGAGGTGAAATATCCATTTAATTTGGGCGACCAATCTTTGCTCATGACAAGACCGTAAGCGTCTGGTATATCAGCCACCACGATGTTAATAACTTGGCAAACTTTGTCATTAGATGCCAGACGGACTAGGACATCTTCCAGCTCACCAATTACCTTTACATCCGTTCTGTCCAATTGAACAACTCTCCACGTGGATGGTTTAGGCTGCCCATTGATCTTTTTACAAACTGATATGGGCATAACATTGACTGACGCCCCTGAGTCTACCAAGCAATTATGTACATTATGATTGAAAATTTCAAACGTGAGGAGGAAAGGTGGATGTTTGCTTTTAGACTTACCTCCAACGCTAGTTTCTCTGATTTCTTCTTCTTCTTGAGGTTGATTGTTGGCAGGCAGCTTCTCATCTAATGCTTCAAGTGCTTTCAACAGTCTTTCCTTTTGCTGCAGCACTTTACACATTTCGAATAGTGGAACAGTCGCTTTTACCCTTTTTAAATCCTCCACAATGTCATAATCCATCGGCTGCTCAATGGGATGGGGTTTATCAGCCTTTTCTTCACTTGGCATGGCCTGCGTGTCATTTTTCCTAGGATCTTTGTTGGTGATAGTGGACTCTGGAATTTTATCAGCCAAAGATTTGTTTTGAAATTTCTTCTTAACATTTCTCTGCAGCCTCTTAATCTTTGGGAGTATAAGACTATCTTCCTTAACCATCCCTTGGCTCCTTGTGGCTACGTTGGTTTCCATAACGTCCTTATACCCCTGAGTCTTTTCCTCTTCAGCATCAAATAAAGAGACATAATTCCATAAAGCCATGGTTTCCTCTTCCTGTTCTTTAGTAGAAGTAGAAATAGAACTTTCTTTTCTTTCTTCATCTCCCTCTTCTGTTAATCTAGAATCTAACAATTGATTCATGACCAGCGTCATCGAGTTTATCCATTGAGGACAATTCTTTTCAGAGTGTGGCTATTGGTGGAAAGTGCAAAAATTGTCCAAGCCTACCTCTGTTAAATTCATAGATGCAGTATTGTGAGGAGGAGGTTGAGACTGATGTTTATCCTCTCTTTTCTTATAATATGGCTTATAAAACTTTTGTGCTTCCTTTTCTTTCTCCATATCTATGATTTTGTTGGATAGCTTCTGCATCATTTTGGCCATATTTTCCAAATCTTGAGACTTTTCTTCCTTAGGCTTAGTAAACAATAAGGATTTTCTTCCTGCACCTTTCTCTCCTGACTGTTCTAGATAGTCTTCAATGCTCTCTCTTTCAGCTTCCACCACTTCTGCTTCTTCATAAGTTTCCGTCAAAGTAGGCTTGGCCCTACCTTTGGCAAACATGGCCAAATCAGGGCCTAAAGCTGAAGTATAATATTCAATCAGAACTTTGTCTGAAGGTCTATCTGTTTCAGAAAATTTCTTGAGATAGGCTGCAAACCTTTGTGTGAAACTGTGCACCTTTTCTTTTCTTTCTTTCTTCAACGCGCACAGCCCTTTCATGAGAGCTGCATGAGTTTTCTGAGTTGCATACTTACTTCTGAAAATTCTTTCGAAGGTATCCCAATCAGGGATAGAGTTAGCAGGCAATCCAAAGTACCATGACACTGTAGCTCCTTTAAGGGTATGCGGGAACAATATGCAGACTACATCTTCATACTCCTCGGCCCTCAATCCTTCAATTGCCAAGTAAAAACTTTGTAGGTGATCATCTACTAGTATTTTCTCATTGGGGTCAAACTTGGGAAACATCTTGTCAAAGGCTTGAGGTAGGTCATGTAATGGAGGTGTAAGGTTTAATGGTGATCTGGCTCTCTATGCAGGTGGTGGATTTGGTGGGTTAGGTGGTTGATTAGCATTTACTCCTGCCATGAGTCTGGGTGGGGAGTGAGGAGGTGAACCAACTGGAGTATGAGCAGGAGAACTGTGAGGGGTTTCTGGGCCTTCTTGATTCAAAGGTAGCACAACTTCTTGTAAGGATTTTTCTACAAGCTCTTCCCAGTCTCCAACCAATACGGAGTCTTCTGCTACAGGACGATCTTTCCTTTTATACTCTTTTCTGGGCAGTTCAGGGATGATTGGTAATCCTCCAATCTTCTTTACGTATGCCCTGGTGTGTCTTCTCAGATCATTAACAATTTCATTGCCAACAGAATATAGATGTTCTCTTTCTTCCGGAATTGGATTATGAAGCCCACTACTTTCAGAATTGTTACCGGTGGAATATTCTCAGGAAAACGGGTTTCCTCGGCCAGCCATACACTGGCGGCCCTCCTTCTAGCGCCAAAACTGTTGAGGCCCCGAAATTCATAGGCAACAATAGTAAGGGATTCTCCCCAATCAACGTTCCCAACTAGCCCGTTGACTGTTTGGTGTAGGGAATCCGTCCGGTTTACGATCCGGCTATCGTAGGTCAAGTATAAAACAAAGGCTTTACCAATTACGGCCCGGTCCACCGAGTTTTTGTATTATTGACTTAAATTATGAAATGCAAGTGCCTAATTAACAATGCAGGGTGATAAAGATGCAAGGAACAGTCATAATGTGATGCGCAGGTTCTTACCTCTCGTCTTAAGGCTCGCAAGCATCCGAATCGCATACAACAAGAAGAATAAACTAACTACCTAATCTATCCCTAGGGAGCAGGATTATCATTTATTGGTGAGTAATACATTTTGTACATGCAATAATGAAAAGTTATAGATAGCTGACACTTCTTTCAAGACACATGAACAATTTACAGATTTTTTGAACAACCAGTTAGCCAATTGTTTTATGAACACCATTCATTACTCACAGTGGAAAACATCCCAAAAGATACTGAAGAACATTCAACAAGAACATAGGTTCAAGAAGTTAAATACTCTCATAGTTAATGAAACACAGCTGAAAACGAAATAGTTCCCCTTCAACATTATTCATTTAGTCACATGAATACATTCCACATTTCTCTTTCTCCAGCAGGCAAAAGTTGCAGTCTCTGATTGCAAAATGAAGTAGTTCCTCTTACAAGCAAATGTTTTACAAGTTTTTCTAGGGAAAAAGTCCTCTATAACCTCTAACTTTCCAGTATTTAAACAAACAGTAAATCGTTTGGGTTTCCCCCCAATGCATGACTTTTCGGTCTCTTGAGCATTTCATATCCCTTTGTCTTTCCAAAGCATGCCCATGATTGGCTATGTAACTACCGGACCTTTTAGAGCTGCCCCTTTCTCACCATTCATTTTGTCTTTTCTTCGGTTTGTCCATCCCACACTCCTGCTGGTTTCGGCTCTACTTTCACCAAACGGTCCGCCTCCGTTGACCAACCTCCGAAAACTACCTGCAATCAAACGACAAGCATCATTGGTTGGAAACACATTTAAACCACAGCAGCAAATTAAACTGACTGAACGGCTAATCCACAGGAAATGACCAGGTGCATCATGGCGGAAGTCGGAAGGATAGCAACATCGAAAGCCAAATGGCTTTCTCGGCCGCAACAGCGGAAGAGTCAATGCTACCGGCATGCGACGGGAGGGCGAGAAAAACTTTGAATCGGAAGTCAGATGGCTTTCCCTTTCGAAAGCTCAATTACTTTCCCAGCCGCAACGGCGGACAAGAAAAGACTAAGACACGCGACCTTCGGGCAAGACAAACTTTAAATCGAAAGTCAGCCAGGTTTGGACATCGGAAGACAAATGGCTTTCCCATCCGCAATGGTGGAAGAGAAATGACTAAGACACGCGACTAAACCAGGCTAACACGCATCGACAGTCGGAGCCTTTCACACTTCGGATGGAAAAACAATTTGGGAGCCGCAACGACGAACGGGAAAAGGCTATCAGCCGCTGATTTAACGTAATAAGAGATCAAATAAAAAAACAACTTAAGTGTTTTAGACAGATTTTCAAATCAACATCGGACAGAAAACCTGTCCTACCTCCACAACGGCGACCCACAGCAAAGACAACTAGTTCGATCAACAAGCAAATTCAAAATCTGCGATCCACCATAAACTCCAAATGCGATCAAAATTCGAACCTTGGGTGAGAGTTAAGCTTTTACAATCATCTAAATAAAAATTAGACCAACAACTCAAAGGATCCAACAATCAAAGCAAAATCATGAGGAGGGGCCCAAAATTTAAGAAATTTGGGGGAAAATAGTTGCGGCTGCAACAGAAGGAGAAGTAGATCTTGAGGCAGAACTTGTAAGCACCTTGAAAGAGCTGAAGAAAGTCAGGAAGGAAAATAGAATGCTTAAGGAAGAGACACAACGGTTTGAACAAACCATTGTTGACTTGAAGACCAAACTAGAAGAAGCCAAACGAGTTGAAGACTCTCTTACTGAACAACTAATGAAAAATATAAGAGAAAAGGAGAATCGTGAGGCTGAGATAGTATCTCTGAAGAACAAACTGCAGATGAAAGATATCGCAAAGGGTTATGAAAACAGCTCCAAGGTTCTAGAACAAATCATCAACAATAAAAAGTCATTCTTCGACAAGACCGGTATAGGATACAAGCATAATACAAATGAAGCCTCAAGCTCAATGTTGACAGATAATGAAAAGAAGCCAAGAAGGTATGCAGAAGTTGTCAAGGACTACAAGAATGAAGAAGAGATCGAATGTCAGCCAGAACAACCTGTATCAGAAGAAGGGCCAGCAGAAAGATCAAATATTCAGAAAAGCACCTCCTCCATATATTCCCAGGTATGGATACTTCTTTTATGGGCATTGCTTTACATGTGGAAGATTTGGACACAAAGCCGTAAACTGTTTTCAAAGAAGAAACTTTGAGACAAGGAATAACCTTGCAAGCCTCAGACGACCACAGTACAACAACAGATTTTGTCCCTTGAGATCAAAAATAGAATGTTACAAGTGTAACAACTTTGGACATATAGCCAGAAATTGTAGAATGAGGATACCAACAGTAAGAAATGAGGACATGCCCAACAAGGTATGGATTAAACACAATAACAACTACGAATGTGGTATTGCTCTTCAAGCTCAGAATCATGGTTCTGGTAAATGGTATGTTGATATCAGTTGCTCCAATCATATGACAGGTGACAAAGATGCTTTCTCCAATATTGAAAAGGATAAAGGATCTATATCGTTTGGAAATAACAATTCAGCAAAAGTATTGGGAAAGGGCACAATAAAGCTCGTAAGTAAAAACTCCTTGGTTGAAAATGTCTTGCTTGTAGATAACATGAAACATAATCTGCTAAGCATCGATCAAATGTGTGATCAAGGACATGAAATCATCTTCAACTCAAAAGGATGTAAAATAAGAAAGCAAGGATCAAGGAAGTTAGTAGCCACAACCACTAGGACTCCAAACAACATATACATGTTAGATGAGATTGAGTCCGAAAAATGTCACTTGGGAAAAGAAGATGAAAGCTGGCTTTGGCACAGATGAATGGGGCATATACATTTTGACAATTTGGTCAAAATCTACAAAAACCAAGCAGTTCAAAATATGTCGGAATTCACAAAACCTTCTAACTATGTATGTGAATAGTGTCAACATGGAAAACAAACAAAAGTGCATTTTAAGATGAAAGAGCATTCTTCTACAAAACCTTTGGAACTCATTCACACTGACTTATGTGGACCAACCAAAAGCAAAGGATTGAATGGTGAAAAATACTTCATGCTACTCATTGACGATTATACTAGGATGAGATGGGTATGTCTTCTCAATAAGAAATCAGAAGCATTTGGATGTTTGAAAACGTTCAAGGAACTGGTCGAGAATGAAACAGGGTCACGAATCAAGTGCCTTAGATCTGACAACAGTGGAGAATTCACTTCTAATGAATTCAACAAGTACTGTGAAGAGCATGGAATAAAGAGACAATTTTCAGTAGCCAGAACACATCAGCAAAATGGAGTTGCCGAAAGAAAGAATAGATCAGTAATAGAGATGGCTTGAATCATGTTGAATGAATCCAAGTTAAATGAAAAATTTTGGGGACATGCAGGTCATACAGCAGTACACATCTTAAACAAAGGATTACTCGGAAACAAAAATGATTAAACTCCCTACGAGCTATGGACCGGAAGAGTAGCAAGTGTACGACACTTCAGAATCTTTGGAAGCAAGTGTTACATCAAAAGAGAAGATAAGCATATAAGAAAATTTGACTCTCGAGTATATGAGGGCATATTTGTTGGATATTCATCCAAGAGGAAAGCTTACAAATGCTACAATCTGAGATTAGACAAAGTGATTGAAAGCATTAACGTGAAGATAGATGAAGGAAGACTCACATCATCTAGAGAAGACTCAAAAGAATTAGACGATGAAGAAGAGGAAGGTTCCAAGAAAAAAGGTGTGAAGAAAATTAAAGTGGAAGAACAACCAAATGAGGATGAAGAGCAACTCACAGAAGATGAAGAACTGAATCAACCAACTATCGAACAAGAAGAACAAAAATATCAACTAACACCTAAGAACTGGTACTAGAAGAATCATCCATCAAATTAGATTATTGGTGATAAGGATGCTGGAATAGGAACCAGAAGAAGACAATCCAGAAGAAATGAGCAGGTACACTTCTCTCTTTTGTCTACAACTGAACCTAGAACTTTTGCAGAGGCCAGTACAGATGAAAAATGGGTTAAAGCTATGGAAGAAGAACTAGATCAAATCGAGAAGAATAGAACTTGGGAACTTGTTCCGAGACCACGTAACAAGAATGTAATTGGCACAAAATGGGTTTTCATAAACAAAATGAATGAAGATGGATAGGTAATCATAAACAACCCTAGATTGGTTTGTAAGGGTTATGCTTAGATCGAAGGAGTAGACTTTGAAGAAACTTATGCACCAGTTTCCAGAATGGAAGCTATCAGAATGATATTGGCCTACGCTTTCTCCAAAGACATCAAAGTGTATCAAATGGATGTAAAATCAACCTTTCTAAATGGGGAATTGGAAGAAGAAGTATATATCGAACAACCAAAAGGATTTCAACTTTCAAAAAATGAGGACTATGTATGCAGGCTCAAAAGGGCCTTATATGGACTAAAGCAAGCTCCAAGAGCGTGGTACTCCATATTGGACAGGTACATGGAATAAAGAGACAATTTTCAATAGCCAGAACACCTCAGCAAAATGGAGCTGCTGAAAGAAAGAATAGATCAGTAATGGAGATGGCTTGAACCATGTTGAATGAATCCAAGTTAAATGACAAATTTTGGGGACACGCAGTTCATACAACAGTGCACATCTTAAACAAAGGATTACTCAGAAACAAAAATGATAAAACTACCTACGAGCTATGGATCGGAAGAGCAGCAAGTGTACGACACTTCAAAATCTTTGGAAGCAAGTGTTACATCAAAAGAGAAGATAAGAAGATTGGAAAATTTGACTCTCAAGTAGACAAGGGCAGATTTATTGGATATTCATCCAAGAGGAAAGCTTACAAATGCTACAATCTGAGATTAGACAAAGTGATTGAAAGCATTAATGTGAAGATAGATGAAGGAAGAATAACATCATCCAGAGAAGACTCAGAAGAATCAGACGATGAAGAAGAGGAAGGTTCCAAGAAAAAAGGTGTGAAGAAAATTAAAGTGAAAGAACAACCAAATGAGGATGAAGAGCAACTCACAAAAGATGAAGAATTGAATCAACCAACTATTGAACAACAAGAACAAAAATATCAACTAACATCTAAGAACTGGTACCAGAAGAATCATCCATCAAATCAAATTATTGGTGATAAGGATGCTGGAATAGGAACCAGAAGAAGACAATCCGAAAGAAATGAGCAGGTACACTTCTCTATTTTGTCTACAACTGAACCTGGAAATTTTGCAGAGGCTAGTACAGATGAAAAATGGGTTAAAGCTATGGAAGAAGAACTAGATCAAAATGAGAAGAATGGAACTTGGGAACTTGTTCCGAGACCACGTAACAAGAATGTAATTGGCACAAAATGGGTTTTCAGAAACAAAATGAATGAAGATGGACAGATAATCAGAAACAAGGCTAGATTGGTTTGTAAGGGTTATGCTCAAATCGAAGGAATAGACTTTGAAGAAACTTATGCACCAGTTGCCAGAATGGAAGCTATCAGAATGATATTGGCCTACGCTTGCTCCAAAGACATCAAAGTGTATCAGATGGACGTAAAATCAGCCTTTCTAAATGGGGAATTGGAAGAAGAAGTCTATATCGAACAACCAGAAGGATTTCAACTTTCAGAAAATGAGGACTATGTATGCAGGCTCAAAAGGGCCTTGTATGGACTAAAGAAAGCTCCAAGAGCTTGGTACTCCAGATTGGACAGGTACTCCCATTTAAGCATACCCACATATCTTAACACGTGTCCCTAAGTTGGGAGGTTATTAACTTTTGCAAGGTTTAAATAATATTGATGAAACCATTTTCATACCATCATTTTCGAATTCTCCCATCTTGTTGATATCATGCTCTCAAAAAGTCATTTATGGCAATAATGGTCAAATCTTGGCAAATAAAAAGAAGGGTGGGGTATTTCTCGGTTCATCTTTGCTTCCATCCCTTCCTCATCTGCAATCACTCCTTGTCATTCCTTCTCTGCTCTTTCACCACAATAAACCACCATGATCCTACTTCCTTTGCTGATCTCTTAACCCTTCTAGAATTTTAGGAGTGTCGCTAGTTATTCATAAGAGCTAGGTGGAACCCCTTTTTAACCTCTCTCTCTCTCTCTCGAGACACGATGATGAGGCTTATTTACAATTTGCACTTGGATTTTAGGACAATAGAGCACAAGTAGGGCCTTTGGTGTTTGTGTCATAGGAGATTCTATTTCCTAGGCCACGAGGCTTCCACGGACCGATGATTGATGGTTCAAGAATTACAAGCTATCACGACAGAGCTATGACTTTGTCTTCAAACCATAATTCTTAACTGTGAAAGGAGAGAAAGGGTTTGCGAATAATTGGCTCCGAGATAAATTTGTTATCCCATTAACGGTCATTAGTAGGATCATTACTTGTGAATGTAGGTTCTCCACTTATAAGACCTGTCATTTTCGATTGATGTCTCACTTCGAGTTTTGAAAGCTTATTCATTATCCTTTTTATTTCTGGAAAAGTCCAAGTAAAATGGATTCCTAATTTAGGAAGAATACAAAGAACCCTACCCATATCCTGTACCACTATGGCCTTATTAAAATTCTAATTTTAGTTTAATTAAGGAAGAAGAACCAGACTTGGGAGCAATTCCTTCATATTATCCCTAATCTGCATTTTGTCTTCCCGGTAGAGATATCGCCTACCTCCAATCATCCCATTCAATTGCCATTTGTGGATTTAGATAAGAATTTGGGGGAGATTCCAAAATCTCATGTTGATGGTCACAGCCATAAGAGAAAAGGCAAAGGGCAAAAGCAGGGAGGGAAATTTGATCCTAAGAAGAACCAGAGGATAGAAGACCAACAAGAAAATCCTCACTCCCTCAGTAACCAATAACAGAAAGGGGTAAATACCTCCAAAGGAAACGACAGTCGGCTTGTCCTTCGATTTACCCGCAGTATGGTTGCTAAAAAAAAGACCGTGATAACATTATTGAAATCCCTTCTGACCCTGCTCTTGTTCAAATTTCGTCATCCTCTCATTCACCTCAAAAAGAAGACCCTCAGTCTAGTGCATCTCAACGTGCCTCTTCAACTCCTCTGCCTCCTTTACATTCTGGTAATGAATCCTCATTACCTATACACTCTGTTTCAGATCCTTTACATACATCTACTAATGCAACTCCAACACCTAACCCTTCAACCAACCCTTCTAATCTATCTACAAATAATTATTTGCAAAATAGGAATGTTAAGCTCATAGAGCAAGTTCAGGAGTATGTTCATCTCACTCGACATCTCAAGAAAGAAAATGGGATTTTGAAAACTAGAGTTGATTCTTTACAAAAATTGATTGATGATATGGCTGGATCTAACCGGATCCTGAGAAGACAATTGAAGAAGAGAGAATGACAACTGGAAGAAATGATGAAAGCTCAACCTAAGGCAGTTCCAACCTCTCCCCAAGTGCAGGTGTTGGTCAATGCCTCAGGGGTCTGACTCAAATCACATCACCAATTTTTTACTATCAATTTTGTTTCCTTGCATTGGGACATGCAAGATCTTTGGTGTGGGGGAGATGACGGCTCCATGTTTTGTCTATGTCCCGACTTCAAATAAGGAACCAAGCATTTTAATCAAGTTTTCTCTATGTTTATCGTTTGTTTTGGCTTCATTTATATAAACTTTGAAGACTACTCTATGAAGCCTTTGATAATGTACTTTTATTATTATTATTTCACCTATTTCATTCATTTTTAAAAGGAATTTCAAAGGTCACATCTAATGAACAATTGTTTGGTATAGAATCTTTGTTTAATATGCAGATTTCTCACTCTCCCTTGTCTAATTGATCCGGTAGCTAATCCTGCACCTAATTCAGCACCAACAAAACAAAGGGACAAGTGTTCAAAGTATGGGAAGATTCAAGTTAAAGTGCATTTATGGTCTTGCTATGCGGTACCCGTGAAGATTACTAGTTAACAGTTGTTTCTCAAATCCCTCCAAGAGTTGTGACCCTAGCTATTTCCGGTCTGAAGATTTGTGGCAGAGAATGTGGGAGAATCATAGTAATTTTAGTGCATGTTCATTTTTATGCAAGGCCTATATTGCCATATGTTTATTTTTAGAACTGCCATAACTATTTTTAAGGGTTGACACTTTCAGCGGTCGAACCACAATGTAACCTATAAATACATGCTATTAGACTCAATATGGACAAATGGAGATGCTATGAATTATGTTTCAAACTGTTAATATAATTCTGCACTCGTTTTAAGTTTTTAAACTATGGTTTTACAACGTTTGAATGGGGGCCCACCTTCAACCACTGTATGTGTTCATGCATTTGGTTAGTAAGTATGTTTTCTCATATTATTATACAAACTTTTGCCACTGTTTGTTTATAATGCTATTTCCTGTTAATACATTTTGCTTTAGGATTAAATCTGCAGTTCCACGGATGTGAATGCATAGGAATAGCCTTAACGATTTCTTTTCCATTGTATGGCTTGCAGAATAGGGGAATATGTTCACATTTTCATTTGTTTCACTTCTTTGCATCGATTTGTTCAAAATGATAGTGTTTAGCTTAAAATCAATCTTGTAGATTTAACCTTTCTGTAGATCTCGCCTTTTATAGAACTAGTCTTTTGATTTCAGTTATAAAGATTGTGAGTAAGACAACATGAACAGTCGTAGGAGCATTTTCAAGTCTTAGTTTCTTTTCTTTGTTTAAGTAGATCATGTTGTATATTTGGTTGTTTGAATATCTGGCCATAGTATGTAGTTTATCAATTTTAAACAGCTTAGTCCTAGTAGCAGGTGGATTTTTTATAGTCAAATGGACAAAAGTTTATATCATTTATAGTCTATTGGAAATTTGAACAATTTTGAGGAATTTACAACGTGTTGAAGCCATTGTATGAATTCTTAAATGAATTGGGGTTTCTTTTCTATTTTTGTTTTGGATATATATAACGGCTAAGCTTTGTTATGCTATGTTTCTGTCAGAAGATAACTCTTTTGGGAATAACTTGTATCTTATTTTAGATCTAGCAGTAAGGTGATTTCCATTCAGAGATTGAGAAAGTTTAGCAGTTCAACTAGCTAGTTTATTGAAAGAGCAGTAGTAGCAGTTCTTTTATAACAATTTATTTTAGATATGAAAGTTATTTCCTGGTTTGGTTATCGAGAATGTTAGAATAGGCATGTTCTTTTATTGATTGATTATTTGATTTGAAATGCTAAATTCTATGCATTAAGAAGATAGAAGTAGGGTTGATTCTATTAATTAGAATTTGGGATTTGAAGTAGGATAGGTGTTGATTGCATTTCAAGAAGATGTTTTTGTGAACATAGAATTCTTTTGACTTATGATTTCACAAAGCAATTGATTTGTAATAGTATGATTAGACTTTGACTGGGTTAATGAATTCTTGCGTAGATCAGGTTCTAAATTATTTTCTTACTTATTAACTAAGTGAATAATTAGCCTCATGATTTATGACTTTCTTTTTGTATTAATAGGAGTTGATTCTTTGAGATTAGATTAGAATCATATCAGATTAGAACCCTATCATAATTCTTTGAGATTATCATAGGAATTTAGTTTCATTCCTCAAAATTTGTCTTGCTTTGCACATACATTGTAGCAATTGTAATTTTACCTACCTTAGTTGATAATTTAATTGAGGGTAAATGAATTAGTATATATGTCACCCGGCATTGGGTCATGCACTGTTCCAGAGAATCACCATGCTACTGCCCAATGGTGTGTATGCATCTTGCTAATTCATTCCATATCTCTTGAGCGAAGATACATGTAGTGAATAGATGTGTTGTAGTTTCCATATCCTGCCTACATAGGATGCAAAATCTAAGTCCAATGTAGCCTCTTTTCATTAAATTCTTCCATGTTAATATTCGATTTCTTAATGCCATCCAAAAAGAGATTACACATTTTAATGGAGCATGCCAATCCCACACCTCTTTATGCCACCAACTGCATTCCACGATAGCCCCATGTAGTTTTGAAGAGTATGCTTCTTTTGCAAAGATAGTGCCAGAAACCTTATCTTAGGTCCATGTGAGATAGTCCTCATGATTGGATAACTTTATTCCTCCATGCCGCAATCCTAACATATATTGTGACCATTCAACATAGAGATCCATTGATATATTCAACTGTATGGTATTTAACCGTGAATGCACTCTGAGCATGAATAACCTGAAGGATCTCATTCGATAATCTATAGGTGGTTTCCCCACCCACAATCAAGTCCATACCTATCCTAATGTGATTACCTCCGCTAGGAACCCATGCTATCTAGTCCCCAAAAATATTAAAGGATGATACCAAGCAACCCCAGATATTTGAATATCGTTTTCTGAATTTCTCAACCCTCCTAATCCATTGGTCAACCGAGATGTTGTTGAAATATTTATCTATAATGACCCGATGCCTTAGATTGTCCACAAATAGTTCCCTCCATAATCTATTAGCCGCCAATGCTTTTGTGAAAATGAACATGTTTTTTACACCCCATCCACCCAATTCCTTAGGCATGGAAACACTGTCTCAACAAAGAAGGTGATATATTGAAAATTCTCACGATTCAGACCATAAGAAATGGAAAATTCTGCCATTTATTGCATTGATGATGGCATTTGGAATTTTGCATAAAGATATCTAATATACCGGAAGATTAACCAAAACCAATTTTATCAGAGTGAGCCTACCCCCCACAGATAGCCAACTGAGACACCAATGATTGATACGCGAATCATACATTTTAAGAGGCCAATACCAACTTTTTAACAACTTAATTATTGGTTTTAGATAAAAACCCATGTATTTTGTATCATCCTTTAAGGGGCATGTACCACATGGAAGAAATTGACTGATATGATTTAATTCGTCTTCAAGTACCCCACAATGCAAAATATCTATTTAGTATTATGTTTATGATAACATTAATATTTATGACCTAAACTATTATAATAAGTATTGGAAATAAATTATCAAAAAACAAACTTTGGCTCATGTTTGTCATTAGAAATTAAGATGATGGTCACCTTGGTGGTTGGGCTTGCCACGATTTTTGTTGTTGTTATTGGCTTATCCTTAAACACCATGCCCGTGGTAGTCTTTACTAGCAAATTGAGTTTGATATCCAATCCCTTGGCTACCTTTGCCAACAAATTCAACTTTGCATCCGTTCTTCACTATTATTCTTGAATTTTGTCGAAGTACAATCACATCTCCTTTTTCCCCTCGCTTCCATCCAAGAGTGTTTTACCAAGTGGTGCCTTCATTTGTTAGTATAAAATTATAGACTTCACATGTTTTGTGTCCCAAGTTTTGGAGGTGCTTGCATCCATAATCCAATGCCCTATGTCATGTTGTAGATAGTTCTGGCTGAGAATTCGCAGTTATCGCTAATGGCATCTTGTGGAGAATCTGCGGTCAGTAAATGTATATCGTCGACGTTTCGAGCCATCCTTGGCTCATCTTCAGGACATTATCGATGCCTGAGATGATCAATGAATCTTTACTTTTATATAAATACAGAGCAGTCATAGGAAGCTAATAGCTAGGGTTTAATGAATAGTCAAAGGAAGCCGACAACTAGGTTTTAATGAGGTTTTAAATTTGAGATAATGAAATGTTTTAATTTTAATTAATTTTTTATTAATATATATATTAAATCTTACAATTTTTCATTAAAGTTTAAAATCTTCTATTATAAGGTTTTTAAAAGTTATTAAGTTTTTTAATCAATAAAATAGTTATTAAGTTTTTTAATTTTCAATTCTAACAAATTAAAACTTTTTATTATTTTTAATTGTTTTATAAGGTTTTTTGATTGATTTAAAAGTTATTAATTTTAAGTTTTTAATTGTTTTATAAGGTTTTTTTATTAATTTTAAATTTAATTTTACTTTTATCAAAATAAACTTTTTTATTAAGTTTAAATGTTTTTTAAAAGTTAGGTTTAGGCACCTACTTATACTTAGTATAAATTTTAAGTTTTTAAAATTTTAATTTTTAAAAAAATTTTAAGCTAGTTTTTTAAATCAATCAGAAAAGCAAACCCAAGAAATCCCCGCTCAAAAACCCAAGTTAACCAGGAGAAATCCAGCAAAATAGCTACCGCCAAGAGAAATAGCATAAAAACTTAGTTCAGACAATAAATCAACCCGACGCCAGCACCAAGGAAAAATTGCATTCCAACACCATACCAATAATCCAGCAGTCAGCACCGAAATAACAACATAAAAACTCAGTTCAGACAGTAAATCAACCCATCACCAGCACCAAGAAAAAACTGCATTCCAACACCATACCAATAATCCAGCAATCAACACTGAAATAACTCCAATGAAATCAGAAATGCAGACCCACAAAAACAACAATCAAAATCCCAAGATTATCGAGAGAGAAACCCAGCGAAGGTTGCAGCCACCAAATGAAGAAGCAAAACATAGATCGGGCAGTAAAACATCCTGACTCCAGTACCGAGAAAAACAATTAAACTCCCATCAATGCCGAGATCCGCCAAAAATCTCCAATCCAGGTGTCCAGCGAAACAACGCCCAAAGTCATCAGGTGTATGATCTGAGTTATTTCGTGTCCGACCTCCAAATCACATCCGACCACACATGTACGTTCTATAATAAAGTCACATACGCCTTGATCCAGCTTGAAGATCCAAGATCCAACGACTAAACACTCCAGGAGAGACGATCCAACGGCTAAAACCTAAATGCTAAACGCTCCAACGGCTAATCGCTCCAAGAATCGCTTCTCCAAGAGAGAGGCAATCTACTCCAATTAGGATAATGAATTAAAAAACATTTACCACATTTGAAGCTCGCTAGATCTAAGCCACAACTTGCACAATTAATATATATGCTACATAAAAACATATATAAAAGGAGAAGAGGAGTGGTGTGAGTGTGGAATGAAGTTTTACTTCATGGTATGATATATTTTATAATATTAATTAGATAATAAAAAATTATAAATATATTTAAATAATAAAATATTTAATATTAAATTCTTCTTGGTCTTTGCAGCAGAGAAAGGGTGTAGAAATCTAATTTTTTTGGGTGACTCTATGAATGTTATTAATTGGACAAAAGGGACCCAACAATGCAGAAATATAAGACTTGCCAGTATATTGTTGTATATTAAAGAGGTTCTAAACACTTTTGTTTCATTCTCTTGTCGACATAATTTCAAGGAAAACAACCAAGAAGCAGACAAAGCCTCGAAGGAGGGGCTG
This sequence comes from Pseudotsuga menziesii, assembly GCA_001517045.1. Taxonomy (NCBI): domain Eukaryota; kingdom Viridiplantae; phylum Streptophyta; class Pinopsida; order Pinales; family Pinaceae; genus Pseudotsuga; species Pseudotsuga menziesii. Next base: position 88,493 of record LPNX010709776.1, on the reverse strand, counting down.
TAGATGGTCATGGGCATTTGGAAGATAAGGGAACACAGAAAGGGCACTATTCAAGAGTTCTACCATAGACCATTCATCAAATGATCAAATTACACTTTTTTCTGTCTTTACATTATAGCTACACTTCTATAGCATATGTTATGAACTTTTTACAGGATTTATATATTGCTTTTTGTACACAACAGGACTATCATCCAAACAGTTCGCAGAATCTGCTTTTATTTTGTTGGAACAAGTTGGAAATTTTGTCATGAACATGACAACATATCTTCAAAAGAAATGTAATGATCTATCTGTCTTATGTTATTGTTTTGGATATCACATAAGACTTTAAATGTCTTTTCCAAAAGGAGCTATCAGTTGAACTTGAAATACACATTTAAGTGTATCTACTGAATGTAATTTTGTTTGAAGAAATAAAATTATGTTTTTTTCCCAGGAATTTTTTTTTTATATCTCTATATCAAGTAAAAGGTATGAGTTAGGTCATTATACAAAAGTTTAGATATGACGCCCAGAAGGAAGTGACACCTTGCATGGCGAAGAGGACAGGTGGTGAGGAGGTAAGGTTGAAGGTTGGCATGAGCCACGAGCTAACAAATCGAAATGTTAAGAAAATCAAGGAGGGATCAGGAGAGTTCTTGCCTGAAGCATTGGAGGAAGAACCATAGTGCAACTAATTAGTATGATAGTCTAGACAAAACCCCCACCTATGACAGTAATGGAGGAGAGCAACACGAATGAGACTAGCATGATGATGGAAAGTGGCGATGAGCATCATGGTAAGATGACGTCCAAGTTTCTTGTTATTTTCACTGATATATTGTGGAAACTACAATCTTACTTAAGGGGCCAGAGAAGGCGAAGAAGTGGCTGGGAATAGGACATTTAAAGAAGTGGAATTTCAATCAAAGGCCTAGGAAAAGGATATTCTAGCTTGGGTAGATCCTCACCGAGGTCAATAGTAGTGGGGAGGAGCTTTCATTTAAGAGTGGTGGCATGGGGTTGGTCCCTGAAATCATGGATATCGAGGGGAAGGGTCGTCGAGGTCGAACCCATATGCCCCAAGTGTTGAAGGAAGTGGAAATCATGAAGGCTCAATCCAATCCATAAATACCCCATAACACATTCAGTTGGACATTGAGGAACCAAAAACGTGGGTTAAAAAGGAGCAAGAGAGGCTAAGGGTCAAATATCTACAACATAATGGCATCTTGTGGAGAATCTAAGGTCAGTAAATGTATATCGTTGACGTTTCGAGCCATCCTCGGCTCATCTTTAGGACATTATCGATGCCTGAGATGATCAATGAATCTTTACTTTTATATAAATACAGACCAGTCATAGGAAGCTAATAGCTAGGGTTTAATGAATAGTCAAAGGAAGCCGACAACTAGGTTTTAATGAGGTTTTAAATTTGAGATAATGAAATGTTTTAATTTTAATTAATTTTTTTATTAATATATAAATTAAATCTTACAATTTTTCATTAAGGTTAAAAACTTCTATTATAAGGTTTTTAAAAGTTATTAAGTTTTTTAATCAATAAAATAGTTATTAAGTTTTTTAATTTTCAATTCTAACAAATTAAAACTTTTTATTTTTTTTAATTGTTTTATAAGGTTTTTTGATTGATTTAAAAGTTATTAATTTTAAGTTTTTAATTGTTTTATAAGGTTTTTTTATTAATTTTAAATTTAATTTTACTTTTATCAAAATAAACTTTTTTATTAAGTTTAAATGTTTTTAAAAAGTTAGGTTTAGGCACCTACTTATACTTAGTATAAATTTTAAGTTTTTAAAATTTTAAGTTTTTAAAAAAATTTAAGCTAGTTTTTTAGGTTTTCTTGTTGATTAAAATTAAATTTTAATTGGAGTTTAATTACATTTTGTCTTTACATAGGTTTTAAATTAAATTTTAACTAAATTTTATTTTAATTTTTTATAAGGTTTTTAATTAAATTTTATTTTAATTTAAAGGAGGTTTTTTTTATTAAAAGGGGGTTCTAAGGTTGAAACTAACAGTTTTTGTTAACCGGGAGATTAATTAGTTTGTTTGGCTTAATTGAGAAAGGTTAGGGAGCCACGACCTACTGATGGTTAGGCCATCATCCCTATTCAGACAGTGGGGGTGTTTTACTATTTCTATAGCCTCCCTGATCCTTCTCAAAGACCAATTATCAACGTGAGCTAGCACTTTCATGTCTTCTATCCTAATTGGGTGTTTTGTGCCATGGGAGTGTTGGGCTAAAGCAGATTTCTGTGTTCTATTCAGTCGAATGTCTGCGCAGTGTTCCTTCACTCTTGTTTTAATGGATCTCCCTGTTTCACCGATATAGGCCTTCCCGCATTCACATGGAATCATGTAAACTCCATTTTTTAAGGAAGGGTCAATGGGGTCTTTAACTGTTTTTAGGAGTTTCCTAATGCTGTTTAGGGGTGAGAAAACAAAGTCAATGCTTTTCTTCTTCAAGTGTTTTGCAATCCTGTCCGTCACACCTTGAATGTAAGGAAGAAAAGCTTTGTGGTCACCTACCTTCTTTTCTTTGAGGTGTCTAGATTTTTCCGCTTTGGAGAAAGCCCTCTTGATTTGGTTTGGGTCATAGCCATTACTTAAGAACACGTCATGCAAGTGTTCTTTCTCGGCTTCAAGGTATTCTGTATCATAAATCCTAATGGCTCTCGTGATCATGGTATTCATAACTCCCATTTTCTATTGTGGATGATGATGTGAAAGAGCATGAAGGTATTGCTCAGTGTGGGTTTTCTTTCTGTACACCTTATGAGATACGCCCCCGTTTTGTTTCCTGATAATTAGTGTATCAAGAAAAGGTAGGCAATTACTTTCTTCCAACTCCATTGTAAATTTAATAGAGTCGGATTGTTTATTAAGGTGATCCACACATTTACCCAGCTCATCCCTTCCGTGTGCCCAAATTAAGAATGTGTCATCCACATACCTTGACCACCACTCAGGTTTTAATTGTGTCGTGGATAGAGCTTTTTGTTCGAAGTTTTCCATGAATAGGTTGGCTATAATAGGTGAGAGAGGAGAACCCATGGCTACCCCGCACGTTTGTTCGTAAAGCTCTCCTTGAAAGCTGAAAAAGGTGGATTTAAGACATAAGCTTACTAACTCAGTTGTTTCATGGTTTGTAAGGTTCTCAATGACTTTGATTGCCTCATCTATGGGAATCATTGTGAAGAGGGATACAACGTCCAGGCTTAGGAGAAGCTCATTCTCATTCAAATGTCGGTTTTTTATTTTCTCAACAAAAAATGAGGAATCTTTGACAAAGGAGCTTGTGTTTCCTACTAAGGGTTGATTTATTGTTTGAACTAAGTTTTTATGCTATTTCTCTTGGCGGTAGCTATTTTGCTGGATTTCTCCTGGTTAACTTGGGTTTTTGAGCGGGGATTTCTTGGGTTTGCTTTTCTGGTAATAACTCTCTCCCTTTTCTTTTATCTTGGAGCTTTGTGATCTCGTAGGCTTTTGGAGGTCAGCCGTCTTTTATCTTGGAGAACTTCTGGGGATTTTTCGCAGAGAATATTCTCCTTTCAGTCCTTGGGCGTCTCTATTTCACTACAGCTCTCGTGATGTCTTTGAGGGAGGTTAAGGCCTTAGCTCGTTCTCCTCATAATAATTGGGTTTTCAATTCCTCGAGGGTGGTCCCTTTGAAGGTATCTGAGGATTGTTTGAATTTGAAGTCTCTGTTGCAGGCGAGGTCATCTGATTTGGAGAAGCTATCTTATTTTTTTTAATGGTTTTTCTCCTAAGAAGGTGACGGACTCGAGTTTTCTACTGGATAAGGTTATTGATGGTAGATCTTTTTCGGGGGATGGGAAAGAATCTTCTACTATCGGAAAGTTTGGACCTATTATGTCTCCATCTTTTGGTCTGGTGGATGTTCCTGTACAGGACACTTCTGGTGTTGATTGTTCTTTGAACCCTCCTACTTTTTGAAAACCCTCTCAGTTGGCAGATGAAGTTCCTTGTGCAGGATGCGGGGATTCTGTTCCTCTTGGGGTTGACAACAGGGATGTGATGCATCAGGAATTTGTTTCGAAGAAGGGTACTAGAAAGAGAATTAGTAAATGTGTCCGTAAAATGGACAAACCCTTGCTTCTGGTGGTGGGTGAGGATGTTCCATTGAATAAGATCGTTCTTACCAATGCTCTCACTCTCGTGGGCAGGTTTGGTAGGAGAAAGATCAGTTTTGATGGTTTGCATAGATGGGTATTTGATACTTGGCTGCAGGAGATTAGTCTTTGTCCAGAAATTTTCATACTTCCTCGGGGATGGTTGGCTTTCAAGTTTCAGAATGCTGCTGATGTAGACGTCATTCTGAAAGGTGTCTAGAAATGGGAGAACTCGAGATTCTTCCTCGAGCGATGGACGCCTCTTTTTTACCCTCGTATTGAGAGGTATGACTCTTTACCCATATGGGTTAAACTGCCCAATTTGCCATTCGAGTACTAGTCTATGGAATTTTTTAAGATGATCGGTAATGCACTTGGGACTTTCCTTGAGGTTGATTTGTCTTTTTTAAAGAATGGTATTTGCTGTCTGGGGAAAGTTTGGTCCTTTTAGATTTGCCTTTGCAAAATACTTGGAAGGTTTTTGATGAGAATTCTACTTTGTCTCCAGCTTCTCAATTTCATACTAACCTTAAATTGATTAAAAAAGTGGCTATTTGCTGGTCTGTTAAAAGGAAAGAACAAGATACTAAAGACTTAGTTGAGATTGAAGTTTTAATATTGGATGCTTGTACCAAACTTGGTTTTGGTTATGCTAATGATGAGGATAAGGTCTCTCTGTATGTGTTGGAATCTAGAAGTAGAAAAATTTTGTTAGATAGAGAAAATGAAGCTAGACAGAAGAGTAGGGCTCTTTGGTTGCTCTGTGGTGATGATAATACCCCATTCTTCCATAAATATGCCAATCACAAAAATTTTATTAATTCTATATGGAAAATAGAAGATGATAGAGGTAACATTGTTGATGGGTTTGAGTCTATTGCTGGGGCGGCTGTTCATCACTTTGAATCATTGTTTAAAGAAGATGACAATCTTCATTTGCCTGAAATTCTGGAAATCGCTGAAAAGTTCCCTTCTGATATTTCTGAAAATGAAAATTTAGAACTCATGATTCCTGTTACTATCGAGGAAATTCAGTCTATTTTGTTTATCAGTAAAAATGATAAGAGTCCTGGTCCTGATGGGCTCCCAGTGGAAGTATACAGAGCACTTTTTGATGTCTTGGGAAGTGATCTTTTAAGAGTTATTGAAGATTCGAGGATTAGTGGGAAGATTCCTGCTGTTTTTAACTCTACCTTTATTGCTTTGATACCGAAGACTGATTCTCCTAAGTCATTTGATGATTTCCGACCAATATCTTTATGTAATTTTATATATAAGATTATTGGTAAAATCATTTCTACACGCATTAGAAAGATTTTGGGGAGGCTTATTTCTAAAGAACAATTTGGTTTTTTGCCTGGCAGACAAATTCGTGAAGCTGTTGGAATTATTCAAGAAGGTTTGCATTCCATCCATTGTAAGGCTATGAAATCAGTGGTGCTTAAAATTGATTTATCTAAGGCATATGAGCGTGTACATTGGACATATTTATGGGTAATTATGACTAAAATGGGTTTTTTTGTACCATTTATAACCTGGGTGATGAGCATCATTTCTTCAGTTTCATTTGTTGTTCTTATTAATGGGGTGGCATCCTCTTTTTTTAGAGCTGGTTGGGGGATTAGACAAGGTTGCCCTTTGGCACCTTTACTTTTTCTTATTGTGGTAGAAGGCCTGAGCAGGTATATTCTCACTACTCAAAATATTGGGGTTTTTTAGGGTATCTCTTTTGGTAACAATATTATACTGTCTCATGTTTTGTTTGTGGATGACATAATTTTGGTTTATGATGGTTCTGATCGTTCATTATCAACATTATATGAGGTCCTGATGGTTTTTTGTAAAGCTTTTGGTATGATTATTAATGAGGACAAATCTTCCTTTTACTATTCTAGATTGGAAGAATCTGAGTTGATTTCAATTTAGAACATATTTTCTTTTAATGTTGATAAAATTGAGTTTGGTATGAAATATCTTGGTTTTCATTTAAAACCCTGTAGATATCTGTTGAAAGATTGGGATTGGCTCATTTCAAAAGTGGAAAAGAGATTAAAGAACTGGAGTTTTAGATGGTTATCTAAGGGAGGAAAACTCATTTTGGTCAAGTCTATACTTGATGCCATACCAGTTTACTGGATGCACTTTTGGATACCTGTTGGAATTATTGAAAGAATCAGGAAGATCTGTTTCAAATTGTTATGGTTAGGTAAAAATGAGACTTCTGGTTTACCGTGGTCTTCATGGAAGGTTCTGGCCAACCCCAAATCTTTGGGAGGTTGGGGATTGAAAATACCTGCCTATTTTGCTAAATCACTTGCTGCCAAAAGTGTGTGGAATTTGATTAATGGTACAGGACTGTGGGTGCAGATAGCAATGCAGAAATACATTTCACCCTTATCTATAGTAGACTGTATAAGGGTTGATGTAAAGAAAAAGAAAGGTATTTTCATATGCTGGAAAGCGGTTCTTTGGTTGTTTGATCTTATAGGACAGGCTCTTGTTTGGAGAATTGGGACTGGAACTAAGGTACGTATAGACATTGATCCTTTGCTAGGATGCAAATGGAGGCATGTTTTACCTGATTCCATGATAGATAAACTTCATTCAGTTGGGTTTTTTGTGATCAAAGATATTGCTTGTACTAGTACAACATTTCTTCATAATCAGGGTTGGCTGAATGCGGATCTTTTTGATTTTGATGACCAGGAAATTGTCATTTGGAATTCTTATGTTGCTTTGTTGACTTCCAGCCATGTTAGAATTTCAACTGAGGATGACTAGCTGATTTGGAGTCTTTCTAAAACTGGTAAGTACACACCTAAAGCTGGTCATTTTCATCTTATTCATGACAGGAATGAGATGGAAAGTTTCTGGTGGTGGAAGTGGTTATGGAAACTTAAATGTCCACGAAAATAAAAAAATCTATTGTTGGTTTTTATTTTAAGGGAAAGCACTTACTTGGGATGTACTGTGTAGAAAAGGTAGAGAAGGACCGGGCTGGTGCTATCTCTGTAAAATGGACTTTGAAACTAATAACCATATTGGTTTTGAATGTTCATTCACCAAGAGGGTTTGGTCAAAAATTGAATATAAGTTAAGTTATAATAATTTATGGAATGGAACATCAGTTTTAGACTGTGTTAAGAACTGGATTATGCATGCTGAGGCCAAGTATAGGTCTTTACCTGTTATTGTTTCTTGGTTCATTTGGAAGGCTCGGAATCAATGTTGTTTTGAAGATATTCAAGCAAAGTCTTTTGTTGTTACTTCTTTATGTTTGGGATGACTGAATTCTTATCCTTTGGATAACAGAGTGTTGAATTTAAGAATGGTTGTCAATGAACAAATTGACAAAGAATAAGCTTGGGGGTATTTTGATGGTTCAGCAGCAGGAGTACCTCAAATATGTGGGGCAGGTGGTATATTGTATTTATCTGATGAACACTCCTTTGCTTTCTCTGCTGGTTTGGGGATAGGCACCAATAACTTTGCTGAGCTTCTAGCCTTAAAATTGCTTATCACTTTGGCTTTAAAGCAAGGGGTTCAAACACTGCAGGTTTTTGGGGATTCTCAGCTGGTGATCAATTGGATATCTGGTAAGTTTAGAATTAATAACATTCTTCTTACTCATATACTTCATGAGGTGATTAGAATTTCTAACTTATTGGTTAACGTTGATTATAAGCACATTTATCGCGAAAGGAATACTAAGGCTGATGCTTTAGCTAATGCATGTGTTGGAAGGACATTGGAAAATTCTAGAGTATAGAGGATCTGAAACTTATGAGACTTTTTAGTTTTTTTAGTCTGAATTTTAGTTTTAAGGTTGGGGGGGGAACGTGTGACTCTGGAGGAATATGATAGGTTTATAGTTTTGATTAAGTTTTCTGGAAACTTTTAGTGACAATGTTCTTATTGACAGTGACTATTATGATCTTTTCATGACAGTTTTGGACTCTTGTTATTTCTGTGATTTGTGAGGCCAAAGATATGACAGTGAACTATTTCTGACAGTGTTCATCACAGTTTTGGTTTCTATGTGACTGTTTTCTTTTGACAGTTATTGGACAGCTTTTATAAGGTGATTATGACAATATATGAGTGGAAGGACAGTGATGTGAATATATCGGTTATATTTTTGGATAGCTTTTATCTGTATTGTTGATATAGACTAGATTAGATGATAGATAAATTTTACAAAGTCTTTTGTAAGTCTAGTTGATATGTTAATACCATATTTTCAATACTACTTTCTGGTTTATATTTTTTATATCCATAAAAGATTGTGGTGTAATATGAATGAAATTTTGGATTGGATATAATTTGATTTTTAAATCAATTATTATCTTTTTGTAATTAGGCATGTTTATGGTGATGAATTGAGGAAATGGACATTGATCTTTATTTAAAAAGATAATGGACCATTTGATGAATGTAATTTTTAATAAAGTTACGATTTTTTTCTTTGGAAAAAAGATTGTCTCTCTCGAATTCATTGTTTTACTTAATGAAAAATGTTAAAGATGGGACATGTAGATTTTGCTAAAGTCAAAAGGAAGCATTTTATTTTGTCCTAAGATGTAGAGACAATCATTTTGGAGTTGGAGCTGTGAAAGGAATGGATTTGAAATTAAATCTAAGATTTCCCACCAGCGAGTGCACATTAAGGTATAATGATAAAATACTTATTATTAAACATTGTGTGTCCTGGTGGAGGGGAGACACATCTTTTAATTTGAGAAGAAAGTTGAAAGTAAATGAGATGTGTGGGGAATAGAACATGGCCCTTAATTATTCGCTCCGTACCTAAAGCTAAACCTTACTTGCATGGTGATATATGAAATCTAAATTTTATTAATAAATCAGTAGGCAATAATACATTATAAAACTAAAGTTTTATGGAATTAAATTCAACTGGTAGAGATTGCGCCGAATCTTCTAACACAAACTACTAAAGCGTGCACTTATTTTTTATTATTATTAAATTTATTAATGCGATTATTTGCTATTTTGGAAGTGAGAATCGCCGGCGATTCTCGTACCGCCGTGAAATCCAAAGTACCGGCGCCGACAGAGTTTGACTACTGGCTTCTTCTGATTTGAATTTTTTCCCCCTATTTGAGGTTTAACTTAATATATTCTATTTTTTTTAACGTTCCATAAAGCTTAGAGTAGTTGAAGAAATTCAGGCTGTTTGCGTGAAACCACTATTAGGTCCTTCATAAATCCAGGGACTATTTTTCTCCGGGCTTACTTCAATCACATTCTGAGATTGTTTTTTGTGATGCTCTCTATTGTCGCTTGACCATTAATGAATGAAAATGGTAGCTTGGTAGCTTGCAGAACAAGAACTGCCTTTTTTTGTTCCTTCTTACACAATTATAAAGCTGTACAGGCAGGCATATATCTGATTGCGTGAAGCAAAGGCCTGCATGAGCACTTGAATGGGCTCCGCAGTCCTTCATACAGTCCATCCATGAAACTCATCACTGTACATGTATAAATACAATGCACACATTTGTATATACAGAAGACAATGTATGGGTGTTGTGGATTTCTGAGAACCCATCTGGGCATTATTTAACAAAATCAGGAACCCAGTGTGATCCGCTTGGTGAAAGCCTCTATCAGATGCATTTTATGGACGAAAAGTCTAACTTAAGGGACATGGGAACCACTAGAGCTGAAGCAATATCATGCATGTGTTGTGCATTGCGGTCAAGAGTTTAGGAATTGGATCCAGGAGCAAGAAACTCATTGGGGTTTTAGGGGGCTTTGCCCTACTGGAGGAGAAGAGTACCGTGCCTTAAAAACAGTTGGGTCACCATGAACGATACTCCGGGGAAAATGCTGTCAAGTTTGGCAGGGGGAGGAGATAGACAACACCCAAAGCTGGGTGGCTGTGTAGGTGTTTTCTTCCAGCTTTTTGATTGGAACCGAAGGCTTACAGGCAAGAAATTGTTCTCCAACAGGCTTCTTCCAGCAGGTAAGTGTTTTTGCCCTTTATCAGTTCATTGACCTGCCCACCTACACACGCAAACAAAGGAAAAATGTTAAGTCTTTCAAGCAATTTGGGAATAATTTCATGATGGATTCTGATACAGTTAGGCCAAGGATTGATTTGCTGTTTTATATGCATTGCAGAACGTCCCAAGCAGTTCTCAAAGAAGTATAATGATGAGAAGTTACCCATGGCAAAGCTTCTTCTGGTTGGTGGTTTTTATTTTATTTTTATTTTTATTTTGGGTTTTAAATTTTGCTGTGTGGGCAGTATATGCATGGGTTTATTTGGGTTTCAGTTCGGTCTTGTTACACGAGTTATCAGATTTTTGGTTTGTAAGGTTGGGTGTTCAGTATAGGCGGTTATATTTCAAGATAAATGTTGTCGATCGTCAATATTTAGGCTGTTCTAGTGATGGTTATTATGTGCATTGCAATACGGATTTCAGATGAGAACAGGGTGGGTTTCCAAATAGGCAATTGGATTTCATGTCAAATCATGTTCATAGTAGCGTTTTAGGCTGTTCCATTGATTATTTTGATGTGCATTGCAATACAGATAGCAGATGAGAACAGGGGTGGTTTCCCTAATACAAAGAAGGGCATAGATAGTATGTGTTCTTCTTCAGAAGAGATGAGTTGTTTCTCTTCGGAGGAAGGGAATGGAATTAGTTCCAGAGCACCAGGTGTTGTCGCCAGGCTAATGGGTCTTGAATCCTTGCCTGCAAAAGAGCAGAACAATGATTTGAATAGTAAGCTTCCTGAGACTAAGCCTCTTCCGGAGCTGATGCATCAGAGGAAACAACCAGAATTCTTCCAAGAAGAGCAGTTTGATCAGTTTAATTCAAGGAAACATCATGCAAAGATTAATGGATTGCTTAAAAAATCTGCAGAAGCAAGGCCTCAGAAACTGCAGAAAACAGGGCTATTTGAGAAACGGCCAGTTTCTAAGTTTCAACCAGATACTTTGCCATTTAAATCGATTGTGTCTCCTTCCAAAACTCATCACAAGCTGGTGTCTCCTATCAAAAGTCCTGGAATTCTTTCTGCAAAGAATGCAGCTCGTTTGATGGAAGCTGCTGCAAAGATTCTCGAACCTGGCATGCAAACTAGTAACAGGGCTAGAAATTTAACAATCCGTTCTTCTATTGCTCGTCCTCTTCTGAAAGATCAGGAAGGGGATGAGAAAAGAGCGACAACTTCAAAGAGATCATCCAGGGTCACAGAACCACTGAGAAAGAGTGTTGAATCCAATGCCATCAAGTCCCTGAAGGGCCAAGCATTGAATAAGAGTTGGAATGGTAAAGAAGATGCAGAAAATGTGAAGTCAAATGTGGAGCAAAATTCAACAACATATACCTCATCGGCTAAAGAAAATAGTGGAAGTGTGGTTCAAGATACAGGTAAGAGAAGGTCAAAACTACCCACTTCATCAGTGAAGCTAGATGGATCAGCCGTATCATCAAGAACTCAATCAAAGTTGGGCCCATCAAAATCTGCCTTCGTAAAAAAACAACAGAAAACTGTCTCTCTTGCTTTGGAGGCAAAGGCCAATGTGCAGAAAAGAGAAATTGAATCATTGAATTTCTCATCAAATCATGTTCAAAGCCTTAGAAACAAAAATAATATCGAAGAAGAGCTAGAAATGCCCAAGGAACCACGGCAATCTGTACAAGAAAACGACAGGAAAAATGGGCCGCAACAATGTATATCTGGGATTTCTAGAGCATCCAAGCAGAACCCATCCATGTCTTTCAATAGACCAAGCAATCAGTTATCAAGCCGGGAGAAAGGATCATCTAAAAATAACCAGTGTAATCAGCAATCAAACAAGGCTTTTCCAGGAGAGCCTTTCTCAAAATCCATTCAGAGAAATCCTCATGGAACAAAGGACTTCGTGGCTTCAAATAGGAATCTGAGCAGCAACCGTAATAATAACAGTCTTAGGAATTTTGGGTCGCGCAAGGATGGATGCAAAGACAAGGACGACAGGAAGAAGAAGATTGAAGAGAAGAAAGGCGATTCTTCAGTTGGAGCTAAGGTGTCCCCCCAAAAGAAAAGAATGAGTGATGGTCATTTTGCTAGTCAAAACTCTTGTCATGTGGACTCTACATCAGATGATGAATATAGTGTATGCCTTGAGAAGAATGAGAAGAAAGGTTCCTCCAAAAATGTTAAAGAACTACTACCAAAGGGAAAGGAATGTTCAAAAAGCTTTGAAACCTACAGAGAAGGAATCAAAAGAGGTGAATGGAATACTCAGCAGGATTCTCAGAGTTGCAGCAAGAGCATGGATGTGGTTTCATTCACATTTTCTTCTCCTATGAGGTCTACAGGTGGATCCCAAACAGGAATTCATTTAATGGAGAAGAAGCAAGGCCAAGCATTGGATGATTGGAGAGAAAGGCAGACTGCATGTTGGAGAGATCCTTGCACAGACAGTGAACCCGAGAAAATCATATCAGAAGTAACGTGCTCATCTTCATCTTCTTTAAATCCCGCCATCTTAGGAGGAGATAGCTTAAATGCTCTTTTGGAGCAAAAGTTGAGAGAGTTAACAATTAGTAGTGGAGTTGACCTGGGCGCTGGAAATTCTTTCAATGATTCCATTTCTAGTAAAACAACTGCATCTATACTTCAGGACTTGATTATCACACTCAACACAGAAAGACCAGTTGAGATGAACCACAGCATTAACTCCTTAACTGGATCAACTAACTTGAACCTGGCTGGAGAACCAGACTTGACCAGTGAAAATTGGTCCATGGAATTTCATCAAACTCTTGGCAACAGAAAAATATTTCAGGTTTGTTTTGAAGATGGTCTCTACGTTTGTTTTCCTCTTCAGGTACAATCATATGATTAGGTGTTTCTTTTCCTTTTAAATTTATAAAATAATTTCTTTGAAGTTTGAAGAAATACAGTTTATCCTTGCAGATTCTTAGATACGTTGTTTCCCTTAAAAAAATTGTGTTTGTGTTGATAGATTCAGAGCTTGCAGTTTAATTCGATTAAGTTCTCCCTTCCACTTCAAGGAAATCATATCTTTGTTTATAGGTTTAGAGTCTATGATACAGTTCACTTATGTTCTCCCTTTTAGTAATGTGTTTTTGCATTGATGGTTTTAGATTCAGTCTATAATACAATGCGATTCTTCTTCTTCAAACTAATCGGCGTTGGATGTAGTTTTTAGAAGACAGGTTCACCGTTCTTTGAATTTATTTAACTATAGTTGGTGTTCAAATGGATTGGTGGGTGGCAAATACCAAACGGTGGTCTCATTTTCAAATTACATGTTATGATTTCATTTCTATGTATAATATAGGGCCTATACTGAAAATGGGACTATCTTAGAACGGTGATTCTAGGTATCTATCATTTAAGCACATCAGCTTTCAGTTATAAATACAAATCCATCGTTGTTTATGGTAAGCGAATGTATATTTTGCATTGTACTTCTGCAGTTTTTCATGTTGATGACATTGTTTCAGCATTTTCTGAATCAAATCAGTTTTTGAATTCTTGACTCTTTATCTTCAAACTTTTAACTTTTAAGTCTTTACATACTTGATGTTGATATAGAATCCCCGTATTATATTTTACTGGAGCACATGATATTTGCATCCCCTATTTGAATCTGTGCTGTGTTTGCTGTGGCTACACTAGTTTGCAATCTCTTCTAAGTATTCTAAGTATTCTGAAGTTAATCTTTTCCAATAAGGCCTTGTTCTTTGTTTTTTCACTTTTTTTCTCATAACTGCTATTGCATACTTGGTTTCAGTAGGAACAAGCAACTGTGGGCACATAGGATTATGCAACAGAAGGAAATTCAGATTCAATTATCTTTAAGGGATTGCACTACAGTGAATATGAAACATCATTTTTTGGAATTAACTATGTATACAAAGTCATTTATTGATGACCCATAACCCATGAGTGTGATTCACTGATGACCAATTTTTCATGAGCTTGAATATGGTCCACTCAGCACTCATTACATCAGGTGATGCTCACAAGGGTCATGAAGTGGGAATGAAACTAGTGAAATGAATCACATAGCATCAATCACCTCTTCCAGGATTTGCACCTGGTAATCATGACTTCTTGGGAAGGTCAGCCATCCCAAGACACCTTGGCTCAAGTGCACTTAACCATGTAGATTTTCCCCTAGTCAAGCCCACTTAGATTGTTACCCTTTTTTCAAAACCGTAACGAGTAGTGTGCTTTGTGAATTATTCATTCAAAGCTCTATTCTCTTTATTTAAGTATGTGGGGAGCTTCTGCATACACTGAATATCTCAAGCCTTCAAAACTGTCCGTTATTTTCATTTGAGTTTAGTGATCATGCATAATGATTTCAATGGTAGTTTGGAGCATAGTTACATATATCGGCGATATTGTGAGTCATCCCCCTTGGCGATATATCGCCACTAAAAAATCGCGATATTTTCGACATTTTGAATATATCGCGATATATTGGGAATATATTGGAATATTTTGGAAAATATCGCCCTGCTAAAAAAATTTGCATGAAATTTGAAAAACAAATTCATGGGTTAATTTTTTGGCAGTGTTATTAAAACTAAATATATTAAATTCTTAAAGTAATAAATGGTAGTATTACATTCTTAAAGTAGAAGTGACATTCTCCTTTACTTTCATTTTCTATCCTTTTACTTAAATTTTTAACATTGCCATTAATTGTTTCAGGATGTTTGAGAGTGGTTCGAACCTCATCGAACTTTCATATGCAAAAAGTAGAATTTTAGATCCCATTTAGAATTCAAGAGACTTAATAGTTTTCAGGATTTCAATATTTCAACAATTCCATTGGATTTTATCAAGTATGAGGGTATGGGATTGACATTTAATCAAGCACATCAACCCATCCCTGTACCTTGATGTTGGTGGCATTGACTATTGAAATCTTTTATCACAGCCTTAATAAAAATGTACTCTTCACTCATTAAACATGGGAAGTTTCATCAAAATTGTAGAGTAGTTGGACCTTCCACCATAGCTTAAGTAGTTGGAGCTTCCAATTTGACGCCTAACTCATCCAAAGCACCTACGGGACCCCCTACTGCTTCTAGAGGAAGAGTGGTGCTCCTTGCCTATAAAAGGGGTAGAGGGGATCAATGATTCCTACTATTTATCATTGTATTATGTAGTATCTAGATGCCTCATGAGTCATGATGATTAATTTCTTGAGAGAAATTTATTTTGATCATTTGATGTGATTTTCTATCATTCCATCAAGAACATATTTCAATATTTTCAGTTTATAACTTTATAGTCGATATGTGATCATGATCCACCATTTGACATTTTATGCATCTTATATATTAGTTGTATTTTCATATTTATGTAGCAATGTGTTTATTTGATGTTGTTGTTGCTTTAGATGTTAAAAAAATTGAAAAAAATGGTTATTTTTGTATTTTTTTTTGCTTTACGACATTTGCTGATATTTTTGCCGTTGCTGCCGATAAGTTACATTCCGGACCCTCAGCGATATATTCGCCGACACGATATATGTAACTACAGTTTGGAGGCCATAAGTTGATTGCTTACACAACTGGATGTCAAATACAAATATTGAACTTTGCAACTGTTTTGTGAATTTTCTTTAACAGTTTAATGCAACTTTCAGGTGGGAGACAAGGTACGTGACATTGCTGACAGTGGACGGACTGGAGGATTGTCTGGACCTGGCCATATTTCTTCTCGAGGTAGGGTTGGTTATACAGACATGGATTATTCTGAAGGTGCTGCAGGGACTGTTTGCAGCGAGGACTGTGATCAGCCTAGTCCAGTATCTATATTAGAAGCTTCTTTCTCAAATGAAAGTTACAACTCAGCAGAGAGCTTGGGTGGCACTCATGGTAAGCGACTTTGACATTTTTCTCATTTGTGGTTTACCCAATTATATATCTAATTGGCTGTACAATCATGGTAAGTTCATAGGCATCTCAAGGGGCCAAAGCCTTTGTTTTCTTGACACACTACATTCTCGTCTGATTAAACTGAGGAAGTATTGTGCTTATTACAATTGCCCTCTAAAAGTCTTTGTTTTTGTACTAAGACAATTTGTTAATCTTTGATACCAGATGATAAGTTGCAATTCTTATGCTCATCCGTTCAGAATAGAACTGGCCGGCTCTGCATGACTCTTGAGCACCAAGAACTGGATGCTGATGCAGAACTACGTGATTCTGCTACTTCTGCAAACTTGGAAGTTGTGGAAAGTGATAAGATAATGGGTGCAATTCTAGATATTTCAAGATTGCACAAAATTGATCCTTCCTTAATTGGTTTGGCAGAAACTCAGCTTGCCTGTATTGACGATCAGGAGCTTGAATATGTCAGGAAAATTATATGCAATGCAGAATTGATGTCTGAAGATGTAGCCTTGCTGAGTGAGGAAGACAGACCTGATTTTCTTGTAGATCCTAATTTGTTCGACAGACTGGAAGTCCAAGAGTCATCAACTGATGGTCATTTGCCATATGGTTTGAAGCATAGTCACCACAATTCGGCTTTTAGGAAAGTACAAGGGTCATGGCAAAATAGGAAGCTTCTTTTTGATTGTGTGAAGGATTGTCTATGTTCTCAGTACAACATTAGGTACAAAGGGGGTTATAGGAGATGGATCAAAGGTCCAGCATATGTCACAAATGACAAGTTAGCCAAAGATGTGCTTAAGGAAATCAAAAGATTTAGTATAGTGACATTTGGGATGTTGGATGAGCTTGTGGAGCAAGATATGAACACACCAATGGGTAAGTGGACGGATTGTGAGAGAGAGATGTTTGAGATTGGAATAGAGGTTGAGAGAAGCATCTTTACTGTTCTAGTTGATGAAGTGGTGAATGATCTGCTCACTGATAGAGAATGAACAATCAGTGCTGAACATAAAAGGGATGCTATCGTTGAAGATTTCCACAAATCGGATGCTTTTAACCAGCATTATATATTCAACTACTGGATCTTTATTTTGCCAAACAACCATCAAATAAGTTATTCATAATTTGGTGGTTGGACTAGCTTAAGTTGGTGGAAACAAGACAATGCCAATGATAGTTGGGTTTTGTCAGTTTTCATTCAGTTTTCTTCAAATGGATGAAGGAGGTTTGCAATCAATGATAATGATGATGACCAGAAAACATATAATGCAATGTACATTGCCATTTGCTAATGAGTAAACTTCTCTTGCATGATGTGGGTCATTACCTTATATCTATTTAATTTTCTTTTCAAAATTATAGCTATCATACCTTCCTTGATTCTTACTATTTGTGATAATGTTTTCATTGCTATTATGGCTTTCCAAATTATAAAAGAAATGCCAGATTTCCCTAGTTGTGTCGAGGAATTGCATTTCAGTAAGATGGTGTATCAGTTATTTTCTAAAAATTTACAGTGGAATGAGATAGTGATGCTAATTCAATATGGACAGTATGTCAATATTTCTAAGCCTCTTAATAACAAAATGAGTAGGCCAACAGCAGTGAAATAACACCCCAGGTATATATATATATATATATATATATATATATATGAGTGGTGCCAAGTAGACTGGAGATAAGAGAACGCGAGAGTTCCAATACTCTTTCAAACTCATTGGACCACTTCCATGTGTTTTGTGATAAAAACAATGTTAGTTACAGTTCTGTTTATATTATGGTGTGGCAATAGTTCTGTTTATGAAGGTTCCAATACTCCTTCAAACTGATTGGACCACTACCATGTATTTTGTGATAAAAACAGAGTTACAGTTCTGTTTGTATTATGGTGTGGCAAGAGCTCCAACTCACCACAATATCACGGTTCAATGCACATGATTTTGGTCTTAACATGCATGTTTTGTCAGAGCTTGGAATGGTGTTTGGATAGACTTTATATATATAAAGAAATGTGGTATATGAAATTCTTTAAGCTCAGTAATTTAAAATTATGTTTAGTCTATCGTGTATAAAGTTGGGTAATTAGTCTGATTATGTGATTTCTCAATCACTAAATCATAAAAATATATATTATTTCACATAGGAAGTAATGATCTGCATTTACACTGATGTTAATAAATTAAATTAAAAAATATATATTTTAATAAAAAATATAATAAATAATAATTAACATAATTTTTTATTTTATTTTTTAAATATTAATAAAATTTTAAGTTAAATTTTTAATATTTAATATTAAATAAATTAATAATAATTCTCTATTTTTATTTAAATGTTATACAAAGAATTAATATAATATATATATATTTTTTCAAATTTACCACATGGACACACTGATGTCGTGCTAAATTTCTTAAGCTCATGTTACAAACTATCCATCATGTTAGGTAATGGCACAAGTTGTTAAAAGTTGTCAAACACTGTTGCCAGTCCCATCTTCGTACACGTGATTGGTTGAAAGCGGAGTCGTTGAAGCCGGTGCCTGTAAAGTTATAAATCATGGAAACTTGGAAACCGACAAGAACAACTCTGAGATGTGACCGTTAAAGTTTTTTATTTGTGTGGATTTATTCTTTTATATTATCCATTACCGAATAGCTGAATGGTGAGGAAGTAGCCGTTGGCATAAAATGGCAAATTTAAATATCTTAATTACTTGTAAGAGAATAAGTGAATAAAAGAATTATTATTATTTACTTTTAATTGAATAAATGAATAAATGAATAAAGAATTATTTTATTTGATTTTTTCTTTTTAGATTATGACTTGCGTAATGGGTATGGAGACCCTTAGTTGTTTGAATAATTTAAAACTTTTTTGTAGTGTAATAATGAAATTTTTTGGGCCATTTTGATTATAACATTTGAGGAAGGTTTTACTCTTTCACGATGGGTTGGAAATATAATTTATTAAATTAAGTTATCATTAGTTATTTAGCCCATCTGGGTGTAGATTGATTGGCAAATGCAGTGTAAATGAAGGAATGTTGTAAAGGAGGTTTCAAGTTCAAATCTCACCTCGATTTATTTGTGCCCCATGCTTGCGGCTGTGTGGATGTTATCGATTGCCCAGTACAAAAAGAAGAAAAAAGAAGAAGTTATAATTAGTTATCTACAAGTTTTTCTTAATTGTGATTAGTTTTTTTTAACTGTGATTGGTGTAATGCTCGTCTTAACATTTTCTAGGTTGAGGTATTTTAACTCGATCTCGTGGTTGTTATTTTTTTAGGTTAGCTTGCTTTTCAAAGCCATGTCTTGTGAGTCTTTTTTGACTTGTAGTTATCTTTTTGAAGTCCATAATAATTGTACTTTTAAAATGACAGGTTGAAATGTCGTGTCTCGTTTCATATTTATACTCATAACAATTGTGAGATATAGGCGATTTATAAGATGTTCACTACAATAAATGTTTTATGAATTTAAAAGCTAGCTTTGGGGTGTAAATCTTTACGTTGAAATAAATGATGTTTTCAATGTAATGTTGTGTGGTCCCTATTTGGCTTGTGATTGTTATGCATGTGATGTCCATAATAATTGTCTATATGTTGTTTATGATATTTGTAGATCTTAATAATATGATATATCCCTATGTTGGGATTCATGCCACATTAATCCTTCACCTCCATCATCTTACCCTCTCCCTTATCTTTAATCCATTTTTCTCTCTATTTAGGGCTCATTGTGCTTTGTTTTAAAGTGAGTCAACTTTTGGAGTATTACAAGGAGCATTGTAGGAAAATTGTGCTTGTGCAGTCACATGGTATAAGAGGTTTTTATAGTCGTAAAAACAATTCCAATATGTCATTTATTTGACATTCGAAATATTTTTAAAATGCTTGTAGGATAGCATGAAAAAATGGTACTCTAAAATATTGTTAGTTAAGGGATATATATATATATATATATATATATATATATATATATATATGGCCACACAAATTAGAGGGAAACATTGAGCAAGCACACATACTCACCCTACAACCAATCAACCATGTTTGTGGACACCTCGATCAACATACAAATAATACTATAAGGGGAATTATATGTTGTGCATCAATCTTCGTAGCCAATCTAAGATAACAAGTAGTTTTTTATATGAGCTTGTATGGTTGTAGAAAAAATCCCAAGATGCCATTTATTGGCGTGCGTGACATCTTTTAATGAGCATGTGGGAATAGCATGGAAAATTGGTACTATAGAGTATTGCCACTTAATTTATGTTTTTGTTTTTATTTATTTTGGCTGCATAGAAGAAGAACTAGTAGCACGACATTGGGACACTGGGGTTATGGTAGTAAAACCTCCCAAACAAGGTTAAACCTCCACTCTCAAAGATGCATCTTTATATTCCCATGCTCTCCATGTAATGACACACATGACAACCTTTAAATATAAAACTTCACATAAACCTTCTCAATGACTCTCCTCACTCCAAGTTTTTCTCATGCTCATCTTAGCAAAACAAGAAAAATACTAATTCCATACAATACACATAGTAAATTGCATAAGATGACAACTAAATCCTAGCTCATGTGGCAACCACATACGAAGTCCTGTTATTTCTAAGATCCCTCCATAATGAGTCTTTTTGTGAATCTCTCACCTCATACATCTTCAGTTGGGATCTCATTATATATTCGTTTGTACATGTCAAGGACTACTACCCTATAAATGGTATAGATTACACCAATTGTGGTCACTAGCTCAACTCATTTAGAGCATCTGAAGAACAAGATTATCTAAGACTACATGTTCCAAGAACATACACATCCTCACCAACTTGCCTACTTGTCTTCAATAACAATAATGCTAACGTGCCTACAAGATCAACAATTCAAGAATTATCATGCCACACTAGGTATTTATGTAATATACCCTTTACATCATGTAACAACATTTCATAGTTACTCCAAATGTGGAGTTACACATGTATAAGAAACACACGTCACAACAAGCTTTTTATGCTTGTGACCAACTCCATGCAAAGTACCCTTTGCAACACGAAGCATCCAACAAGTTTTTCACATACATCCTTGCAAATGCCATTGCACAATTTCATTCTCGTATGTTGTCCTTGAGAATCTTTGTCTTCAACCAATGCATAAGCTTTCTACTTAACAATCATGAACTTAGTTTCTCCATTGTGTAGTAAACAATGACACTGTTAGCCTATTATATATGACAATCATGCAACTAACTTACCACAATTGTCAACAAACAAGACATAATCAACAAGCAAAAATAAAAACACTCTCAAGGGGAATCACTCCCAATACTCTCCAGGGGAATCACTCCCAACATGCTTCTCCATAAGCTATCTTCCACTATTGTAACCTTGACATGCGCTTCATGCTCTCCTTGCAACTTGCAAACATGCATCGTGTTAGAACCCTCTTTGTAATAACTCACAATTGCCATCTCAACAACAACTCACATGCACTCTATGCAACTTTGATACGATCATACAAAAAATTTGCCCACCAACAATATCAACAAACAAAGGCCCCAATTTGTTTTTTCTTAACTATGATGATCACAGAGTCCTAGCTCAAGGACCATTAAAAGCACCAATTGA
This sequence comes from Pseudotsuga menziesii, assembly GCA_001517045.1. Lineage (NCBI taxonomy): Eukaryota > Viridiplantae > Streptophyta > Pinopsida > Pinales > Pinaceae > Pseudotsuga > Pseudotsuga menziesii. The sequence continues at coordinate 66,813 of LPNX010709776.1, read as the reverse complement.
GAGAAACAAGGATTCTCCTTTCAGCATTTGTCTCTCTCATGCCTTCATAGAGCTACACAATGTTCTTTTTGACAAATACTTTGGTAGGCAAAGGCATATTCTAATATTCTATGAATATAATCCACAAAACTCTCTCTTGAAGGAGATTAAGGTTGTGTTGGCTTTGATCTTATGATTTTTTTTATAGAAAACAATTAATTCCTAAATAATGCATATATAATATGAGAACCAATAAGCCACTGAGGTTATAGTGGTAAAAAAATACCCAAATGGGGGAAAATTTCCACTTCAAAAGATACATCTTTATATTCCTCTGTACTCCATGTAATGATAGATGACAAACTTTAAATACAAAAGCTTCACAAAAAAGTACATAGGTCAAACAAGCAAGCATACTCACCACGAAACGAGTCAACCATTATGTTAGTAAGAGAGCCACCACTTTTGTGTGCATCTTTGTTGGCACAAGGATTATAGTAAATTGAGATTTATAACCTAATCATCATCATCTTCTATTTTTAAGGTCACATCCAAGCCAGACACCATTTTGGTGTATGAGACCCCCTTGTTTGTGGGACAAGGGCCCCCCTTGCGCAACGATTGTGATTTAGCTGTTAAAGTCTACAAGTGTACATACCCTACCCCCTCTGGATTTGAACCTGTGACCTCCTATAAAGAAACACATGTTCTTAATTGTTATACAATCCTTGTAACCAATGTAGAGTAACACGTAACTTTCTAATATAAAAGATTTTTATAATTCTAAAAACAATTCAAATTGCCATTTATTAGATGTACCAATTTTTTTAATAGACACATAAAATAACAATGAAAACACTATAAAATACTAATATTCTTAACTAAGTATTATTAACTAAAGAATTAAAAAAAAATCACCTCACGTGGAATCAATCCCCGCTTCAAGCCCCTATTTCAATTCTCTACGGCACACCCTTGAATGACATAACCACAACTAATTTGATTACACGATTAGACATATGAAGCTATAGGGTCTTTCTATAGACATGGTATTGGCAGCTAGGTTTAGGGTTTTGAAGAGATGGCCTGCTGCCCATCTTGCCTCTGGACTTCTCTCCTCTCCTTCAACGGTTCCGTCGCTATAATGCTCCTGCAGTTTTGTCTTACGCTAGTTTCTCAAATCCCTGTTCCTTATTAACCAGTTTTTGTCCCTTTGTCAATGGCATGCACTATTTGTCACCCTAGGCACGTTGCTTATCACCTTTCTCATTTCGGGGTTCCTACCACCTTTTTTGCTTGGTATTTTTTTATTCTACCTACTTGATGCTTGCGGAGACTCTTGGCAACGATCTTGGTGCTTTCGACGCACTTCACGACAGTTATCTCCAGAGTTTCAGGAACTTTCCTTGTTTATTGACTGTTGTTCTTTCTTGTTACTGATTACACTTTGGGGCTAAGTCGGAACCCCGGTTTCGAGGGCATTTTCTATTTTGGCTATGACTCACCCCACATGGAGTCAACCCTCTCTATCAGAGGGCCAGTACCAACCATGTTAAAATAAGTGGGAATGGTTTTGTTTTTTTTAGGGTTTCTTGGGTATTTATCTTGTTTTTGTCCCTGTACTATCTTTGACTCGTATTTTCAGGGCCCTGTCTGTTTGTTGTGGTTTTTATCTTCTGGGCATTGTTGTTTTCCGGTCCCTTCCTCTAGGGTTACCTTTATCCTAGGGTTTCTTGATGGCATCTTCTGGCGGTCTTGTCTCGTCGAAAGAAGAGGGGATACCACCCAAATCCCGTTTCCAGCCATCTTACCACTCCTGATGTAAAACCAAAGCCCTTAAGGCCCTGGATTCCAAACACAGATTTGTTCTCGGCCACGATGTCTTCTTTGACAAGGTCGAAACGCTCTGTTGCAGAGCCCTCATTGGCAGGTTAGAATACTATTCAATATCTAAGGAGGAATGGGTTGACCGGGCCACTGTTCACTGGAAACCCATCATCCATTATATACCCACATTCAGTATTCTTGCCAATAAGTGGTTGGTTTTTGTCTTCATTGAGGAGAAGGATGCCCTATGCATTTTGGACTCCCTGTGGACTATACATGAAGGCTTGTTGGTATTGAACCGTTGGCACTCTAGGTTTGATCCAATAAAAGAAAGGGTCATTAAACGACATCTCTGGGTCCTTTTGCTTGCTCTGCCCTTTCCCCTCTGGAACAAGGAGTTTCTTGTAGGTCTGGCCAACTCCTTGGGGCGCTTTGTAGCCCTAGATAAAGATTTTCATCTAATCTTTGATAAACGTATGGCAAGGGTACTCGTAGAACTTGATGTGTCCAAGGGTCTTTTAACTGATATCGACATTGTCTGTGGTGAGCTTATCATTAACCAGAGATTAGATTACCTCCATATGCCATTTAGATGCAATTATTGTCATGACACTGGTCATCTGCGTAAAAACTGTTCTCTGCTCCTTCATGGTAAACCAGTCTCTCAAGGTTTTGACCAGGATTCCTTACCCAATTCCCCCTCCCATGATGGTCCTTCTCCCTTCATTAGAGGAAATTTCAACTCAAAATGGGCCTCCTAAGGAAAATTAATAAAATAATAGTTAAAACAATAAAATAATATTTATTAATTTTGGAGGAAGAAAATAAAAAACTACTTTTTTGTTCGTATTTTCGACATACCTCCCTGTGTTTTTACTCAAATTTCGATTGGGAGAGCTCATTGGATGCAGAATTTAATTCCGCATCCAATGAGTTCTCTCGATCGAAAATTTGAGTAAAAACACAGGGAGATATGTTGAAAATACAAACAAAAAAGTAGTTTTTTATGATATCTATCCCCAAATTTATATTAAAAAATTGTTAAAGAGGTGCTCCCTTTTTGAATTTTAAAGCATTTTTATTGGCTAATACATGATGACATGGAATTTGTATTATTTTTGGAAGGCCCATTTAAATTGAAATTTCCTCTAATGCATCGAACATTCCTCGCCTTCTTTGGAGGACCATTACATCTCCACCTTGCCCACTCCTTATGAGGGTATCTCCAAGGGTGAATTGATGTTTATTGAGGATGTTGAAACTTGCTCTAGCTTATCCCGACCTGCTCCCACTCAGTCTGTACCCCTAGAATCTCCACTCCCCCCTTCACCAACCCGTCCTCAACCTCTCCCTCTTTGTCTCTCTTCTGATGGTACTCCTCCCAATACTTTAGAACACTTCCCACCACTCCCTCCTTCTCATCATCCCCCCTTTGTATATTCCTCCAACCCCTTTCCTGCTCACTCTGTGGATGATCCTACTAGCCCCAGGCACTCCCCAACTTTCCTGGATCCATCCCTCCTCCAAACTCTTAATATTTTCTCAGACAAGTCCCCTGTTTCTCCTTCGACTCTCCCCTTGGATTCTATTCGTTTCCAAAACGTTAGCATCAGGAAATATAAGAAGAATACTCTCTCTGACCCTGGTGCCTCTGGTATTTACACTCCACTCTCGACCAGACTGAAGGTTGCTGCCAAATATCACCGTTTTTCACACCTCAACCCTTTGCAGGTCCTTAGAGCAAACTTACATGAGGACTCTGTTCCCCAATGAAGTTACTCTCCATGAATATTCGTGGTTTAGGGGGGCGAACAAAAAAAAAACGCCCTCAGCTCACTGTTCTCTGACCTAAACCCTGATATGATACTTATCTAAGAAACTATGTGTACTTTCTCCCAGACTCTCTTTCTCTTCTCCAAACTCAAACCACGTTGGGAATTTTGTGCCCTTGACTCTTCTGGCCTATCTGGGGGACTCCTTGCAGGATGGAACCCACTTTTGATTCGATGCAAAGCTTTTTCTTCCTTTGCAGGTATTCTTCTCAAAGCTAGCATCAAAGGCTTTTCCCATGTCTTTTCTATCCTAAATTGCTACAACCCCTACCATCACAGACTTGACTTTTGGAATAAGGTCCTTGATGGTGGACTATTTTCAGTGCCTAACCTTCTACTGGCTGGGGACCTTAACCTCACTGTATCTTCATTTGAAGTCTGGGGCACACATGCACATCTTGATCCTCTGTCATCTTACTTTTCGAGGCTGTTCTCCTGTAATAGCATGGTTGAATTGTGTTAGTGTGTTCCTAGTCCAACTTGGAGAAATGGCTGCTCTGGTGATGATGGTATTAGCAAAAGGCTAGATCGTTTTTTGGCTACTGATCAACTCCTGCCCATTCTCTCTTCTTATAGATCCTGGGCGATTCCTTTTGATATATTTGATCACTACCCGATCTGTTTTGAATGGGGTCCTAGACTTTCCTCTCATTGCTATCCTTTCAAGTTCAATAGGACTTGGATCTCAGATGATGACTTTGTAGCTCTTGTGAGCACTTATTGGAATGCTAGCACTCACCTTCGGTCTTGTGATCACCAGGAAACCCTCTCACTCAAGCTTAGAAGGATTAAAGACACTGTCAAAAAATGGGAAAGGGACAAAAAACTCTCTAGGAGACTCGAGCTGACCACCATTGAATTAGAGATATGTACCATCCTTCAACATTCCTGTGGCATTCTCAATAAGGTTGACTCCGATTTATTGTTAGAACTAAAAAACAAAAAGGGAAACTTTTAGCTCAGGATGTCCTCACTCAAAGACTTAATAGCGGAGCGCTATGGATTAGTGAAGGTGATGCAAATAAAATATCCTTCCACTCCTTCGCTTATGCTAGAAGAAATAAAAAAACCATCTTGTCATTGGAGGATCGTGAGGGGAACTTAATGTCAAATGACTCTCCTCTTAAAATGTTGGGACAACAACACTTTTAAGATCTTTTTAAGGATTATGGAAGCACTATTATCTCTGACCAGCTTAAAGTTATTAGCCTCTTTCCCTCTTATGTCCAAGAGGAGGATAATATTTGTTTTCTTGAGCCCATCACTCTACTAGACATTGAAGCAGTATTGAAAGGTTTTAAAAAAGATAAATTCCCAGGTCCTGATGGATGGCATGTTGAATTCTTTCTCTCCTTCTTCGAACTCGTAGGGGAAGACCTCCGATGTGTTGCTGAACAGGCTAGAATTGAGGGCAATATTTCTATGGCTTTAAATTCTACTTTTCTCACATTGATCCCTAAATGTGAAAATCCCCTCACCTTTGTTGAATTTATACCTATCTCACTGTGCAATCTTGTATACAAGGTTATTTCTAAAGTTGTAGCTCTTCTCCTAAATCCTCTTTGTTATAGCGGATTTCACCACTCCAGGTGAATCACACTTTGTATGGCCTTCCCCTGTCCCGCTGCAGACTCTTTAGACCCCATGGACCATATTTTATCCTTTGATGTTTCCTTGATCATCCCTAAAACTAAAAAAAAAAATGATATACGTGGCTTTTTATCTGATAACTACGTACATACGCGGGTTTGACCCCTATAACCGCGTACATCGGGATGTGTGCATAGTCCAAATCCTTTTGGAGTTTTCCTTGACATGGATCCGACTCATTCGACTCCTGGCCTTCCATATGCCTTGAGATCGCTCGAATTCGACCCTTCATTATCCCTTGTGAAGCTATATAAGGAACCCCTTGGTACATTGAAGGCATATAGAGAGATTGAAAGCAACGAAACTATAGTCCATTGTTGTCGGAATTTATGCTTGAGTCTGCATCCCTTTGTCCCTTTGGAGCACTGTTGTGTTCTTCCCAAGCTTGCCTTTTGCTAGTGAGCTTGCTATCGTGAGATGGAGGATTGAGGTGGTGGAGGCCCAAGTGGGGGATTCAGTTTCTCCGGTTCGCAAACGTGCCGTCAAAGGTTGTATCTATCTTGTAATCTCTGATTTATATTAATAAGAACTATCTTTTCCTGTCCAATTATGTGTATTTGATTGAATATTGTATCCATTGGAATAGGTCAAATGCTTTTACATTATTGATTATATATGCTAGAATAGATCTAACACTATGATATATAGTATGCTTGTATTGTTTACTTGTTGTTGAGGAAGTATTATATCAATTCAAGCTGAAGATTGGAAAGCTCAACGGGGATCTACTTCAACCGTCCGGAATAAGGTACGAGGTCTGATCCTTTAGTGTTAGACATTTTATTTCTATTGCATATTGGGAAAGATTGATTTCTGGAGTCCAAGCTGTCTGTTGTGGTACCCCAAGCCATAGGAATTTCTCTCCGTAACAGAATTGGCGACTCTGCTGGGGATGTTCCTTGTTTTTATTTGGGGGTTTGCGGGCACAATGGGCTTGAGATTATTGACTTGCTCTTGATTTATCCCTGTTTCTGTGTCGCATTTTATAGTATGATTGTCCATTGACACTCCCCTTTATTGGTTTGGCCTTGGCCTGCTTTTTACCACTGCCTTCTCTGTATACGCGGGTGTTTGGCTAAAAGTCGCATACATACGCGGATTTTTGGATAAAAGTCGCGTACATACGCAGCTGTTCTTTATACAGTCGCGTACATCCTCCCTTTTGGTGAGTTCGATGTTGTGGGAAGTTGTTGGGTGGGTTGTGAGTGTGGTTGGGTCTTCCTTGGGTCTGATGTTGTCTGTTGGATGCTTCTTTTGTGACTAGAGACCGCTTTTTCATTGAGTTTTCTTTGAAAGTAGTTTTAGTCATTTTTCCTTTTTGTTTTGCCATTAGTGCATTACTCTTTTTGTCTTGGTGTCTTGCTGGGCTTGTCTTTTATACTTGCTACAGAGACTGAGAGTTTTAGATGACTTTTATTGCATTTTTCATTCTTTTATATTGAAAAATACAAAGTAGTTGCACTCTTAGTTGCATCTTAGATATGGATTTGAGGAGGTACTTGCATTGGATTGCTTGGATGAGAGTTGTGTTTAGGCTTTCATATAGGAAGGATTGCATTGGCATTCAGAAAGGAATATATATTTATGCATCTCATGTAGTGGCATACCCTATTTTTCATGTGACAAAGAATGCACTTAGCATTGTTTGTTATGGTGTGCACTTTTATTTCACTGCTGAGTCTTCATATCACTAGTTGCATGGCCATTTCCCTTTGAGTAATTACAGCCAATTAAAATCAACGCTAAATTAAAATGAACTACACTCTTTTCTATTATAGGGTGCACCAACAAGCTTAGGTTTTAGGATCTTGGAATAGTTCATTGTAAGTCAATTCTCCAAGATCACTAAACAACAACATCTAGGTGTCTGTCCAGGGAGTGTGTGAAATCCTTGGTATAACCATCGTTCTCAGGATCCTCCTCTCAAACGGGAGTCAAGCACGAGGCAGTGTGAGCGGTTATTGATTGGGATGACCCCTAGTCATAACTGAGTAGCACTGGAGATATTTCCAAGATTGGATTCGTATCTGGGGGCTCTTTCGAGAGTTTCGGGCACTGCTACCCTACCCATACGGTCAATCCCGCCTGCGACTGTCCACCTGAGCTTTGATTATATTGAGGTGACCTTAGTTGCCTTACCTAGGTTATCGAGGGGGTACTCTGCAGGGGTTATTCTGCAGGTGTCCCAGCCAGGTAGAGGTCGGACAGCACAGTCGCTATATGCGTTGAAGCTGAGGGCCACTATAATTGGTTACGTACCTCCGCTTGTAGTGTATGGGAGTTTCGAGCCTCTCCTAGGCGAGACATACCGGCTGCATTCGGGAGCTCACATATCCTCCCCTTGGTTTGCTTGTATTTTGGCTGTAGATTTTCTTAGGAGTGTGCTCTTTGTGCGCTAGTTGGCCTTTAGGATCGTGGTTATTTGAGTATATTTATGTTCTCTTGAGTTCAGGTCCTTTTATTTTTGGCATGCCTGGTATCCTATCACCCATATTAGTCCTAGTACAGACCCTGGTGTCAGACTTGGGGGCATCACAACCCCTTACCATGCTCATAGATTTGGGAATGGTCATATTTTTCCCTCTACTCCATTTGTGGAGGATGTTGACTCCCTTCGCTCGGTCTTTACACTAGTGGTCACCCTCATGGGGGTGGTAGTGGATGCGTGAACATTGGGTCTACACCTTACTTTCCTTTTTATGTCCCATCGTTCACCGCATTGTTTCCTTTCGGTGTGGTTGTCATGATCATTCCTCCCTATATCCTATAGTTTGGATTCTTTATTGACTATTTTGGCTTGTTTTGGACTAATATGGTTACCATGTAGGGTCCAGTTTTGTACACTCTCTCCGAGGTTTTGACCCATTCGTGCCTGTCACAGGTATTATGTCTGAACTAGCATATAGGTTAGGATTTTACATCCGCTTGCACTTATGCATTGCCTTATGACCATTCCATCTTAACCTTAGGTACGAACCCATTCCATGGTATCACGGAACCTTCATGCTGCTGTTAGAAGTGGTACTATGTGAATGGTAGAGCTTTCCTTTACATGGGTGCCCTAGTTAGCTCCCTTTTGCATTTGGTACCCATGCTGTGAGTCCTCTCTTAGGTCTAGGAGTCCCTTTTAGTCCCGCCATGTCCTTGAGCAAGAGTTTCATACTCCTCTTGAACTTTATGCTGGCCTTTTTCCTGGGACTCCCTCATGTCAAGTTGTGAATGCATTATCATGAGCTTTGCCTGCCTTATTGAGCTTTATGCCAGCTCCCCTGACATTGCGTTTCAGCGATATAGCCCGAGTTTGTCTCATGTCTAGCCATGTAGAGCCATTTTTTATATCCTTTGCAGCTTGATTTCCCTTTTTATCGGGAGGGGATTTTCCCCCGAGTGTCGATATCCTACACATGTATCCTTGCATTGAGCATAGGTATGTTCCACTGCTTGGAACTAGTTTGTTTTCCCTGATGACACTCGTCTCCTCCTAGTTTGTAACTATAAAGCTAGTTTATTCTTTTTTCAAGCTTTTTAAATAACTGAAAAAGCCCAAAAAAATAAAAAAACCAAAAAGCCGGACAAGGAAAGATGTTATCTTTGGCAGCTGTCGAGTCGTGTCGCCTTCGAACAGAGCACTGTATATCACATCCATTGGTTGGGTTATAGTTTGACTTAGGAGCTGTACTCATTTATCTGAGTTTATCTCCATCGACTGTGTTGGCTGTTATGGGCAGACTCGGGTTTACTATAATTAACCAACAACACCCCTAGCTCACTGGCCCTTTCGGCGACAGACCGCAACGCGGCCTAAAGTCTCACCCGAAGTGATTCTAATGGGTTGGCCAAGGACTCAAGTGTCTTGGACCAGGTTCTGTGGCAATCCTACTTGTGACTCACAGCTCCTCTAGCCGCGAGATCTCTTTCTCTGCACGTCGCGTGATCTTCTGCTCGCGTCGCGCGATCTCCTCGTCTCGTAGCTCTTCTAGCCGCGGGATATTCCTTTATACTGTCGTGTGGTCCTTTTCTACATCGCACACTTTTCCTGACTCACGATATCTCCAACCTTTCTGCGTCACCATGCAGCGTGCGACACGCAGCTCTTGCCCAACGCTAAGTCCTTAACCTGCGGTATCGCGCACCGCAGCTCCTCTGCCGATGCGGTATCACCTCTCTGTGATATCCTACCTTCGCGGCTTAGCGCACTTAGAGTTGCTCATGTCGATGTGCAAGACTTAACATACAAGGCTGTTCAATCCTACGATTGGTGACTGTTTCACACAAAGCATAAATGAACCACATACAACATACCAAAGACTTCGACTGTTATTTATCCTTCTATATTACTGTGAACTGATTAACACCTTCATTCATTAAACTGTAGACAAAGCCCATGAAATGACTGAGAAATGCATAAGTAAACATAACACATAAACCAATCACATAACACTTGATTTTAACGTGGTTCACCTCCAGGATGGAAGTTACGTCCACAGAACTGTGTTTTTATTATAGCTCAGGGGAAGGTAAAACACAGTTCTGCTACACCGCATATGCAGCTCGAGATCTTCTCTCTTAGATCTCTTTTCCTCTCTATATTGCTCTCCTACAATATACTCTTCCCTCTCTTTCGATCCCTACGGATCGTTACATGCATGCTCTATAAGCCAGCTACTGGTTACAGTAAGATTGCTACTGCTAATAACAGAACCAGAGCTAAACTCTATTACAATACAAGATAACTATGAGCTAACAGTCTCAATGGCTAACTATATGTTATCCGACTAGCTGGATGGCCTAAACGCCCAAAATGCCAACATTTTACAATACAAAATATATCCCTTTATAGGCAGCCCGAAGGTCTTGCCATTACAACACTGTGGGCCTGTCCCAACAGTAACCCAAACCATAACTAGTGACAATCGGCCATATCTGTACTTGAGGTATCCGCTTTCCGTCACACCACAACTCTCTGCAGTCTTCCATGCTTCCCGACATTGATCATGGGTACTGTGCACCGCTTCGCTTTTCTGTCCTTCACCTTCAATGCTTCAGCCTCGTTGCTCCTTCTCCTTTATGAGGGTCGCTGAGCCCTCCTGTCTTCCGCCGCTGCCTTCAATGCAGTGGGTGAGCTCTCTCTTCTCGGCCGCTCAGGTACCGTTGCCTTTCTTGACTTCTCTATCTTAAAAGTCATGGTTTCCGGCTCTGCTCTGTAGCTGGAAACGTGCTACGACGTCGTAGCTCTGTCTTATCTTCTTTCCGCCAAACTTATCTCTCCACTAAACTAGCAGCTTCTTTTGTAGCTACGGGACCCTGCTCCAATAGTCCCCTAACACTTACTTGTGGCTCGTCCTTGAGCCACTTCCAGCGAGCCTCTCCTGCTGTAGCTTTGCCTTGGCTTCCTGCGAAGTCCTCTGCAACCTGTCTCGAAGTCCTGCGACTTCCTTCTGTATCACTTCGACACGTTCTTTATAGTTTATGTAACTTGGTTCGCTGGGCTCTCTTATCCTTCCTGCCCGTAGTCATGGTCTCTCTCTCGTCGCTCCTGAAACCTTTTAAGAACCTTCTATTGTTTGAAAGGTTTTCCACAGATATACTTTCTTCTTTATCTGGGTTAGAACTTTTATCACAAGGAAAATCTGTATCTTCCAGCCTTCTCAAACATTTCATTCAGTCTGGAGCCTTGCATATGAAAGAGATACAAACCATGAATTCCATTCCGAGAACAAGCCTTTGTCTGCGTTCTAGAATTCTACCGTCTGCTGGGTTTGTTGTCCTCTTCCACTTTTCTTCTCTTCAAGGTGCTCCAGGTACACGTGCTACCTCTGATCGTCAGATTTTCGTTTCGTTGCCTCTGCAATCTCTTGTTCTTCTCTTAGCTGATTAGATAGGTCGGCGACCTTCTCCCATTGCTTTCTTTTTCTCATTTTTACTTTCCGCCTGGCGGGAGATTTCTTCTCATCATTCTTCTGCTCTGCTTTCTTATCTTCAGTGGTCGGCTCAGCGTTCTTCTTCTTGTTAGCAGAGACTTTGGTGACAACTTCTACTTCTGGCGCTTGATTCTTCATCCTTAGCGGCTATCTGACTTGTGATGTACTTAATTTCACAACCCTGGGTGGCATCGTCATAGCGGACCTACGGCCACCAGGGTCGAAGCGTCTCGGCATGTATTCTAGAGGTTCGTCCTCGAACATAACTGTCTTAGTACAAAACGGTGGACGTGCAATGGCTGCAACTTCTGAAAATCACAGCACTCTGTAACAAACTTATCTCTTCACAGGGAATTCTTAACAACTTACTCTATAGTTCTCGATTTTTCTGCAAACGTAATCGTCCCAATTAAATACTTTCTGCTTTTATACCCAATACGATAATCCCGGATGCAACGGTCATGTAGACTGAACCCGTCGGTCGTCATCAATGCTTGGACAAGACCACACCCATCATCCGATCCTTAATAAATGAGGAAATCCGATCAAATTTCCCTCGAAGCGTGTGTATACAGGCACCGGTCTCGTCAGAGATTTTCCAAATCTGGAAAAATTTATTATACTGCTGCCAAATCTACGGTAAGATATACCGGTCATTTCCCCATTAACTACCTGTCAGATGGTGACTTGACTGGCCCTTTGTCGGTTGCAAAAACTGAGTACGTGGCACGGGGAACATCGCACTGTTGCGATGCAACTCCGCATCACCTGCGTAATTTTTTTTTTTTTTTTTTTGAATTGAAAGTGAACCGACTTGATGCGATTCCTCATACTTAGAATAATACCCGCCGGTGTAGACTAGTTCCCGGTGCGATGCCTCCTTTCACCTCCACTGGACATCTGCACCACTATAAACTGGCTAAGCTAGGGCTGAGAGGCGGGGTGGCTATCACTATAGAGCTTAAGCCTACTGCCATTAATCCATGTGGGAAGAAGCTCCCCATTCAGCTGGTTGCGCTGAACGGCACCTCCCTCTGTGACTTGATGTATCTGATATGGCCCCAGCCAATGCGTCTTGAACTTTCCTGGAAACTTAATGAATTTGCTATCATAGAGGAGCACTAGGTCTCCGATATGAAAAGTCTTATTATTAATGTGTCTGTCATGCCAAGCTTTTTCTCGTGCCTTCTGCACTTTCTGATGGAATCTAGCGATGAATCTGTCTTCTTCTAAGGCAAGCAGCTGTGCTAGCCTTTCCTCCACTATGTCTGTATCAGTCATCCCGGTAATCTGAGTGATTCTTAAACTGGGAAGAATATACTCCATAGGCATAACAGCCTCCTGTCCATACACCAAGTTGAAAGGTGTGTGTCCCGTAAGTTTCTTGCATGTGGTCCTGTACGCCCATAATACATCGTTAACTCTGAGGTCCCAATCATTCCTTTGGCTATTGCAGATCTTCGTAAGAGCATTTTCTAAAATCTTATTAAAGGCCTCCACCGTACCATTAGCCTGTGGGTGGTAGGGAGTGCTCTTATGGTGCTCAATCTGGAATTCTTCTGTCAATGCCTCAATAGTGCTATTCAAGAAATGTGTGCCTTGATCACTCATCAAAATTACTGGGAATCCAATTCTACTAATGATGTTTTCAAACAGGAACTGTGCGGCTGTAGAAGCATCACAATTTCTTACTGCTTTGGCCTCTGCCCATCTGGTGAGGTACTCTGTTCCAGTGATAATATATCTCGCACCAGTGCGCTTTCCTGGTGAGTTGATAGGACCCACAAAATCTATAGCCCATTTGTCAAATGTGCGCAGCGTGACTTGCGGTCGCAGCGGCATTTCATCGCGTCGAGAGGGTTTTCCTACCCTTTGGCAGATATCGCAGCATCTGCAAAAGTCCTTGGTGTCTTTATGCAACGTAGGCCACCATAATCCTGCCTCCAGGATTTTCTGCGCAGTCGGCTTTCCTGCGAAATGACCTCCTGCGGTTCCTGAATGTGCCTCTCTAATAATAGCGTCTTTTTCATGCGGCATCACACATCTGCGCAGAACTTCATCCGGACCTAACTTGTATAGGTGTCCGGTGATGAGGGTGAAGTCTGCTGCTTTAACAACCAACTGCTTCTTTTGCTGCTTAGTAAACTCATCAGGTGCTACTCCTGTAGTGAGAAATTGAATAATATCGGCATAGTACTCATCTGCGATCTGGATAGAAAACAACGGCGCATCTGGCAGGTTGTCATCTAGGTTACTTGGCTCTTCTCCTGAGTCTATCCACGATAGATGATCAGGTCCGACATTCAGTCTGCTTGGTTTCACGATGATTTCAAAATCATACTCCTGAAAGAGGAGTAACCATTTGCAGATTCTCCCCCCTAACACTGGCTTATTGACCAGATACTTCAAGGCGGAATGGTCAGTAAAAATTTTGAATGGGGCACCCAATAGGTAGTGCCTGAACTTCTGCAGCACGTACACCATAGCTAGGCCTTCTCTTTCTGTTGTGGTGTAGTTATTTTCTGCTGTCGATAGCTTTCTGCTGGAATATGCGATGGGATGGTCAATATCTCCTTCTCCTGGTTGTGTTAGAAAAACCCCTAGTGCGATGCCAGACGCATCCACATGTACATGAAATGGCTTAGTCCAGTATGGAAATACTAAGATGGGTGCCGTAATCATCTTCTCCTTAAGTATGTCTAGAATCTGCTGACATTCCTCATTCCATAGGAATTTTACATCTTTCTTTAGCAATTTCTCCATTGGTGCTGTAATATTTGCATAGCCCTTGATGAACTTTCTATAGTACCCAGTATGACCAAGTACTGTCCTCAGTTGCTTGACTGAGTTGGGTGCTGGAAGATTTACAATGATGGTGATCTTCGCGGGATCTACCATCAAGCCTTGTCTGCAAACAATGTGACCCAACAAAATACCAAATGGTGCACAAAATATACATTTCTTCAAGTTTAGAGAAATCTGGTACTGCCTACATTTCTCTAACATCAGTCTTAAGTCTCCTATATGCTTGTCGATTAGTCCAAATACAGTCCAATCATCAAAATATACTTCTAAGAATTGATGAATGTATTCTTTAAATACAGCAACTACTACTCTAGAAAATATAGCTGGTGCATTCTTAATACCAAAGGGCATTACCGTATACTGGAACAAGCCCCATTCTGTTGCAAAGGTGGTATTGGATCGATCTTCTAGATGTATTCTGATCTGATGGTAGCCTGAAAAGCCATCAGTGAAGGAGTAGACCTCCTGTCCTCCCACGTTGTCTAATACCTCATCAGTGAACGGTGTCGGAAATGGATCGTGAAGCGATGCATCGTTGAGCTTGCGCAGATCGACACAGATCCTAATGTCCCCTTTTGTTTTCTTCTCTTGCATGACAATGGGGCTAACCCATTCGCTTTCTTCTACCAGCTCAATGATGCCTGCTGCTAGCATCTTATCAATTTCGTCCTTTACTTTTTCTTTGTAGCACGGATTCAATCTATATGGGCGCTGCTTGACTGGTCTAGCATCCTCCTTCAATGGTATCCTCATAACTCCCAGGTCTCCAACTATTCCCTTCATTTCTGTGAACTTGGTGGGAAACAGGTCCTGATAGTCATGTAACAAATCTGCAATCTGTCCGACTGTTTCATCGTTCCAATAGTCTCCAATAGAGGCAAACTTAGGTTCAGCGTCTGTTCTAATATTGATCTTTTTAATCTTGATGGGTTCGGTGATTGCTGGAATCTCTAACTATGGTCCCCCAACATTGCGAGTCCCTTCTGACTCCGGAATGTTGGTGTTGCAAGGATCCTCATCCTCGTCCTTATCTTCATTGTCTGACTTTGCTGCGAAATTATAGCACTCAAGTGCGACTTGCAACTGGATGGCCCACTCAGGTTGAGCCTGTACTGAGATGGTACAGTCCTCAAATATCTTGATCTTGATTATGTCTAGGGCCTGAGCAACACTTGGATGTTCTGATTCAAACGCGAAGGTGAGTAGGAAACTGTCTGTCATAAGTGACCATGTGGTCGTCCCCTTGCGCAACTCGGTCTCTGTGTACCAGTTCCTTGGAACTATGTCCAATGTGTGAATGAATCTGTGAACCCATTCATCCTCGGGAATGTCTGACCAATTCTGTTCACATGTCTGAATGTGTGCCCTGGGATCAGTTTCTCATGTGTACTTCTGCTGGACATACTCTCTGTCGACAGAAAATCTGATCGCCATCAATATTTTAATGTCATCCCATGATGCGATATTCTCTTTATGCGCATACCACCATCTTGCAGGTGTGGCTCGTACTGCAAGGTTCATAGCTGCGATCCTCTGCTCGTAAGGAATCTGTTGCTCAAAATGCTCAAGGAAGTCTTGGATATCTCTCAGACCATGATATGATGGAATCTCAGTGATCTCTGCGCCAATCCATCGCAGTGACTTACTCATAAACGCACATCTGCGCGCTGAGACTTCGTAAAGTCTGTTCTGCGAGTTCTCTAGACCAACATCGGAATCCGATGCGCATGAGCTGTTGCATCACCAACTAATGTTCCCTTCTGCGGTTGGATTGATGTAGTCATTCTGGTTCGCAGTCATCTGGTAGAGACTGTCCATGTTTTGTGCCTCCTCCTCTGCTCAGATAGGTTCAATATATCTAGGACCCTGGTGAGGATCCAGCGGCGCGATGACCCGGATCTGCGCATCCTCAAAGGTCATTTGTCTTCTCTTTAAGTCGATGACAGCCTTGCTACCGATCGCCCAATCAATACTTAATAATGCTGGATACGGTCGACTGTCGCCAATGATTTCTATAACCTCGAAGTCCGCAAAACTGCGAACTCCGTCAATGTCAACTGGCACCTGCGGCAGTTGACCCAATGGTGATACTTGCTGCTGGTTAGCTAACCTCAGGTGGATAGGGGATATGACTAAATAAGGGCTACCCATCTGTTCCCATGTCTGCTTAGTCAGAACATTCACCTATGATCCTAGATCTAAGACGACCTCATCCATTTCAAATTCTCCAATCTGTGCTATGAGCTTCATCTCTCTTCCGGTCCTTGTATGTCCTGTAATATTATGAACAACGCGGTGTGCACTGCCCAAGAGAGAAGGTTGTTGACACTGATCTATGATGCGCTGTAGCTCACCGATAGCTTTTTCATTTCTCACGAGTTTTAAGCAACTGCCCAGGAAGGATTGTACACTTCCTGTCGATTCATCCTCCTCGCATCTTCCCGATGTGGTAGCCTGCGGTATCTGTTCAGGGCTATCGCCACAAGGTGCTTGCTGCGGTACACCCCTAGACGGAGGTACCTACGATCCTAATTGCATAGGTTCATCAAAGGAATCCTTGGCTTCGTGAAATGTCTCTTTATTCTTCTGCAGGTCGAGTGGTATTGCTTTACTAGGAGCTCTGCGCACCCTCTCTTGCCCTATGTTCTTTTTGGTCTCCTGCGATGTCCTACTAGTAGAAACACCGCTACGAGTAATAATATTGACTCTTGGTTCTGGCTCTGCCTGCTCAGCAGCAATAAGATGGATGTTCTGGTGTACTGCTGGTTTAGGGTCTTTGATCTTAGCTATCAAGGTAGGACACTCCTCTATGGTATGATCATAATATTTGCAGTAGTTACAAGTGGTAGTGGGGCTCTGACAGGTTCTAGCATAGTGTCCTACAATTCCGCAGTTATAACAAGTGATTGGTCCGTGACCACGGCTAAAACCTTCTCCTCTGCCGAAGCCTTCTCCTCGTGCAAAGCCTCCTCCATGGCCTCATCCTCTGAATCCTCCTCCACGGCCACCGTAAGTCGGATCAGGCTGTGGTCCTGCTGCTGGACCCTGTGTTTCTGACTGGACTCTGTATACGTCATGTTTTCTATCTAACATGAGATCATAGGCTCGGAAATCCTGTTCATCATGTCCGACAGACTTGCAGAAGACACAGTATAGGTTCTTGGGTGTCTGTACATACTTCTGAAGCAAAGGGCATTGCTGAGGCTGATGTCCTTGTGTCTTGCATATTTCACACCATGGCCCTTGCGTTTGTGGTAAGGGGTTAGGAGCCCCTGACGCTAAATATTCTGCAAAGACTGGACAGTTGTCTTTGGTATGTCCCTGTGCTTTACATCGTAAGCACCATATGTCTTGCATAACCTCTTTCCCTTTCTTAAGTTCATGTATCTATAACGCGAGGTTGGCCAACTGGTTCTGTAGAGTTGTCATGCCTGCGCTGGTTTCAGCTAAAGGTGAAACTTCTAGCTTCATCGCCATCTCCAACGCATCATCCTGCGTCTGGAGTTTCTGCTGCATTAGTGGCAATCTGATGTGAGGGAGCAGTGCTACAATAAACCATTCCTTATGCTACTCCGGCGCGAACTCAAATCTTACTTGGTCTATAAGAGCTTTGAATTTCTGGTCAAAGTCCCATATTGACTCTGATGGTAGCTGCTTAATATCCTTGAGCTCTGTTATGCACTGAGACTCTGACTTAGGTTTCTTGAACTCTTTAATCATGGCGTTCTTGACCTGGGCAAGTGTCTTGGGTACTGTGGTATACTTTATGCACCATGTTAAAGCTCGATCTTTGAGTGTGGTGACCAACTATACAAGTTTAGGTTATCGTCGTTGATTGTTTTAATGGTCGACATGGCTTCACATAGAAACAAATGCTGTTCCGGGTCCTCTTCTCCTGTACCCTTAAAGGTAGGTAGCTTCATATCATCTCCCATTCTATTTCTTTGCGGTGGGTTCTGATTGACTGGATTACTACCACTCGGCGGTGTAGGTGAAGGTGATGTAGGGGTAGTAGGTACTGTCTGTGAGCTACTGGATGGGGTACCTACGGGATTACTCTGAGTCCCGGTCTGTTTCTGTGGGGTATAGGGATAGTAAGGGATACCCCCCTCTGGTTCTTCTGTGGTACTAGGACTCGGTTGCCTAATATTGTCTGAACTGTCTCCAAATATAAAAGAGCCAAAAGCTACTTTATATTTCTTGCCACTACGTGTTCATCCAATGTCATCAAAATCACTTTCAAACTCTTGTGACATTACTATCTTTACTTACTCGTCTGAAATCATGTCCATTACTCCTTTTTCATGTAGCAGCATCTTAATGGACAAGTTTATAGATTTTAGGTACTTACCACGATATCCTTTGAAGAAGTACCGCTCAGCCTCACTGAAGCTTTTTCTCTGGTCAACTGCAAATTCTGTAACAAAGCCTCCTAGCACACTCGCAAGCCAGAAGTCGACTGCTCTCGTAATGGGATTGTCGAGGCTCTGCACGGTCTGAATCAACTCCGTTGTCCAGACAATGTTTCTCTTCTTTTTGAATATGTTCCTATCTGTCAACTTTGATAACCAGTCGTAAAGCTCGTTTCCATAGGTTGCAAAAAATATCGCGTGTATATCTGAGGCGATATGCTTTTGTAACCAGTCCTCTGTGCTCAATTTAAGGCTCCGATTTTCTTTCTTGGCAAACTCCCTTAAGTTTGAATCCATCCACTGGTGAAACTCTTCTCTAGTAGGATGCCAACAGAACATTAGCGCTCAGTTGTTCAAAACCGGTAACGGAACCATTTGTTGGCTGTTATGGGCAGACCCAGGTTTACTATAATTAACCAACAACACCCCTAGCTCACTGGCCCTTTCGGCGACAGACCGCAACGCGGCCTGAAGTCTCACCCGAAGTGATTCTAATGGGTTGGCCAAGGACTCAAGTGTCTTGGACTAGGTTCTATGTCAATCCTACTTGCGACTCACAGCTCCTCTAGCCGCGAGATCTCTTTCTTTGCGCGTCACGCGATCTTCTGCTCGCGTCGCGCGATCTCCTCGTCTTGTAGCTCTTCTAGCCGTGGGATATTCCTTTATACCGTCGTGCGGTCCTTTTCTATGTCGCGCACTTTTCCTGACTCACGATATCTCCAACCTTGCCGCGTCGCTGTGCAGCGTGCGACACGCAGCTCCTGCCCAACGCTAAGTCCTTAACCTGTGGTATCGCGCACCGCAGCTCCTCTGCCGATGCGGTATCACCTCTCTGTGATATCCTACCTCCACGGCTTAGCGCACTTAGCGTTGCTCATGTCGATGTGCAAGACTTAACATACAAGGCTATTCAATCCTACCACTGGTGAGTGTTTCACGCAAAGCATAAATGAACCACATACAACATACCAAAGACTTCGACTGTTATTTATCCTTCTATATTACTGTGAACTGATTAACACCTTCATTCATTAAACTGTAGACAAAGCCCATGAAATGACTGAGAAATGCATAAGTAAACATAACACATAAACCAATCACATAACACTTGATTTTAACGTGGTTCACCTCCAGGATGGAAGTTACGTCCACAGAACTATGTTTTTATTATAGCTCAGGGGAAGGTAAAACACAGTTCTGCTGCACCGCATATGCAACTCGAGATCTTCTCTCTTAGATCTCTTTTCCTCTCTATATTGCTCTCCTACAATATACTCTTCCCTCTCTTTCGATCCCTTGGGATCGTTACATGCATTCTCTATAAGCCAGCTACTGGTTATAGTAAGATTGCTACCGCTAATAACAGAACCAGAGCTCAACTCTATTACAATACAAGATAACTATGAGCTAATAGTCTCAATGGCTAACTATATGTTATCCGACTAGCTGGATGGCCTAAACGCCCAAAATGCCAACCTTTTACAATACAAAATATATCCCTTTATAGGCAGCCCAAAGGTCTTGCCATTACAACATTGTGGGCCTGTCCCAATAGTAACCCAAACCCTAACTAGTGACAGTCGGCCATATCTGTACTTGAGGTAGCCGCTTTCCGTCACACCATAGCTCTCTGCAGTCTTCCATGCTTCCCGGCACTGATCATGGGTACTGTGCATCGCTTCGCTTTTTTGTCCTTTGCCTTCAATGCTTCAGCCTCGTTGCTCCTTCTCCTTTATGAGGGTCGCTAAGCCCTCCTGTCTTCCGTCGCTGCCTTCAATGCAGTGGGTGAGCTCTCTCTTCTCGGCCGCTCAGGTACCGTTGCCTTTCTTGACTTCTCTATCTTAAAAGTCATGGTTTCCAGCTCTGCTCTGCAGCTGGAAACGTGCTACGACGTCGTAGCTCTGTCTTATCTTCTTTCCGGCCAAACTTATCTCTCCGCTAAACTAGCAGCTTCTTCTGTAGCTGTGGGACCCTGCTCCAACAGACTGGTTAAGCTTCCAGTCCCTATGGAGCCTCTGTTGATGCCTCCTGTGTCACAGAGATGTCCCAGTTTGTATATCGAGTCTATGCTGCCTTCATTTAGTCACCATACGCCGTTATGCTCTTGTTCAAAGGAAGTTGAAACCTGTGTCGACCATTCCTCAGTTATCTTGACTTTGTATGTCGGCCATTCCTGGTACAGTTACTGGTTCGTGCACTTTATGATCGAGTCCTTCCACATTAGACAGCTTTGCTGAATACCTCGTGTTGGATGATGGGGGATGCCTTAATGCCCTCCTTCCAGCGGATTTCATCCCATCGACTTCAGATCATTTATTCTGGGATTGGAATCTAGAGTCCTTTTGAGTGCCTTGAGACTTGCAGTCATCAGTGGCAGGTTCTCTTGCCATCGACAATTTCTTGGGAATACATCAATGTCCCCTGATCGATGGATTCTCTCAAGTGTTCAACCTCAACACATCTATTCACACTTGTTAGTTTGCACTCTAGTACCTTGATTCCCACTATCATTATCGGTGGGTAATCTCGCGTCTGTTAATGGTATACATCAATGACCAGTAATCAGATGATGGACTACTATGTTCGACCTCGACACCTCTATTCGCATAGTAGGACATGTACTCGTAGCGGTTTGTGTAGAAGACCTTCCAGACTGGTGGCATCTTTTATATGCTACCTCCTTGATCGTGCCAGTGTTCATGAGATTTCAGCTCTCGTGACTTGATTCCAGTGTATGTCAGACATTTCCAGCCACTATGGAGATCTTGATCTATTGTATATCTTCGA